>OLKM01000012.1:922869-925369 GCA_900291075.1 Melanogrammus aeglefinus
GTGTGTGTGTGTGTGTGTGTGTGTGGGGGAGGGGGGGGGGGAGTATATGTGCGTTTGCGCGTGAAATCGGTGTGTGTGTGTGTGCGTGTGTGTGTGTGTGTGTGTGTGTGTGTGTGTGTGTGTGTGTGTGTGTGTGTGTGTGTGGTGTGTGTGTGTGTGTGTGTGTGTGTGTGTGGTGTGTGGGGGGGGGGGGGGGGGGGGGGGGTATTCTAAACTGAACACAGTAGCCTATGTTTAACACCAAATTATCTCTACTGATTTAAAATTGGCATCGGATGTCAGTAATATAGCCCTTAAAATAATTGGATACAAATCCGTAAAATGTATCCACAATTATTTTCATATTGTAGTTTTACTCTTACTTTTCTTTCGGGTTAGTAGTCCTCCACTTCTACAATAAACAATAATTTAAATGTTTTGAAAGCATTTCCCAACTTATGTCGATGTTTCTTTATGGCCGCAATTATACTGCTCAAGCCCGCGCGTCTCCAACTGTGATAAAGATAAGGAATTGAAGTTATGGCATGAAATGTAATGCCTCGGAAAGAAAAAAAGAAAAGAAAAAACGGCGCTTGCATGGGCCGTCCGACCACAGGCGAGGCAACGCGCTGGCTCCGAAATATCTCTGCTCTGGCTCACATTCCGATAAGCCCGATCGAGCTCTCAGTGGGCGTGGTTTTCCCAGGCTTTTAAAACAGCAGCTGCTATTTACCTTCCCCTCTAATGTAAACCACCACCGCCACCCCAAGCCCGGCAGCCAAACCTCAACCACTGCGCTCATAAAACATCCTGGCACGTGCTCCACATTTGCAACACCGCTCGCATGCCGACAGATGTCAAAATGCCAAACTTGTACAGTACTTTTTTTTGTTTCAGCGTTAAAGCGCCATACAGTAGGAACCAAGCAAATCGCCAAAAAAATAACATTAATTGTTTTAAGTGTGCGAGATCTCTCGAGAAACAACTGCAAGTAGGCTTTGCCAATACTTTTTTCCCCCATTTTGCAGTCTGGCAACGAATGGTTCAAATTGTGATGGTTTTCAAATGTAGCTGTATCTTCATAGATTTATATAGGTTTTTTATTTCAACGTAAAACGTCTTTACAAAAACAGCAAGTTTGCAACTTGCTTGGAGACAGACTACTTAATTAACGAACGCATGATGATGGGATCTTTTGGCACTTGCCATTCTGTTGTGTATACCATAACCGCTGTATAACCTTAATGTCTGTGATGAAGGTGTCTGATTTGGAGCACGTTCTCCCTAAACCTCGGGATCAAACGTGCCGCGTCGCGCCCGCGCCCGGGCTCGGCGGTAGTCCGCCGCCAGTGGCGCGAGTGTTAATACGTCAACGGAATGATTGAAGGCAGTCTCGCCTGTGCCCTAAACCCGGCCGCGCGCCATTGGCCGCCAGCCTCACCGCCCAGCAACCAATGGGAGGGCGCCGACCACGAGCCGTCCCCCCCTCGGGCCGCGTGTCCCTCACGCTGATTGGTGCAAAGTTACTGTGGGAAAGAAAGTTTGGGAAGTTTCACACGAGCCGTTCGCGTGCAGTCCGAGATATAAATAAGACCCACACGCAGCGGCGGCGGCAGTCAGACTCCGCATCCGTTCCCAGCAGCCGCTCGCTGTCACACCGACATCACTCTCGGACACTCGAGTCTCGGTTCAACCAAGTCAAGGATTGTTTATCTCAGGATTTTGCGGGGGGAGACGTTTGATTATCACGAGGCGTGTGAATAATACGTCGCGGCTTTCTCGTTGTTATTACCTTTTTACCGCTCCGGTGGAAGTAGCCTACAGTGTTTCGCTGTTGCCTTCGTTGGATATTTTTGGACAGAAGATGCCTGCCGATATGATGGAAAAGAATGCGTCTTCTCCGGTGGCTGCGACCCCAGCCAGCATGAACACGACCCCGGACAAACCCAAGACCGCCTCGGAACACAGAAAGGTGGGTACCGGGAGGTCCAGACCGCCAGCATCGCTCTTCATTTGCTCCACATTATCACTCCGATACACGGAGGAGCCGGGATCTGTACCACCGAGTCAATAACATGAAATCTAACGATCCTTCTTTTCTTTTCATGATTCAGTCATCCAAACCCATCATGGAAAAGAGAAGAAGAGCCCGGATCAACGAGAGTCTGGGGCAGCTGAAAACACTCATCCTGGACGCGCTTAAAAAAGATGTAAGTACAACCACGATATAAATGATAAATAGTGCTTAAAATAGCGCAACTCCTTTGGTTTGCATAGCGTAGTAACACCGGAGTAGCTCGGTAACTTCTGGGAGAACATTATCCCTAACCACATGTTGTTCCCCCTCTCCAGAGCTCCAGACACTCCAAGCTGGAGAAGGCGGACATCCTGGAGATGACAGTGAAACATCTCCGGAACCTGCAGAGGGCTCAAATGACCGGTGAGTGGCCGTGGCTCCCCGGGAATCCCTGGGATTATTCCGGACAGACTACCGTCTGCGGTTGACATGAGGACATCTAGA
>OLKM01000012.1:949386-959773 GCA_900291075.1 Melanogrammus aeglefinus
TTAGTGGAGGTGAGGCATCTCGTCACGATGCATTGTGGGTAAACCACCGCGGCCCCGCCTCCGCCGCTTGTTTCCGGGAGATGTTCAGAGCTGTGAGGCGGGGACTTTAAAGGTACATGTCACCACCAATGATGGGTCAGTTCCAGCCGTCTCAGGCATTGTCATCGTTCAAGATTAATAGTTCCTCCTGGTTAATCATTTGAGGCTTGTACACTGGGCCCTCAGATGGCTCACAGCTGCCCCCCCCCGGTGCCCCCCACTGGCTCCACAATGGACTCCATGGCTACTCTCCCATCAGTCTCCCGGCGGCCTTTAGGACTAATAATTGTCAAGTTGTCTTTGTTTTTCCGCTGATGCGGGCTATTAGCCGGGCAGGGCTAGCATCTTGACCTGGGTGTGGACAGTGTTGTGTGTTGATGGGGCAGTGCCTGAATAGCACCCTAACCTCCCCCCAAATCACTCTCTCTCTCTCTCTCTACCGCTCTTTCTCGACCTCTTTCCAAACCTTCTGCCAACCCACCAACCCCTCCCCCCCCCCCCCCCCCCCCCCCGCTTCAAGGGGTGCTTGTGAAGAATCTGTCAGAGCTCAGCATAATTCGGTTCTCCAACACAAAGTGACGAGGAGAATAAGCAAAGCAGATGAAGAGACCAAGACAGTAGGGGGGGGGGGGGGATGGGTGGACGGGGGGGGGGGGAGGACCCAGTAGTCCCTGCCCCATCATGCAGGCCAACCTGTGCCTCCCAGCCAGGCGCTGAATGGAGTTCTTCTTTCTCAAGCCTCATTGTGCATCGCCTCACACCGCCCGCCTTGTCTCTTAAACCGCGGCGGCGTGGGCCGTGGGGCCCCGGCGGCGGCGGCGGGCTCTGGCATGGCATGGGTCCCCAGCGTGCGTCCCCGACACAGCCGGCGCCTGGCCTTTTCCCTCCAGGGACCGTACGCGCACGCTAGCCGTCGCGCACGCTAGCCGTCGCCCCCCCGTGGCGGTGGGGACGCCGCGGCTGGCGGTACTTCGCCCGCTATCCGTATAGAGGGCCGTATGGGGTACACTGAAGACGGGGCTCCCTCTCACCGTCGGAGCCCTTTGTCCTGGCTGGATGGTTGCCGCGGCCCCCGGGATTAAAACGGAGCACAATGGAGCCTGCCACCGTCCGCCGCCCCGAGAAATATGTTCCACTCTCCCTGGAGTTTCCCCTGGTGTCAGGGAGAATGTGATAGGTTGAGGACCGCTGAGTGTGTGTGTGTGTGTGTGTGTGTGTGTGTGTGTGTGTGTGTGTGTGTTGTGTGTGTGTGTGTCTGTGTGTGTGTGTGTGTGTGTGTGTGTGTGTGTGTGTGTGTCTGTGTGTGTGTGTGTGTCGCAGTGTTGTGTGTGTATGTGTTGTGTGTGTGCATGTGTGTGTGTCTGTGGTCTGTGTCTGTGCTGTGTGCTGTGTGTCTGTGTGTGTCTCGTGTGTGTGTGTGTGTCTGTGTGTGTGTGTGTGTGTGTGTGTGTGTGTCTGTGTGTGTGTGTGTGTGTGTGTGTCTGTGTGTGTGTCTGTGTGTGTGTGTCTGTGTGTGTGTCCCAGTGTGTGTCTGTGTGTGTTTGTGTGTGTGTCCCGGTGTGTATGTGGGTGTGTGTGTGTCCGGTGTGTGTGTGTGTGTGTTTCTGTGTGTGTGTGTGTGTGTGTGTGTGTGTGTGTGTGTGTGTGTGTGTGTGTGTGTGTGTGTGTGTGTGTGTGTGTGTGTGTGTGTGAAAGGATTCCACACATATTAACACTTGCGGTCTGTGCAGTGCCCATGCATGGCTGTGGCTGCATGCGGTGCGCAGACAATTGTGTATCTTCGAATGCTTGCCTATAACAGTTTATAAAGGTTCATGTTGATGTGTGCACCATGTGTGTTCAGAAACATGTGCACGCGTGTTGGTATGTGCATGTTCACACACACCAGAGTGCAATCAATTATTTGTGACTCTCCATGAGCATGTCAACTACTTGGTTGGAAAATGAATGAATGGGTGAATGAATGAAGATTCCACCAAATGACATATTAGTTATGACTTAGGGAGCATGGACATTTTTTGCTGTTTCTTATATGAATATATGAAGACCAAAAGGTTGGTCATAATGTTTGTTGAAGTGAAGTCCCCTGACATCTTCTCCCGGGGATTGTTAGAGTACAGATAAGGAGAAATCGAATATCTAATGTATGTGGTATTTTACGGTTAAGGATAAACTTTAGACAGCTTTGGCATAAATCGTATATACACACAGACGCAGCAGAAATCCCTCACGTACGCTTGCACTTCAGGGCCTAAGCTCACCTTGACACCGTCGCAGTACCCAATAAATGAATTCCCCTTGACAAGAAAGACGACCTTTAAACAACATTGAAAAAAGAAAGCCACTTTTTCATTTTTTTTTTCCCCCCCCCGAAAGACCTTCTCCATAAACATCTGTGTAGTCAACGGGGTTCCCCTGTGATACTGATGGAGTGTGTGATCGTAGGGATGACCCCCCAAAAATCAGGGCCACATTCCTTAACCCCCCCCCCCCCATCACACACACACACACACACACACACACACACACACACACACACACACACACACACACACACACACACACACACACACACACACACACACACACACACACACCCTTACCACACCAATGAACATCCCGCTCTCACACGCTCTCTCTCACGCGTCCCCCCCCCCGATTACCCCCCCAGCTCACCCCCTGTGGTCATGTAATAAATGTCCAGGGCAGTAATCAATTTGCAATGCTTGGAGAGCATCTCCCCCATGATTTAATATTGGTGATGAGAGGGAGTGAGAGAGAGAGAGAGATAAAGACAGAGATATAATGATAAAGAGAGAGAGAGATAAATACAGAGATAGAATGATAAAGACAGAGATAGAATGATAAAGAGAGAGATAAAGACAGATAAAATGAGAGAGAGAGAGAGAGAGAGAGAGAGAGAGAGAGAGAGAGAGAGAGAGAGAGAGAGAAGAGAGAGAGAGAGAGAGAGAGAGAGAGAGAGAGAGAGAGAGAGAGAGAGAGAGAGAGAGAGAGATAAAGACAGAGATAGAATGATAAAGAGAGAGAGAGATAAAGAGAGAGAGAGAGAGAGAGAGAGAGAGAGAGAGAGAGATAAAGACAGAGATAGAATGATAAAGAGAGAGAGAGATAAAGACAGAGATAAAATGATAAAGAGAGAGAGAGATAAAGAGCGAGACAGAATGTCTGATGAAGACAGTGAGTGAGATAAAGACAGAGATAGAATGATAAAGAGAGAGATAAAGACAGATAAAATGAGAGAGAGAGAGAGATAGATAAAGACAGAGATATAATGATAAAGAGAGAGAGGGAGATAAAGACAGAGATAGAATGATAAAGAGAGAGAGGGAGATAAAGAGCGAGACTGAATGTTGAAGACAGTGAGTGAGATAAAGACAGAGATAGAATGAGAGAGGGATAGGGAAGGTGAAGCGATTCAATAGAGGGGAGGCCGTGATGAATGCGTTGGTGGTGGGTGGTTGGTGGTGTTGGGTGCGTGTGGTTGGGTAGTGGTATTGGGTGTTGTTGGGTGGTGTTGTTGAGTGGGTGTTGGGTGCGAGGCCAGGCAGGGCAGGGGGGCGGGGGAGCAGAGAAAAGGCTTCCTGTGGAGTAAGTGGTATTCATGGCTGACAGAGTGGTCATGGAGGATGGACCATGGGCCTCTCCTCTGGGGGGGGGGGGGGGGGGGGGGGGGATGGAGCTGATTCATTCTCCTCGCGGTCCTTTTTCTCCCTGACTCCGTGCTCAGAGGGGAGCCATTGTGGCCGAACCGCAGGTAGCGCCCGACTGACGGGTCAACTCTGGAGGCCTCCGGAACGCCCCGGAAAAAAAAGCACGCACGCACATCCACGCACACACACACACACACACACACCAGACGTACACACATATGTGAACACAAAAAAGACACACACACACACACACACATGAACACACAAACACACACACACACACACACACACACACACACACACACACACACACACACACGCACACGCACACGCACACACACACACACATATGAACACACAAACAGAGCAAACAAAGAGTCATGCACACACACACACTCACAACCACATTCACAAACAAATACAAAGATAACAACTTTATTAATCCCCCAGAGGGGAAATTAAATAGGCATGTATTCAGTCACACACTAACGTACACAACTCAAAGCAACTCTTTTTGACCCCTTACCTTCTAAGCATTTGTGTGAAGGAGTGAAAGTGTGATCTCTGTGTCTGTTGAGGATTCTATAAAGGGCTGCAATGGTGCGGGTATATATTTCATGTACTATCATATATTTTCCATATTGACAAAAAACATTGCAGGCTATCGCAATACAATCTTGTATCTCGGAGTTCACACAGTTCAAAGGCACGCATCAACCATATCAGAACAAGCGTTTAGAAAAGTCTACATATAGCTCTATAGAAGACCCTACTGCGATCATTACAGCAAGTGCGCTATCCTGTTCGAAGCCTCCCAGCCTCTTGTCTTTCTCTTCCCATAGTTACTGGAGCTGTTCTCCCAGTGGGAGGTTAGCCGGCCTGCAGAACACGGCTGCCCACTTAGCAACGTGGGCTAATCGAATAACTTCCCCAGCGTGGTGCCCAGCGTGTGAGTAGTACCCCCAGAGGGGAGCTTGACCCGGGGTGGCTGCAGGTACCTTTCAGGGCCTCCTGGCCGGCCTCTCCGCTGGGCCTCAGCGTCCTGCTGCTACAAATTTGTCGTCCCCCTCGGAGCGTCTTTCTGCTGGTGTCAGGCGCAGGGCCCCTGATGAGAGATTTGTTGATATGATAACTTGATTAGGGCCCCTGGATGGATGACATGGTGGCAGAGGGCCAGTCAGCCGGGCCCTGGAGGGCCCCTGACTCCTCTCCTTAACCTCTCGTTGGGAGGGACAAAGCGCCGCACCTGCCTGTGGGGTATCGTCCACGCTTTCTGCCCCGGGGCTGGGGGCTGATGACAGGCCCGGAGCCGGCCTCTACGGAGCGGTGAAAGACGGAGCAATTGGCCTTTGGCTCTCCCTGCTTCATGACGACTCTGCACACGTGTGTTGCTGTTGCCGTTTGGCCAGGAATAATAGAAGCAAGAGTAATGGAAACACCTTAATGACTGTCCTATCAAAACACGGCCGGGCTTTTAATGGTGCGTAAACTTGTAGCCGATATTATTCGCAGAGCTGTTTAGCCAGAGGTCAGCTCCTGAAATCCTCCAGGGTTTGATTAGCCCCCCGGGAACCAGAGGTGGGTCCTCGGACCCTCTCTCTCCGGGATCCAGGGGAAGCCGTTGGTGGAACAGTCTGGCCGAACACAATGCTCGCCCTGTTCCTGCACCGCTCAGGTTCTCCGCTGTGCGCTGGACTGTGGGGGCCACTCAAGTCAATTAAGTTCACATCTCCGCTTTGGCCAACAAGGGATTGTGCTGATATGAGGAGTGGCACCGACCAAACAGGAGCCTCCCCTTCCCAGCCCGAGCTTTGAGGAGCTGCAAAAAGGACACCAAACAAAGACCGGCCCCTCTGTGTCTCAATGACTCCTCTCTTTGTTGCCTCCTCAGGCATCATAAAGGAAGAGGGACGCTCCTGTTTGCCCTGGAGGTGGTTTAATGGCCCCCGGCCGAACAATGGCGCCACATTCAAGACAGCCATAGGGGCTCATTATGAGGGTCCGATCCAAAGAGAGGGGTCCCTGGACGTTCCCACTGAAGCCCCTCGGTGAATGGCGGTGGTGGGTGGGGCCAAGGGAGGGCACCCACAGAGGAGTAGGGGGGGGGGGGGGGGGGGAGAAAGGATACTATTGAGGTGACAAGCAGGTTCCATCTGTCCCCAGTGCCTCCTCACCTTGCATCTCGACAGCTAGGGGCCTCAGAGCACACAAAGGGCAAATTTAGTGTGTCGGGTTGGCTTAAAGCGCTCACTTTAGAGAAGACCCATTGAGGAGAATATCAACACCAACGGACCAGGGAGTGGAACATTCAGCCTCTCTTGCCCCCCTTTCCATTGACCGGGATGCTTTCCCCCCCCTTTTGGACCCTTTCTCTTCTGGGCTCTCCATTCAAAGCCCACTTTCTCTCATCTCCCAAACCCGCCATTCTGGCCTATTTTTCCCATACCTTGCAAAGGGGCGTATGACAAGAATTAAGTTAGTTCTGGCCCGGCCCAGTGTTATTGTCCGCCGTGAGCCGTGGCAGGTATCTGATCCTACGATGATAGATCATCCATCACAGGCCTGGCCTCTCTGGTGCTCTGACATGGGCATTAAGGGCCGCAGGGTGGAACGAGGCCAGAGTGAATACGCAGCCAGCGTCCGTCACGGCTCGCATCCGTTGGCCGTATTAGCATCAGTTTTTTTTTTCTTCATACACATTTCAGCTGTCAATTAATGCTTTTAATTTTATTTTCGGAATCAAGGTCAGATTTGAAAAAAGTCAAGCTGTTGTCGTTTCAAATTCTCATTTGAGAACACCAAAAAAAGTTTAGTTTTAGAATTAGTTGAAAATTAGCGTTGATGGATGTCACATTAAGGACATTCATTGGAGATATAGAGTTAATGTTTTATCGGCAATGCATGCCAGTCTTTCCACATTAAATTTGAATCACTAGAAATTAGTGTTGTAGTACTCGAGAATGGTCTTGGTCTCGAGACCGGTCTCAAGACCGCATTTTCAAGGTCTTGGTCTCGTCTCGGTCTCGACTGCATTTTTACTCGGTCTTGTCTCGGTCTCGGTCGAGCTGGTCTCGGGATTTTTTGTCAAGACCAGCCGAGACCACAGCTGCTGTGATTTTTTTTTTTAAACCGCAAGAACTTCCCGAATTAAAATGTAACAATACGGTATTTTATTTTGAAAGTGTTTACGCTGCCACCTACGTGTCAGAGAGGAGAAAAAGAGGGAGAAAGGAAGGCACCGGCTGCGGCAGAGATGCCGTCAAAGTCATCAATCATTCAATTTTCAACCCACATTTATCTAGCCTATGTTTTCGTTCCAGGTGACGGTAAAAGTTTGACGTCGCCCCAGCCGCCGGCGAATGTAACTTTAATGTTTACACTCGGCGGGAGCGTCTTTTCTTTCCCAGTTAATTTAAGCTGTAGCTAAAACACATAAAGATAAGCTGTCTGATTTTGGATTTCCACTCCTGAGAGAGAGAAAGAGAGGGGGGAGGAGAGAGGAGGGGGGGGGGAGAGAGAGAGAGACTTGAATCATTTTGGGGAAAAACTGACAACAAAAAAAATCATGTAGGCTACAGTATTTTTTTTGTTTGTTTGTTTTTTCATCAGAAAATCACATTTCAAGTGTTGTTCTTCATACATTGGTTGTAACAGCATCATTGCCTGCTTTTGATGAAAGCACCATGTAAAAGGGTTAAGTAGGCTACTTCTGCAGGCTGGTTGGCTTTACCAACAGTTTGAAATACATTTATTTTTCAATATGACAAATAGACTATAATTCTTCTGTTTGGTCTCGGTCTTGGACTTGGTCTCGCCCCTCCACGGTCTTGGTTTTGTCTTGGTCTCGGCCCCTCAAAGTCTTGGTCTTGTCTTGGTCTCGGTATACTCTGGTCTCGGCCTTGTCTTGGTCTCGGGTTAGGTGGTCTTGACTACAACACTACTAGAAATAAAAGAAGATGATCGGATGGAAAGTGCATTCCAACACAGACTGATTGATGGGATTGGATGCCATGGAATAAATTGCTAATTTGTTATCCCTGGGTCCAGAAGCAGAGTAAGAAAGACGCTCTCCACTATATTAGGATGTACAACCAATCCAGTATTATCCACCTTAAATTCACTCTGATGTGGTTTATAGTCTTGTTAACATCTTTCATAATATATTCTCTCCTTTTATGCTTCTCCTTTCTCTTAATTGTGTTGAACAGCCATTATTACCCAAGGTTCGAACCGAGAACGCATGACGAAAGTCATGTGGCTGAAAAGGGTGTTCATGCTGGCATGAGCAGTCTTGTCTTGGGCTGTAGCCACAGGTTAAATATGCAGTTACAGTTTATCTGCATAGGCGTCCTTCTAGGTACTTTAGAGGCAGGCGTTCTGTGTACTCTCTCTGCCTTACACTCATACTGGGCTGAGCATCAGCCCCTGAACCCCCACTGGTCAACGGGTGGATGGGTGAAGAAGTGAAGAGGACAGGACTGTGAGGGATCAAAGGGATCCTTGCTGCAGTGGCAGACCTCAACATTATTTTGACTCGCACACTTTCAGATCTAGAAAAACTATTTAGCAAGCAGCTCTGGTGAGGCTTCTGAGAAACATATCACGGATGTGCTCTGCCTGATAAAATAAAAACTCTCTGGTCCACTCCCACTCACAGAGGACACATGAGTCACACAGCAGCGCACGCACTTTGAAGCAGACAGACATTATTTTTTTAATCTGAAACAAAGGATGGATGCGGAACGCCAAATGATAACGACGGGGACGATGAGGAAGAGCAGAGGCGTTCCGCAGGGTTTTCTCAGGACCCCGAGCGGACCGAGGCCATGGGAACAGAGTGGGCCTGGACTACACTCCTCCCGGCGGCTAACAAAATGCTAAGTGTCTACCCCAGGGAGGGGTCAACGCTCCACCATGTTGCAAGTTACTTTAAAAAAAGTAATTAATTACAGTAACTTCTCCCAAAAAGTAACTAAATTAGTTACTCAGCTACAAATTATATCAGATTATTATATCTTTTGGCAGTAACTGTATCGGCATTATAAGGATGGGAAGAGCAATCAGTTATATTACTTGTTAGTGAAAAAAGTAACGCCGTTAGTAATGGCGTTATTTATAATGCCATTGGTAACGCCATTATTCCGGTCACTTTTCTCCACACCCCATCGCCGCCTCACAGTCCCCCCGGAGCGGCTTCCAGACCCCCCCCGCTGGGCTCCCCGCAGAGGCCTGCCCAGCAGGGGCCCCACGGGGAGCGGGCAGGGGGCAGACTAACCAACCCCCCCACCCACCCCCACTCACACAGCCCCCCCGGGGCCTGGACTGTGCCAACATTGCGCTAGGCTTAGTGTGTAAAGCTCTGTGTGTTAGGATATGGGTCCATTTTCCTTGATATGTCCTTCAATCTTGACACTTGATTCAATGCAATGTAATGCAACTTCATTTAAACAGGGACAAGGTACAAAATAAACCTTTGCCTTGTTTAGAGCAAGGAGAGGTTTATTGTACCAGGTTAAGGCAAATTGCTATTTTCCACCTGTGGTCACATATACACGCTTTTGTGTTCTTTTTCACCTCTTGTCCAGTTATTTTGTGCATTAGTTTACAATCTCTACAGTCTTTTGCGATCGGAGTCGACACAGCGTTGCGAGTGAAAACTGGTGGAAAGTCTCCAGCAGATCTCTGCACAGAGGCTTTATTTCTGTGTGAGCGTGTGGGAGGAAGGTATTTCCAACCAGATGTCTTTGCTCCCAGAAACCCTAGCGGGAAGAGGGGGGGGGTGTGGGGGGGGCGGGGCTGAGGTAGCATCATCAGAACATCCCCCCCACCCTGGCCCTTCAGGGGGTCAGATCATAAACCCTTAATGATGGCAACCATTAATTTTTTTTGGGACCATGGGCTGACGTTCTCAAGCGGCAGGTCCATGGTGGCACGTCCACAGCGAACGACGTTCGTTGGGTGCTTCCACGGCTCTCGGCGGGAACCTGGTTCGCCTCTCGGGGGGTGGGGGGACGTTTAATTAACAACAGGAGGGATTGGGCAAGAAGGTTCACAAGACAGTTGCGGTGAATACAACACCTGGTATGGACCTTTTGTCTTTCTCAACGGTATTTTAACGTGACGTTCAGCATGTCCATATTTCAATAGAAAATGTCTTAGTTGTCTCAATCTTAAAAATCTATCCTCTGGAAAAAACTATCTTGATTTGCTCAAGAAGTACACCCTGAAGTGGAACAGTCTCAACAAAGGAGATAGAAGATCATCATGTGTGACCGATTGTCAGTTTCTTGTTTATTTAACCAATTTAATGTAAAGTCAGGTGAATTTATAATCCTGGACGCATCTTTCTAATTTGGGGCGGAAAGTTCAGAAGGAGCTCGGAGGAGTTTTTGCAATTTCAGGTCTAAGAACTAAAAAAACGTTAAGAGAGACTCAAATGCCTCTAGTGTTAGGTGTGTATTTTATCTTTTCAGTGTTTTTCTGTGGTAGGGAGAGCGGGCTCCATCCGATAGCAGTGTCCTTTGAAGTTCTCCTCAGGAAGGCAGAACCGCTGATACAGCAGGGCGTGTTTTTGTAAAAGCGTGGCATTTCAACTGGTATACGGCGAAGACTCGGCTTCCTTCCAGGAAGACGAGAGAGTTAAGGTAGCAGAAGCGTCACTGTATTCTGCTCAACAG
>OLKM01000013.1:0-30000 GCA_900291075.1 Melanogrammus aeglefinus
GCCAGTGCATCAGCATGTGACTGCTCCGCTGGCGCATTTTTCAGTGCCGGAGCGGCGGTTTGACCACGTGCATGTAGACCTGGTGGGGCCCCTGCCGCCCTCTCAAGGGTTCAGCTACCTCCTGACGATGGTGGACAGGACCACCCGCTAAGACTGTGCGTAGAGGTAAGCCTAACCTGATCTAATTGGTAGCGCCCCACCTTCCTCACATGCTCCGGTTCCTTTCCCCACATTGAGGTGACGTTCCACGTCCCCAAAGTCAGCTTCTGTCGCATGGGTCTGGTCCGTCGAGACCCCTGACCCCAACCCCAGCGGGTCTTCCTGCAGGTGGCTGGCCCACAGGACGAAGTAGGGTGGGCATAATAGTATAATCTAATTGTATATATAATATCACGGCCAAAAGCTCTGTGCGCCTCCGGATGGCCGTAGCGCGAGGAGCTCTCATGGGGGTTGGGCTTCACGGGGTTTGTTTACCGGCGTTGCTATGGTTACCAGTCTTTCGTGTTCCAACGCAATATTAGGTAGCCTATCTATTAGGTTTGTGTGTGTGTGTGTGTGTGCGTGTGTGCGTGTGTGCGTGCGTGCGTGTGTGCGTGCGTGTATGTATGTGTATATATATACACACACCTAATAGATAGGCTACCTAATATATAAAATCTATATATATAAAAACAATAAAACCAAAAAAAAGCAACCCTAAATGGTACTAATAATTGGCATAATTTATTTCGGTGTTTCGGTTTTCGGTTTTCGGCCTTGGTTTCCTCATTTTCGGTTTTCGGTTTCGGCCAAGAATATTCATTTCGGTGCATCCCTATATAAACTGCTCTTTCCTTTAGGCCAGGCCTATGTGTTGAGATGAACTGATGCAGGAATTGATATCAGAACATCTTTATTTAACTGTGGCAGAACGATCGCCACAGAGCTGGCGATGAACTCGGGGCCTCGACTGGACAACCTCGAGAGAGATGTCAGACCAAGGCCGACTGGGGCTTGGCAAGGGGTGGAGAAGGTCACAACGGATCGGTGGATTTCTTGTTCTGTGCGCAGGTTCGAAACAGGCAGCAAGGCGTGAGCGAGTGTCCGCATTCATTGTGGGCCGAAAGTTTCCCGCAGAAGGTTTTGGCGTGTGTTTGACACATGGGCACGAGGTGAGGCAGATGAGCTGTTGCACGTGCTTGGCGGGAGACGGGGAGAAGAATCGATATGTCATCTTCTATATAATGAAAGGGCGAGAGGGGATCCAGATAGGAGATCTATGGCCCAATCATAGATGACAGGCAGGGCGGTCAGCCAGGAACAGAGGCTCAGAAGCGGCAGGGGCACCAGCAGTGAGGGTGACCGATTAATCAAATTCAAACCAACGTCGCAATGTAGTAGAACGCGATTTGCAAATCGCAAACGCTGCATTTTTAAAAAAAAAAAAATTATTTGTTGCTGTTAGTGACTGGAGATCAGTAAGATCCTTATTTATTTTTCTTTTCAAATTCTATAGTTAAATAAAGATGTCATATCAATTCATGCATCAATTCATCTCAACACATGGGAAGAGCAGTTTATATTTTGACTGCTTCCAATTTTGTGTTGGTCATACTATAGAATGATTTATTGCTTGTTTAGTGAATAATACAGAACATCGCATGATAAATCGCATCGCAATATTTGTCGAAATAATTGTATTATTATTTCCCCAAATCGTTTATTTCCCCAAACCCTGAGTCCGACCAACTCATGGGTACCCTCAAATCACGGGGTACACGGACAGTCAATGATCTGCAATGAGAGGGACTCTGGCTGGTTACCCCACAGCAGGTGGACGGCCAAGCGGTCAAAACAAGCAAGCAGCTCACCATTGTGGGGCCTTCGCCTCAATAGGAAAATCAAGCAACTCAGACTCCAGTCAGGCTGCTACAACACCTCCTGCCCGATAAAGCCCTCATCTGCCCTGGGGTCTTGAAGACTACGAGAGGTAGAGAGAGGTCACGCCACAAGAGGGCAGACTCTAGCAATGAGATGGACAGAGGGGTTGAAACCTTGACTTCTCAGGACCCCTCTTGTTTTACTACAGGGCCTGCAAATTTCATGGGCGAGAAGACAGCAGACACAAAGAAGTGTCATGTGACAACATGTGACAGCCTTTTCTCTGGGAGACGCTGGGCACAGACCAGGGAAATGGGCTTCTGGCTGGACATAAGCAACCGTAGAGTAACTGACAAAAGGTTAAAGTTCATAGAAGACATACCAAGAAGTTTAAAACAAAAAGGCAATGAAGAGCCAGGAACTCTATTTGTGACTTAAAGTAGAGCATGGAATGAGTAAGGTGGACTGTTCCTCTTAAATACTCAATATATGAATATTCTGAGCATAGGCTACAACTGATACATTACATTTGTGATGGATTTTTATTACTCACAAATGTATGTGAGATGGTGGTCTTTAAAGAAAAAACGAATAAAACAAAGGGTTGTTTAAACTTAAAGTGTAGCTGATGTTCTTGGGATTGCTAATACCCTGGCGAGTTACAATCCATTAGGGATCCACAGAATGGAGGAAGTTCTTTATCCTCTCAGCTAGAAGCAATGGTGGTTCTTTAAACCAGTCCCTCGCCAGATCATTTGGACACATAAATATTAAAATGCTTACCAAGGAGTTCACTTCATGTTTTGACTAGTATTAGGCCTACCATGTGACAATTGTTCCTGTGAAACAGGGAAATGGAACAGATGGTACAAACACAGAAGAAACTAGAGAATTACTCAACAACTTGAACTTTGTTTATGCAATTTCAGTTTTAACAGACTAAAGTTGCAAAAAATGTAAACTAACTTGTAGCTTAAAGTAACCGTGCAGCACATATTTACATTTACAATTACATTTAGGGCATTTAGCAGACGATTTTATCCAAAGCGACTTATAGTAAGTACATTTGTCATAAGAAGTGAAACAATGTATTGCTGTCGGTACAGTAAGGATGTTCATGGAACCAAGTGCAATCACTAACAATCGCTATAGGCTTACCAATTCCCTGTACAGCAGTCATAGCAGCTACTGCAGATGCTACACAATTAAGTACCGGTACTATGAATAAGTGCAATGTAGATTAAGTGCGTACAATAAATGCGTACATTAAGTGCCAGGACGTACAACACACAATGGTGGCCGGAAGGGGCTGGGTAGCTATGCAGAGTGAGGTGGACTCTGAACAGGTGAGTTTTGAGTCTTTTGCGGAAGCTGGAGGCGACCTCTGCGATCCTGAGCATCGGCAGGAGCTCGTTCCACCACGGGGTCCCAAAACAGAAAAGTTGTGTCTTTGCTGATCGACCTTTGCTTGCTCTTAGCGGTGGCGGTACCAGACGTCCAGCTGAGGTAGTTGAGCGGAGGGATCGAGCTGGGGTGTGTGGCTTGACCAATGCTTGGAGGTAGGCAGACATACAGTTTCTGTAGTCAATGCTTATCAATAAATTGGCCAGCCAGTACCTCTCTCTTCTGCTTCATCACACTGAAAACCTAAATGCTCACCTTAAAAAGATCAAATGTGATGTGTTGTGCACACATCGGATTTGGGCCTAATTGACTTACAGGGCCCTATCTTGCATTCAGTGCAATCGACTTTCGACACCAACGCATGTATCTTTGCTAGTTTGCACAAAACCAATTCTCCCACGCAGCAAACCTGTGCCACTAAACTTGCGCCCTGAGAACTGTGTCGGCGAAAAGCAGAGGCGTGTTCTGGCGCAAATGATACATGGTGCTATCATCCAGATCGTTAAAGCAGCTAGCAAACTGACCGACAATTGCACTAGCGGATGGCACAGTTGGTGTTGCTATCTTGACGTGCAGATCGGAACTGCAAAAAATTGTCCATAGGGGCTGTTAAAATAATAATAATAACAATGATAAACTTAGAAAAGTAGGTTATTTCCCAGCCTCCCAAAACCAAATCTCGTTTAGGGTAAATTTGGGAGAGAACAGCTGAAAAAGTGGTAATAAGTTTTATTTAAACCAATGCATCTGCACACACCGTACAGTAAACACATATTTTCTTGACACAGACATCGTGTACAAGACCATAACTTTTAGGATAGATTAGTATTTGATCATGAGAAAACATCATTTTATCGCGAGTGAGTGATAAAAAGAATGCAGGCGCGCGTGT
Source organism: Melanogrammus aeglefinus (assembly GCA_900291075.1). NCBI lineage: Eukaryota > Metazoa > Chordata > Actinopteri > Gadiformes > Gadidae > Melanogrammus > Melanogrammus aeglefinus. The sequence continues at coordinate 4,157 of OLKM01000013.1, forward strand.
TTGCATCCATCTTTTTAAACACACGCAAACTAAACACGTAACACATAATACAGTCCATGGCAATGTACATTAACGGGGGGACACATGGAACACAAGTGGATAACGATAATGTATACAATACTGGTAATAAATGTGTGTTAATGTATTGCCGCATATCATTAAATAGACCAACAGTTGCGGCCACAGGACCGCATATCATATGTGTGTTTAGTTTTCATTGCCGCAATTTGCATGACGACTCAATATTTCGGAAGTTGTAGAAGAAACCGCTATTCCATGTGTGAATTAGGGCATATAATTTGGCCATAAACTGAGCCATTTGAAGATTGAAATTCATGTGGTCATGCATCTGTCTCATCGGAGACTGTAAACGCACTGTCAAAATATCAACTCTTCAGGTTCAAATGCACTCATGGCTCTTAAAGGGGATGGGAGGTGGCACTCTCATTGCTTTATTGCACGTTACGCCCAAACCACACCTATTGGTAATCCCGCTACTTCAGGGCAACCCTTTTTAGATTTGCCTCAGGCGCAAGAGTCATTTATCCGCCGGTATAATAGCAACAGCGGCAGAGCCCTGCCCACAAAGCTACTTCCGTTTTGCGCTTCTCATTTGCGTTTCAGACCGTTAAAATAGGGCCCGCAGTGTGAACGAGGCCTTTGTTCAAAATAAACGTACTATCAACACTCCGCTCACCCACTTAAACTTCTTCTTCAATCCCGCACATTGTAACTTGAAGATAAAATAAACATTAATAAATCCTGGAGGGAGTTGTGTTGCCAGCAGTGGCTCAGGAAGACAATAAAAAGTCAGAAAATAATATTACAATAAAAAAACAATTACAATTTAAAAAAATTTAAAAAAATATATACAGATATATACCTAGCTTTATATCTAACTGTAGAATAACTGAAACAGCTCAACTTTGTTTACAGTAGAATAATAAATAACATTGAATGACCAGAGCCTCCACAGGAAATAGATTTGGCCCTGGTCCTACCGTCTCTTTGTTCTGTTTTTATAATATTTAAAGACGATCCATTTGGATACTGCTGATCACAACAAGCTTCTCTGTTCGCATAAGCCTACTGCTGTGCAATTCTGTCTAGAATAGATGATTAAGTTTCTTAGATAACGGGTGCCCATTTTTACAGCCCATCAAATATATTCTAACATCGATGGATTCACCTACCAGTTAATGAATAAACTATTATCACATAATATAATATAATAATAAATACTAACAATATGTAAGCCTACAAAATGGATTGGTTTAAGTTCGTAATATAATGACAATCGTCCAAACACGAAAGCCACGACTACCTACCGCAGATTAAATATATAAATATCTCTGCTCTGGTATAAACAAATTTTATTGAAGATGATTACAAATATACATTACAACAGAACTATATAGAAAGTAAAACAACGTACTTGAAAAAGTGGCCATCCAGAAAAATGTATAATTATGTTAAAAGAGAGGCACAAAATAATTGTGTATATGTCTCTATTTACGTTAGTGTAGTGGTAAAAACAAAATAAAATGATTGAAAACAGATAACAGATAAAATTAAACCACCAGCTATACTGTAGCTATAGTTTAACGGTCATAAACCATTTATATTATAAATAGATGTAATATAATATATATCATATATATTATTATAGATAATATATAATATACTGTATATATTGTTATTAGGGCTGTCAAACGATTAAAAAGTTGTATCGCGATTAATCGCATAGTATTGGTGAGTTAATTTACGATTAATCACATTTTTAGAAATCCAATCCAATTAAAGTTCAATGAGATTATCAAATGGAATGACACATTATCACCATACCAAATGTACTTGATAAAGAAAAACTAGACCAAGTGATCTTGAGGGTGATATATTGACTCACTCACTCAGTGTGGGTCGAATATCATACAGAAAACCACCGATTAGGGAATTGTAAACAGGCAGTTACTTAGTAGAATTGTAAACCAACAGGTAATACAAGTGTAGTTAAATTCAAATAACTAGCACCACAGATTTGGGAATTGTAAGCAGCCTGTCACTTACTTCAATTGTAGGGTTAGGGTTATGAAATTATAATACGATTGCGTTATAGTGTTAATAGCACGCTAATTTCAACAGCCCTAATTATTATATGTATTACAGTTCCCACATTCAGCACTTTCAGAACACATTTTTATTTTATCAATCTTTTCGTGTCACAAAACAACAATTTACTGCAAGTTTAACCAAGTTAAACCAATGACATTCTTATATGCTTTGGGATATCCCTAGATGTTTGCATAACTTCCATGATACAGACTTTGAACCATATGACTCTTTAGCAAAATTATTATTTGACAACTTTTTCAAATAAATTATGACTTTCAAAAAAAAGTTTAGTTTTCAAGACATTGACTAAATCCATGCATGTTTGGACATTCACAGTTATGTGGGGGCCAAGCATTTAAGATGACCACAGAGTCTTTTCAAGAGGAGAGGTCTGATGAATTTGTCTCTGAGCCCATAGATAAGAGCACTGAGACACCTGGGAAATATATTCAAACACACATAAAAACTGCTGTAGAGATGTATCAGAGTGGTTCTATCCACTGTTCTTGCAAAGCTAAGGAGGATGCTAGAGTAGATGGTAGCGATTAGAATCAGCACCAACTGAATCATATGAAGTATAACTGTTTTTCCAGCCTTGCTGGCAGTAGCTTTTTCTGTCGAGGCTGACCTGGCCACCAGTGTCACACCAACATAGGAAAGAATAGTTACAAATCCCCCAAATGCAACACACAAAATGGAAAATGCTTTATCAACTTCACTGGAAATCGGTGCCAGGAAACATTGCCTCTTTCGAGCAGAAGTCTTTCATTTCACATTCAGATCTAAATCATTTCTTCCAACCAATAAGTATCCAACACTCGCATTAAACATTGCCCCAGAGATGGTCACACACAAGCGCGATGGCTGCTCCTGTGTTTCTGACGGTGACAAAGGTCTGTGTGTCTCATAGGAAGCACACAGCCACATATATCTCTCAAATGGACAATCACTGCCAGAAGTAAGAGGTGAGATGATGTCTTCTAAAACACCGATGGCCTGTAGCAAACCAAACATTACAATTTCAGCCTCAACCGGCGCACGCAGCAGTATGTAAAGTAAAACAAACTTGTCACAAGATAGGCAGTATCTGCAAAGAGAAGGTTAAACAAACAGAGAATGAACGGGACGTCTCTCACAAAAAACTGGCTTGCTCCTAAGGTGTACAACAGAACACAGTTTCACGTAGATAAAAGAAGCAGCTTAGCCCACAGATAAAGTGCAGAACACATCATCTCTCCTGTGAAGCCTGATACTCCACGCTACACTAACATTGACACCTCAAAATCCTTCACTCTGGCATCGCGGCTAAAAACAGTAAGGTCCCTAGGAACAATGTTAAAAAAGCAGAATAAAATAAACGAAACATTTAGTTCCAAGACCAATCTTCATCGCGACCCTACAGTTACCGTATGTAAAAAACATTCAATAAAAAAAAATAAAGAAATCACTTCTGAATTCATACAGTCAATGGTTCTGAGTACAGAGTGGACCATATTGTGGTGAATATTCTGGGGGGCTAAGGGATGGCCCGACCTTCCGCCTGCTCTGTCTTCCTATATATCAGGTCTCTTTAGTAGTATAGGCAGGGGGTGTCATCATCAACAGTGTAGGCATGGTTTCAAGGCCTACCTAATAACATCTGAGACCAGCGTCATGACTTCACTGTCACCCATATATTTGAAAAACATCTTAAGAACCAAAATATTAAAGCTAGGGTAGGACATTTATTTTCGAAGCAATTCTTGTCATATTGCTGAAATTATGTTTACACTGTGACAGCAATCAATAATTCTAATGCTTATACTAAAAAGGCAGTGGTAGTGGCAGGCCTGTTAGAAGCCGGTCTGATTGGATGGCAAGCCGGTCTGATTGGATGGCCTATCTGTCTGTCGACCAACCGACCTTATTTCAAACTATGCATGCAAATCTATGAAATAAACACATTCAAATATAGGTACATACTTGAACTATTATGTCCAATTAAATGTGAAACAATTACAGACACACATATAATTCTGAGTCATACACATCCATGTGTGAAATAGTGCCATGCATATTAGTGCAACTTTTAATTGAAACAAATTTGAAACAAGGACCTTTATTATATCAAAAGTTAACTCTGATTTATATTGAGTTAAATTCCTTAAATTCACTGCATGGTGGAGTGTGTCCATAGTTAGCCTGACTCAATGCAGCTCAGATACAATGGAGGAAAAGCTGGTTTACTGTGACATACAATAAGGTATTGTACATTTACATGCAGAAGAATAAAACCAATAATATGCAGAGTCCAATATGAAAGAGTGGCTGAATCCATGATCTAGTGTAATATATGCATGAATGCAAAACTCGAGTCAGTTCAACAAAAAAAAATCAGTCCGGCTGTGAGGACTTCATATTGGGTCAATTCACTTGATGGTGTGACGGTGTGAAAATAGGGAACGTTGTTGTTGTAAGTATACTATATGAGTCAGCTGGCAAGTATGATATTAATAAAAAACAGTCAGAACAAAGATCACTTTTTAAACATTTTCCTGGCCCTTCAAAATAAACTTGATTTCATTTTTAGAACACGTGTTTGCGTCTCAGTTTGAAAAAAAAGGTTAAATATGTATATACATACAAAATCTATCTCAATATCTAAAATATCTTAACATGTTAAAAAAAAATGGATCTTGCTCAATGTATTTTTTGTGTTAAGATACAATGACGGTTTTATACATGTTGTCTTAATTGTCTGGTTGCATAACACATTTATGTGCAATGTTTAAAAATGTGTGATCTCTGGGTAGACATATCTAGCACAGTCCTTAGACTGAGGACTGACATCCGCCTTGACTGTTTTGTGTCATGTCCCCCCCCCCCACCCGGCAGCGATTCTCAACTTTATTCGGGGTGAGGCACCACAGTACCAGAATTTAAAGGCACACCAACTCAAAGTTGTTGGGCATGATTATAAAAATTACACACATTATTATTTGGATATTATATAACGAAGGTTACGAGAGATTTCAATGATATTTCAGACACAGCTGAGCATAATGTACAGAAGAATCACATGGATACAGGTTCATACAGATTGGACAGCATCGCAATGACCTAATGTTAATAACAATGTTAATAACCTACGGATTATGTATCAAATCACACAAAATGTCATTGAAAGGTCTGATAGGGGTTGACTTCATCCATCTGGTAGATGTTCTCCTCTCTGTTGTTAGGTTCAGAAACAGACAGCGAGTTTCTAAACGCAGTGGAGGCAGACGGAGAGGGGAGAACAGTGTATAAGAAAGAGTTCACAGTTTACTGTTTTATTGGTGTTTTTTTGCGTGCTGTTTGCCTGAAGTAAAAAAGTGCGACATATGTATGAATCACTCGTAGTCATAGAGATATCTGCCCTAATGGTTCAGAAGTATGACATTTAAGCACAACCTTTCCATCGTTTGCCGTGCAGCGTCTTGTAAATGTCGTTCACCAAAAACCACATTGACCAATACTTGTGAAGTCAACACCCATAGTTCCTTAGAATGTGCAAATGCCAGGCAGATCTGTAAATGCTCAAATATATTTTACTGCAGAAAGCGCCCAAGCAGAAAATTAATGCTCGAAAACCGATGCCCACTCATTTCACTCATTATTTTGTGAGGTGTGCAGTATGTGGTCTATGCGCTGAAAATTATTTTCAGTGTGAGCATGAGTCAGGGGTTCGAATACGATTGACATTTAGCACCTAACCGAAACCACACTGTTAAAATGTAGGGGGTACTAATATGAAGAAAGCAATCAAGCAATGTTTCTTCCTTCTGTTCAAGTTTTTGATAACCCTTTACAATAATACACGCATCACCCCTTATTTACCATAAGTAAATGCAATAATAAGCATTTACTAACAATTAAATCACAGTTAATTAATGGATTGTTAATGGTCTAGAAAGAATTAGTTTAGAGGTCTCCAAAATGTTTGGTACCACTGTGACCACAGCGGGCGCTATAAGTCGTGCTCAAACCTATAATGCGGCCCAGGTACCATGCTCACTCATTAGCCTCACTGGCATTAGCATGTTGGAACATTGAATATAGAATATTGCATACACGATGAGTTGGCATGCAACCACACACATATTCTTCAGAAAATGCACATGTCTAGTTGACTAATTGTGTTTATGTTTACTAATGGTGTTCATGTAACTAATGTGCTGATAGGATAACCCTAACCCACTAATATAACATTGCTTGCTACTGCATTAACTTATAAATAACTAGATACTAACATGAATCAGAACTTTGAATCAACCCAAAATCCATTAACCTAATGTGTTCATATTAAACAATCTGTTACTTACATCTGGGAAGATTTGCTGAATTTTCCCCATCTCTTTGCTGATGAGGCGTATGAGAATGAGAAACAAAAGAGAAACAAAAATATTATAAGTTCAGCACTACACAAAAAATACGGAAAATGTCGGGTAATACATTAAATGTTCACATTGCCAAACGAATAAGTAACGTGTTCATACACTTTTTGAGTAATAACACATATAAATACATACAATAACACATACAAAGCAGGTTAGCTCAGACCAAAGTTAGCAATTGCCACATTGAAATATATATTATATGTATGCGTCAATACTTTTATATATTGTGAATGGGAACATAACAGTTTTTACAATGGCCACATGAATCATATTTAGCAAAACTGTAACTTACTAAAGTAGACAGCCACACCCACCACTGCAATGGAAGCGATGATCAGAACACATGCAATCGGCACAAGAATTTGGCCACTACTTTCCTGTGGTGACAACTGACAATGACACAGCAAGAACCACACGTTTGTTCGGTTAAACATCGATTTCATGACAGATAAATGTACTGACTTGCTGCTAACCCATTGTGTTGCTTCCTCCATTTGCTGAATTAAGGGCGCACTCACACTAGGCAAGTTTGCCTGTTCCGTGCTGCAGGAAGATTCAGCACGGTTCCCCCCCTCCCCACTCTCCCCACTGGCCCGTGGTCACACTGCTCCCAAAGGCTGTGGCCTGGGCTAGATTGCTCCTTCATATGCACGTTGTCACGTCGTAATACGATAAATACGTCATCACCAAGCATGGTGTCCAGCTGCTACTAAATGCTGTCGTCGGCCCAAATTTCGAGTAAACACTCTACTTCACTATCGCACCAACATAAACCCACTCATGAATCACTTGCCACCATTGTTTAAAATGATTGTTGTGGGGAAGAAGGGCATGGACCTATAAAGAAAGAAGGGTCGCAAGGACTCCGTCATCCAGCTCACGTTGCGTATCCGTGCTTGTGCGCGTGTCATCTCATTAGCATTTGTACTTTGGCCACGGCACACCTCTCCCAAGTGCGCCGTGGCCAAGGGGCTGTTCTGTGCTGGGATACGGATGGCGTGGTCACACTAGCCAAACGTTCTAAACTTTAGTATGCAAATGAGCTCGGGCGCGGGGCCTCGGCCCTAGTGTGCGTGGCCCCTAAATGGGCTTCATGGTCAGGGTAGTAGCGTTCCTTCTCACCTGAACAGAGGTGAGAACCGTTTCAGAAGTGTTCCGGTACCATGTGGAATTGAGAGCTGCTAAAAGAGTACATGAACAGGTGTTATTCCAAAATGTTTAATATGTCATCTTTTCCATACATTATTCGATTATCATATTTTTGGAGGTGTACCTTGTGTGTACTTCAATGTGGTCTGTTCTGTGGAGCTGACATAATCCGTTGTCCTCTTTGGGATTGGCTTAGTATCTTAGCCAAGACACAGTAAAAAGATTGGGTTAGATATATATTATCAGGAAGTGGGCCCTTTGTATCTATTACAATAGCAGTAGCCTTTTGTTTTGGTAATTGATGCTATCACAGTAACTGTCTGCTGTCTGTTAACAGACCTTATTCCATAATCTCACCTTTCTTAACTCTCAATTGAAATGAATGTTTATGGTCGTTGAACCATCCCGTTACTTCCACTCTGCATCCATATTGTCCAGAGTCCATCTCACTGACGTTTAATATCGTCATAGAAACATTCCCGTTTTCCAGGTCACCCAGGAGCTGGTACCTGCTGGACACTTGTGAGTCTTTTGTCACTGTTGCACCGTCACTGGCGATCAGCTGATTGCTACATTTCGAGGCTGGTATAACACCTCGTCCCCAGCATGTTGAACTTAGACCATTTGCTTTGACATCATATTTACACGGCAGAGTCACGTTATATCCCACAGTGCCGGACACGACCAGGTCACATTCAGCAGCTGTAAAGTAACAGAAGAAAAACAGAGGAGACACATTATTATGTGACCTATGACCTTATCCAAGTGATAGAGGAAGTTATAGCACTTAATGAAGTCTAAGTCTTAATATTACCTTTGTTCTATTTATTTTTCCATTGTCTAACCCCTCATTATTGCTATTGGTTTGAAGATAGTCCTGTTACAGTTTTGTTACCTACTAGCACTTCATTGCTGAGAGTTTGCACGTAATGATGAAAACGTATTTTTTGATGCGTGTTGTGCTGTCAATGCAAATGAAGTGAATGTCACATGTTTAATCGGGTCCAATTCCACATTGCTTCTTTCTTTGTGCTCAACTGCTAATGCTCGGGCTCCAAGCGCGAGCATTAAGATCGAGCTTGAGGGAAGAACTTTTGGAATGGTGGCAGGTTTTTTTTCTACATGAATCTTGGCTAGCAATACCTCGACTAGCAAATTCTCTCACCTAGGAAGCATTGATGAGTTGTTTGCATGATAAGAAAAGGAAGAAAACGTTCAGACTTTAGGAGTTAACGGATCCAGATATGCAGAACCGAATCCGCGGTATTTTGACCAATCACGACACGTCCGTGTTCATGAAAATATATCTCCCCGTAAACATGTCCATTAAGGAAGGTGATTGTAATGCATTTAACGCATCCCTTAACACTGTGTCATGATTGGTCGAAATACCTTGAATCCGGTTCTGGATTTCTGGATCGGGTGACTCAAACACACGACCTAAAGTCCAGATATGGTGGATCAAGCTTTTATTTTCAAAGTTTCACTATTGTGCAGGACCCTCATCTGCCTTGAGAGACTACGTGTGGAATTGTGCGTGAGCCACACAGTATTGAACCCCATATTTTGACGGCTGTGCTTAAACTACTTCTCTTTTCAATAACAATTGGAACGAATAACCCTCAAACAAAACAACGCCTAGATTTGATATTGTAATTTAATATTGTACCTAACCCAACCCTTTCCCCAGGTGAAAAGACTCAATCTCAATTGGATTTCTTTTTAATACTACTAAAGGATATATTTTGGTTGAGTCATAGTGACTCTTTATAGGAAGTCTATCACATGTAGTATTTGAAATGTGTGAAGTCATTACCTGATAACAGACACAGCAAGAGCAGATATCCTGATGCAGACACGGCCGTCATTATGTTGGGCTCTAATGCCAAAACAACCTCCCAGTTGCACTCACATCCCTTACAACATTAGTTATGTCATAGGACGCGTCATTAGAGAGGGACACACACGCACACGCACGCACACGCACACACACATAAGCATACCGTTTTACTTAATTTTCCAGATTACAAAACATTTCATTGAAAATAAAAATTTGTAAATTATTCATGAAAATTATTGTTTCCTGTTGTTGTCTACGTAATGTAAAATACTTTTATGAGGCAAACTAAGCACACCATTTAACTTACTTTTAAATGTAGCCGTCCGACCTCATTCCATTGTCCCGCTATTCTGTTCTTGTGACAGTGACACATATCTGACCCTTTCGCAATAAGAACCAATGAGTCCTGGTACTTTCCTGTCTTAAAACCTCATTCGCGATTTCGTCTCAGTGTATTAGTGTGATGCACTTCCTGTTCAGTTTGTTCTCCTCTATTTATGTTTCACTTCGCTTCACGCTCGCTTCACGCACAGACAATTCACGAGGTGAATGGAGGGACAGTGTTAGATTCTCGGGTTGTATCATAAATCCTTAACCCTAGAGGTAATATCTCAAGTCTGACGGCAGAGACGAGATCAAATCTGGCTGATTGAGGCGTTCTGCTTTTTTTCTCCGCTCAATGTTAGTTTAGACTAATCATGATGCAGGACTAAGGTGCCAAGATTTCTGAAATGAAAAGCAGGGACATGCCTGCTTATGGCCCACAGTCAGATTCCAGTGCCCGCTGCATATCTGTATGGCATGGGACCATACACCGTACATCATATCATCATATTGTTGACCTGCTGACTGCCTGGAATGGAGTGTATGGACCTCTGTATGGCCAATCGGTCCCTGGTTTGCGTTACAGCCTGTCAAATAGACACGAGACTCAACACCAACAGTCTCGAAATTATTCAGCAAGCCAGAACCTTTGGCATTTACATTTTTTTTCATATATATTCTTTCGCTATTTTATATATTAAAAAAAAAAAAGGAAAAAAACGGGGATGTGGGAAGTGTGTAATTACTGGTACCAAGATTTTTGCTCTGGTGACGTAAGCAGCACGTAAGCAACACAAGCTGGAATCTGTAACATCAGCGTGACTTGGCAACATCCCAGCAGGTTACAGCTGGCTTGATTCTATAAAACATTAACATCATGTAAATACTTTTACAAAGCTTTTTGCACACCATTAGTATAGAAAAATATGAATGGTCACCTGATATTGTTTGAAAAAAAGGGGTTTTGACTGTTTTAATTGCAATCCATTATCAACACAGACACGTGCACATTGTTGGTTACCATAGATCCACCCACTGATGTCCTTTTTGCATGTTATAACACACATTTGTTAATTACAGACAAGCATCAGTATACATTTGTAAACCTTTGCAACATTGTTGCATCGGTGTGTGTGTGTGTGTGGGCAGTGGATATTGGGCAAACCTCCACACATGCAGAAGCATATGTGGAGGCTTTCAGCGTCAGCAGCAGCCGTTTCTCTAGGACTCCATGCATACTGACACTTGCAGGAGAAAGGTGCCAGGCCCTTTCTAAAGGTTGCGGGCAAGAGGAAGACTTAATGAGAGATTAAACCATAGGCTTCCCAGCTGCAAGCTGAGGATGCCCTCACTAAGACAATTGCGGTATTATCCAAAACATGTTAGTTAAGGCCGTGTCATTACAGATGGGATGAAAGAATGAAAGTCCAACATTTTCAAATTAATCATTAATTATAGTAACAGTGGAATTAAGTGATTTTGTTGAACATTTCTCCGTTCAAAAATACATACACATATGTTCCAATATGTTGGCTCGTCCTGATGGCCTCGTTAACATGAACCCTTCGTCACAGCCCCACAGAGAGACACACAGAGGGTTAGAGAGAGGGGTAATGGTTGTGTATTGGCATCACCACGTTTTACCGAGTCAGTGGAAAGTGAGGTTGGTCATCGTTGTCACTTCCTCTTTAGAAGGAAAAAGATTGCGGTCCTCCTGATACTGACATGCAATGACGGGTTTCTGATAGGCCTGAGAGACATCTTCCCAAATGGTTGCTAAAACTAACTGCTTTCCTTTCCATCCAGAAGCGTTTGTACATGTTGTGACAGTGTGACTGTGAATTTGTGCATGTGGGAATGGGCGTCTGTGTTTCCAGGTATTTGTTCATCTGAGTGCGTGGGTGCACAGGTCGTCTTGTCGGTGCATGTGTGCGTGAGTGTATTTGTGCTTGTGATTGTGTGAGCATGTGACTGAGGGTGTCTGAGTTGGTTTGTGTGTGTGTGTGTGTGTGTGTGTGTGTACTGACTGTAGCCAATAGTAAGCAGTAGTGCAGGTATGAAGATGATGAAGTGTTCTGAACTGCCGTTGAACACTCCAAATAATCTTGACCAAGATTCCAAAATGTGCAGAGTATGGAATGGATGTGTAACCAGGTATTGGATAAAAACCTGTAAAAGACTGCAGGAATAATTCCACAGGGTCTGGGATAACTACACATGAAAGAGCAAAGCCCTGGGTTTGAGCTTACAGAATGAGATTATTATTCTTTTTTATATAGTTTAAAGTGTCTTGAAGCAAACAGAAATGCTACGCGGCTACAGTCTGAGTCGACAGATCATAGCGCACCTTGCTACCTGACACTGTTCGCGATTGAGACGTGTAATGTTTTAAGGTCTAAGAACATCGCCGCCACACAACTCTGCAGCCATAGCGCACAACGTACTATCTCACTGCTGTCAAATAGCTCGTAATTAGAAACATCTACCACATCTATCCAGCAACAATGGCAGGCACAGCTCGTCACACTGCGGGACACTGTCGGTACTTGTCTCAGCTTGATGCAGCGTTTCTCTGCGATCAGCTGAATCCTACATACGAGGTTGCGTATCACACCTCGTCCGCAACATGTGAACTAAGACCATTGCTGCGACATGTGCACAGTTCTTACGGCAAGTCACACTGATACTCCACAAGTGACGACACTACCAGATACATCAGACAGCTATCGGTAACAGAGTCTAAACAACCAGAGGAGAACATGTAATACTCAGCTATGAACTGACCAAAGAAGAGCAAACTAGTAACATTCAGAAGCGGGCGTCTTCTTCAGATTACTATAGTTTGCGCGCTTGCAGGTGTGGTGGTGAAATGCAAGCCATACAAAGTTGTGGCTTTTCATGATTAGGCCTCCACGTTACTTGGGCTGTTTATAGAGATATATCATATAGTATCCCACTTAATTTGACCACATGGTTTGCGTCGCATTATTGACATATTGACGGCAATGCGTAAAATAGGCAACCAGATATTCGAATACGAATACGGCTACACTTCACCAAATAATTTTATCCTAAACCTGAACCGTGTTCAACTGTCTTCATCAATCCACCTCCTGTTTCATTCCGCACTTAAAATAACTGTAATAAAGACACAATAAAGTGTCTGTGCATCAAGAGGCACAGCAAGATGGTGCAATTACTTATTGAAATACAATTTATCGAGAAATGGGGACATCTTCAGGATTTGGAACTGCCGTTCAGAACACTCCAAATAATCTTGACCAAGATTCCAAAATGTGCAGAGTATTGAATGGATGTGTAACCAGGTATTGGATAAAAACCTGTAAAAGACTAAAGGAATAATTCCACAGGGTCTGGGATAACTACACATGAAAGAGCAAAGTCCTGGGTTTGAGCTTACAGAATGAGATTATTATTCTTTTTTATATAGTTTATCAGTAGTCTTTTTTGCAAATTTATGCTATTACAGTAACTGTCTGCTGACAGATCTTAGCTCACCTTTCTGAACTTTCAATTGAACGTGATGTTTAAGGTCGTTGAACCATCCCGCTATTTCCACTCTGCATCCATATCGTCCAGAGTCTATCTCACTGACGTTTAATATCGTCATGGAAACATCCCCATTTTCCAGGTCACTCAGGAGCTGGTACCTGCTGGACACGTGTGAGTCTTTTCTCACTGTTGCACCGTCACTGGCGATCAAGCTGATTGCAAACATTTCGAGTTGGTATAACACCTCATGTCCCCAGCATGTTTGAACTTAGACCAATTTGCTGGGACATCATATTTACACAGGCAGAGTCACCATTATATCCCACAGTGCCGAACACGACATTCAGCAGCTGTAAAGTAACAGAAGAACAACAGAGGAGACACCTAATTATGTCAGCTATGACCTGACCCAAAGGATAGAGGGACTTATTAAAATAAGTTTAATTTTTGTATCCAAAAATTTGATCACACAGACATTTGAGTCTGATCCGACTGCCTCACAGGAGAGATTTTCAGTCTGAAAATGTGGCTTACTAAAGTAAAGACGTACAGGATGGAGCATTTTCCTGGAGAGACTATCAGAAGTATGGACTTGTGGTGACCCACAAAGACTTGCACCAAATGTCATGATGACCTGTTAGTTGTTCTTCAATTCAATGAGAAGTAGGACAAATATTGTTTGGGGAAAACAAGGGCTAGGCTATTTTAAATAATATTTATCCTAAACCTGAACCGTTTTAAAAGCCAATGCATACAATTCTATCTCAGCTTGAATGCTGTGTAACATTACTAAAAAAGGTTCTGAATGACCTGATTCATATGACTCTCCATAGGAAGTCTAATAACATGTAGTACCTGAAATGTGTGAAGTCATTACCTGTCAACAGACTACACCTATAACAGCAGGTATCCTGATCCAGACATGGCCATCATTATGTTAAACTCTAACGCTAAATCAACATCCCAGTCACACTCGCATACCACACAATCTCACAGGCTGAGTCATAGAGGGGGTTACAAACCAACACAGAGAACAAGTAACCATACACTTGCAGCAAGAAGTGCATGCCTTGTCTATAACCACATACTAAAACCATTGCCTAACATGCAATAAGAGATGAGTGACGCATGGCTCATGCAAGGCATCAATCAGTTGGAAGGTGCCATGCTCAAGGGGAAGTGCCCAAGGAGGAATCATTGAGGATTGACCCAGAGACTGTCCAGTTGCACTTCATTAAGCTGCTGTTGTCCTAATGAAGACATGCGTTGTTATATCCCATGATGAGGTCAGTTAATTAGATGTTACATATGTGATGAAAGAATGCAAGAACAACATAATCGAGTTATCAAACTAACATTGAGGAAAGGAATTTTATTTGAACATTTCTCAATCCAGAATCATCCATCAATTTTCATACACGACACAATACAGCCCTTGCTGTGTTGGTATCCTCAGATATTATGAAACAGCGGGTCGCATTCTCTGAATGACCCCCTATCTGAACTGTGTCAACCACACTGAGAGACAGAGGGAGAGAAGAGAGAGAGAGACGGAGAGAGAAGAGAGAGAGAGAGAGAGAGAGAGAGAGGAGAGAGAGAGAGAGATGAGAGAGAGAGAGAGAGAGAGAGAGAGAGAGAGAGAGAGAGAGAGGGGGTGAATGATTGTGCATTGGTGTCTCTATGTTTTAGTCAGTGGAAAGTGAGGTTGGTCATCCTTGTCACGTCATCTTTTTGAAGGGGGAAGGGCTGGTGTTCTTAAGACACTTAAAAGCAATGACGGCTGTCTGTTTGCCCAACAATTGTATTAAATTGAAACTAGCTGCTTCCCTTTCTGTCGTTATAAATGGTCATTTCAATGAGTCTAGTTTGTTCCTCTGTTTCAATTAGTTTGACCTAAAATTGAACATGGCATGCAGGATTAACACACACTTGCTTTTATACAACCCTTAGTAAACACACAAACAACACACACAAACACGCACACACCATACAGACACACAGCACAGATCACAGACACACACACACACACACACACAACACACACACACACAACACACACACACACACACACACTCACACACACACTCACACACACTCACAAACTCACGCACACACACAAACTCACGCACACACACACACACACACACTAAAATGAGTTGTCTTCCAGGTCAGATGGTATTCGTCGTCCAATCCATGGTCTCTACTGTGACTTCAACAATCCTGAGGAACAAAAAGCATCAGCCATTTCATGTTATTGTTCTTTTGACAATTTGTATGTTTGTGTTTGTGTGTGTTATTGTGTGTGCAATTTTTGTCTACATACTCTGTATGTGTCTGTGTTGTATGTGTTGTATTTCTGTGTATTTTTGTTAGTCAGTGTCACAATTATTCTTTATGTGTGTATGTGAACGTGTGTCTACGTTTACTTGTGTAGGTGAGCACTGTGTATTTGTGTCGGTGCGTGTGTCTATGTATATGTCTTAGCACTGTCTATGTGTGTTTGGCTCGAAAGTGTTTCAGCATGTGAGAGTGTGTCTGTATTTGTGCATGTGAGCATCTGCGTCTGTGTTTCTAGGTAGTTGTGCGTCTGAGTGAATGTGTGTGTGTGTGTGTACTGACTGTAGCCAATAGTAAGCAGTAGTGCAGGTATGAAGATGATGAAGGACAGTCTGAGTGTCTTTCCTATGAAGCCCCATGGGCTGCTCAGCTGGAGGTCTGACTGCTGCAGGACACAAAGAACAAAATTAAACTAATTACTACACAATCCTCTACCAATGATTATGTCAAGGCCTTACTTAATCCTTTTTTGTGTGACATATGTTTGACACCATAAGCATTGCCCAATGTGTAGTACAGCTGGGATCTAAGAGTTATAGATCTGATTTGGATGTAAACATTACCTCATGACTAATCCATCTGACTTGGATGCGTATGTCGATCATAGAGAGGTAAGGAGCGGCACACACAGCCCATTGTATGCAGCGGCCGGACAAGTGAGGTTACAATACTTATGAGGGAGTAGAGGCTTTACTGTTTACTGCTCATAAAGTGTTCAATTTCCACCAATAAAAAAGATGTCAACGCTTCGATCACATGCGCATCTTCATCAAGACCTGGAGAACCGAATGTCACTAAGACGTCGACTGAATTGAGGGTTAGGGTTATGGTTAGGGTTTCATCATAAACCTGTGAACCTCATGGTCTCTGTACCTTATACGTCTTCACACTTGTCACCACAGGGCCCTCAGTTTGGTCCATTGCATCATCACTTCCTGTTTCCTTCCGTGCTTCAGTAACTGTATAGTCTAGTAAAGACACAATAAAGTATACTTTTACCCATGCATCAAGAGGCACCGCAAGATAGCGCAATTTCTTATTGAAGTACAATTTATCGAGAAATGGCGACATCTTGGATCAGGGTTTGGAACTGCAGTTCAGAACACTCCAAATAATCTTGACCAAGATTCCAAAATGTGCAGAGTATTGAATGGATGTGTAACCAGGTATTGGATAAAAACCTGTAAAAGACTGCAGGAATAATTCCACAGGGTCTGGGATAACTACACATGAAAGAGCAAAGCCCTGGGTTTGAGTTTACAGAATGAGATTATTATTTTTTTTTATATAGTTTATATTAATTATAACAATTTTATAGGCTGTGGGTATAATTAGTTTGAACACAAAAAACAAATACGGGTTTGCTCAGTAAAGATTATTATTGTATATATTATTGTTTACTTGTAATGGCTTATAAACATCACACCTGGCGGTAAAATAGGCCCCTTTGAATTAAAATGGCAAAATAGACACGTATGGGGAAGCAAATGTATGTTTCCCACATACATGACTCATCAATCAATCAACAAAGTGTGTCTCTAATTTCATCTGTCATGTTTATATCCAATAACTGGTATTTTTGTACATATAACAGTAGTCGACACAAAAAAAAGGTCACCTTTCATAATCCTCCATTCAATGTGATCTGTTTGGTCGGTGAACATTTCTGCTATTCTGCATTTCGGTGTCTTTTCCATACATTATTCGGGCATCATATTTGAATATTGTATATTGGGTATAATGTGTAAAGGTTTTTTGGAAGTATATCTTGTGTGTACATAATACATTTTGCCTTCCAAGAAGGTTGTTTCATATCTCGCTGTAGGTGAGTTTGGTTTCTAAGATTCCTATTGTTTAGAATTACGATTGCTTGTTCTAACTTTACATCTGTTACTGCAGTGTGATTTAAGACTGTGCTGTTGTGATCAGTTAAGCGGCCGTTCTTGCTAGTTTCTGCCACTTACGGTGGGAACAAAAGCCTTTATAGCTGGGTGAAGCTAAGTCTGCCTGAGCTACCTTTCCAACTTAAGGGCTAGCTATTATTAGCGTCAGCTGTAGGGTCAGGACCCAGCAAACGAAGACCCGGGAAACAAAGACCAAGGGAGCCTCTCTGTGGGAGTCCAGACCCGGGAAACAAAGACCAAGGGAGTCTCTCTGTGGGAGTCAAGACCCGGGAAACAAAGACCAAGGGAGTCTCTCTGTGGGAGTCAAGTCCCGGGAAACAAAGACCAAGGGAGTCTCTCTGTGGGAGTCCCTCGAGGAAGCCCGGGGAGGTCACCTGCCCTATTGTAGCTATGTGTCGTAATTCCCTCATTGTCAGGATTTCCACCCGTAGACGGCGTTACCGTAGCTCCTCTGCTCGGGGCATTAACCCGTCTAATCTGTGCCATCCACCTACCCTTGCTAACACTGACCTTGAGGTGATGGGAGGACTCTGGAACTGCCAATTGGTGGTCAAGAAGGCGGACTCGATTTCAGCCTACGCGTCCCTCATGACCCTTAACTTCCTGGCCCTGACAGAGACTTGGATCACTCCAGAGAACTCTGGTACTCCTGCTGCCCTCTCCACCGTCTACTCATTCTCGCACACCCCTAGACCATCCAGGCGAGGAGTAGGGACCGGACTCCTCATTTCGCCCATGTGGTCCTACCAGGTCCTTCCGCTAGAAGACTTGGGCAGATCAGCGTTTGAACTCCACGCTGTCACTGTCACCATTCCTATCAAGCTCTCCATTGTGGTGATCTACCGTCTGCCAAGTCCCCTCCGTGACTTCTATGATGAGATGGACGCCCTCCTCAGCTGCTTTCCTGAGGATGGCACACCACTCGTTATCCTCGGCGCCTTCACATCCTGCCAGAGAAGTTGCACTCACCTGAACTAACCAACTTTTTCGCCACCTTCGACTTAACACTAACCCCTTCTCCTCCCACACACAGGGCCGGGAACCAGCTTGACCTAATATTCACTAGGTCCTGCAGAACCTCTGCTCTCTCCGTTACCCCGCTCCCCGTGTCGGACCATCACTTTGTTGATTTTTCTCTCCCCTTGAAATCCTCTCCCCCCATGCTCTCTAGTTTGTCAACACTCGCCGTAACCTCAAATCCCTCTCTCCCTCTACCTTTGCCTCTACTGTTGTGTCTTCACTACCTTCTATGGAACGATTCTCTCAACTATCTACAGATGAAACTTCAGAGACTATGCTATCCTCCCTTTCCTCCTCCTTGGATTCCCTCTGTCCCTTCCACTCCAGACCAGCGCGATCCTCACCCCCCCCCCCCCCCCCCCCCCCTCCTTGGCTGTCCGATCCTCTGCGGACTTGTAGAACAAAGTTGCGGGCAGCTGAGAGGAAATGGAAGAGATCCGACTTGTCCTAATGATCTATCCCACTATCTTTTCCTTCTTTCTGATTTTACCTCTAGTGTGTCAACAACCAACTCTGCCTTCTACTGGACCAAAATCAACTCCTCCGCCTCAAACCCCAGGAAACTGTTTTCCCTGTTTTCGACCCTCCTCAACCCTCCCTCACCCCACCTCCTTCCTGCCTCAATGCTGATGACTTTGTTACCTACTTTACCCAGAAAGTGAAGGACATCAGCTCCTCTTTCATCCCTGCCTCCATCCTCCCTCCTCCAATCCCCTCCTCCTCCGTCTTTACCCAATTTAGCCCTCTCACCTCTGACGAGGTCAACAGAATAATAACATCTAACCATGCCACAACCTGCCCCCTTGACGCTATCCCCTCCTCTCTCCTCCAGGATGTCTCAAGCGACATCCTGCCATTTCTCACCTCACTTATCAACTCCTCCCTCACTTCAGGCATTGTTCCAGCATCTTTCAAGACTGCTAGAATAAAGCCTCTCCTCAAAAAACCAACTCTTAATACCACCGACATCCAGAACTACAGACCGGTATCTCTTCTTTCATTCCTCTCTAAAACACTGGAACGTGCCATTGCTAACCAACTGTCCTCCTATCTCTCATCTAACAACCTGCTTGACCCTCACCAGTCAGGCTTCAAGAAGGCACACTCTACTGAGATGGCTCTGCTCGCGGTGACTGAGTCCCTCCATGCTGCCAGAGCCTCGTCCCTCTCATCGGTTCTCATTCTCCTCGACCTGTCCGCAGCATTTGACACGGTGAACCACCAGATCCTCCTTGCCACTCTTGCTGAACTTGGCGTCGCTGATTCTGCTCTTTCCTGGTTCAAATCCTACCTGATGAACCGTACCTATCAAGTGACATGGAATGGCTCCTTGTCCAAACTTTGCACGCTTGAAACTGGGGTCCCCCAAGGCTCTGTACTGGGGTCTCTTCTGTTCTCCCTCTATACCAGATCTCTGGGCTCTGTAATTGCGTCACATGGCTTTTCCTATCACTGCTATGCCGACGACACTCAGCTATTCCTCTCTTTCCCCTCATCTGATAAAGCCCTGATTGCAACACGCATATCGGAATGTCTGGCGGACGTCAGCACCTGGACAACTGCCCATTGCCTGAGGCTTAACCTCAACAAAACCGAGCTCCTCCTATTCCCAGGGAAAGATTGCCCACACATGGACTTACTGGTCACCGTTGAGAACATCACTGTATCTCCTTCTCCAACTGCCAGAAACCTTGGTCTGGTTTTGGACAATCAGTTATGCTGCACCCGCAAACAATCACTGCGGTTGGCCCGAATCCTGCAGATTTGCACTTTACAACATCCACAGAATCCGGCCCTTCCTCACAAGGGAAGCAGCTCAGCTTCTAGTCCAATCACTGGTCATCTCCCGCCTCGACTACTGCAACTCACTCCTGGCTGGACTTCCTGCCTCTGCGACTAAACCTTTGCAGCACATCCAGAATGCGGCAGCGCGCCTCGTGTTCAACCTACGGAAGTTCTCCCATGTGACCCCCCTCTTCCGGGACCTCCACTGGCTCCCTGTAGTAGCTTGCATCAAATTTAAGACGATGGTACTGGCATACAAAGCAGTCGATGGAACTGCCCCTGCCTACATCCAAGCACTGCTAAAGCCACACAGCCCAGCTTGATCCTTCCGCTCAACTATCTCAGCTGGACGTCTGGTACCGCCATTGCTAAGAGCTAGCAAAGGTTGTTCAGCAAAGTCACAACTTTTCTTGGTTTTGGGACCTCAGTGGTGGAACGAGCTCCCTGCCGTTCTCAGGACCGCAGATTCGCTCACTATCTTCCGAAAAAGACTGAAGACTCACCTGTTTAGAGTCCACCTCGACTCTGCATAGCCACCCTCCCCCCTCTGACCACCATTGTACACTGTATTGTATTGTATTGTATTGTATTGTATTGTATTGTATTGTATTGTATTGTATTGTATTGTATTATAGTACTTAACTGTGTAGCAACTCCAGTAGCTGCTATCATTGCTGTAACACAGAGAATTGGTCAGCCTAGTGATTGTTGTACTTGCACTTGGTTCTATGAACATCCTTACTGTACCGAAAGCGATATATTGTTGCACTTCTTATGACAAATGTACTTATTGTAAGTCGCTTTGGATAAAAGCGTCTGCTAAATGCCCTAAATGTAAATGTAAATGTAATGTACTTCAATATGGTCTGTTCTGTGGAGGTGACATCATCCAATTTCCTCTTTGGGGTGGGCTTAGTCTCTTAGCCAATGCACACTAAAGATTGGGTTAGATATATATTATCGGGACGAACAACAAACAACACTGAATGCCCAAAAGTGATTTGACATGTGATCAATAAACTGTGTCCCATTGTCATTGTAGTATTTTTCATTTTGAAGTGGGCACATTGTATCTATTACAATGGAAGTAGTCTTTTTTGCTAATTTATGCTATTACAGTAACTGTCTGCTGACAGATCTTAGCTCACCTTTCTGAACTTTCAATTGAACGTGATGTTTGAGGTCGTTGAACCATCCCACTATTTCCACTCTGCATCCGTATCGTCCAGAGTCCATCTCACTGACGTTTAATATCGTCATGGAAACATCCCCATTTTCCAGGTCACTCAGGAGCTGATACCTGCTGGACACTTGTGAGTCTTTTCTCACTGTTGCACCGTCACTGGCGATCAGCTGATTGCTACATTTCGAGGTATAACACCTCGTCCCCAGCATGTTGAACTTAGACCATTTGCTGGGACATCATATTTACAGGGCAGAGTCACATTATATCCCACAGTGCCGAACACGACCAGGTCACATTCAGCAGCTGTAAAGTAACAGAAGAACAACAGAGGAGACACCTAATTATGTGAGCTATTACCTGACCTAAAGGATAGAGGGACTTATTAAAAGAAGTTTAATTTTTGCATACAAAAATTTGATCACACAGACATTTGAGTCTGATCCGACTGCCTCACAGGAGAGATTTTCAGTCTGAAAATGTGGCTTGCTAAAGTAAAGACGTACAGAATGGAGCATTTTCCTGGAGTGAATATCAGAAGCATGGACTTGTGTGGTGACCCACACAGACTTGCACCAAATGTCATGATGACCGGCTTAATAGAGTTAGCTTGTTCTTTAATTCGATGAGAAGTGGGACAGATATTGTTGTAGAAAACAAGGGCTAGGTTATTTTAAATAATACTTATCCTAAACCTGAACCGTTATACTAACAAATGCATACAATTCTTTCTCAGCCTGATTGCTGTGTAACATCACTAGAAAGGTTCTGAATGCCCTGAATCATATGACTCTCTATAGGAAGTCTAATAACGTGTAGTATTTGAAATGTGTGAAATCATTACCTGTTAACAGACACAGCAGGAGCAAGAATCCTGAGCAGGACACGGCCGTCATTATGTTACTCTCTAATGCTAAAACAACCTCCCAGTCGCACTCAAATACCTCACAATGTGTCACAGGAAGAATCATAGAGGGGGTGGCAAACAACACAGACAACAAGTAACCATTCATTAGCAGCAAGAAGTGCATGTCCTGTCTTAAACCACATACTAAAACCATTGGCTTACATGCAAAAAGAGATCTTTGTCTGAACATGTATGCAAGGCATCAACCAGTAGGAAGGTGCCATGCTCAAGAGGAAGTGCCAAAGGGGAACTCATTGAGGATTGACCCAGAGACTGTCCAGTTGCACTTCATTAAGCTGCTGTTGTCCTAATGAAGACATGCATTGCTATATCCCATGATGAGGTCAGTTAATTAGATGTTACATATGTGATGAAAGAATGCAAGAACACCATAATCAAGTTATCAAACTAACATTGAGGAAAATACTTTTATTTGAACATTTCTCAATCCAGAATCATCCATCAATTTTCATCACGACAATACAGCCCCTTGCTGTGTTGGTATCCTCAGATATTTGAAACAGGGTCGCATTTCTGATGACCCATATCTGAACTGTGTCAACCACACTGGTGTTCTGAAGACACTTAAAAGCAATGACAGCTGTCTGTTTGCCCAACAATTGTACCAAATTGAAACTAGCCGCTTCCCTTTCTGTCATTATAAACGGTCCTTTCAATGAGTCTATTTAGTGTGTTATCCTGCATGCAGGATAACACACACTTACTTGTATGCAACCTTGGTAACACACACACACACACACACACACACACACACACACACACACACACACACACACACACACACACACACACACACACACACACACACACACACACACACACACACACACACACACACACACACACACACACACACTAAAATGAGTTGTCTTCCAGGTCAGATGGTATCCGTCGTCCAATCCACGGTCTCTACTGTGACTTCAACAATCCTGAGGAACAAAAAGCATCAGCCATTTCATGTTATTGTTCTTTTGACAATTTGTATGTTTGTGTTTGTGTGTGTTATTGTGTGTGCAATTTTTGTCTACGTACTCTGTATGTGTCTGTGTTGTATGTGTTGTATTTCTGTGTATTTTTGTTAGTCGGTGTCACAATTATTCTTTGTGTGTGTATGTGAACGTATGTCTACGTTTACTTGTGTATTGTGTATTGTATTGTGTATTTGTGTTGGTGCGTGTGTCTATGTGTATTTGTGAGCACTGTCTATGTGTGTGTGGCTCGAAAGTGTTTCAGCATGTGAGAGTGTGTCTGTATTTGTGCATGTGAGCATCTGCGTCTGTGTTTCTAGGTAGTTGTGCATGAATGTGCGTTTGCGGCTGTGTGTGTGTGTGTGCGCCAGTGCACGTTTTTGTGTGCTTGCATGTTTGCACTTGTGTATTTGTGAATGTGAATCTGTGTACATGTGACTGAGACTTTATGAACATGTTTGTTAGTGTGTCTGTGTTAGTGTGTCTGTGTATGAGTGTGTGTGTGTGTGTGTGTGTGTGTGTGTGTGTGTGTGTGTGTGTGTGTGTGTGTGTGTGTGTGTGTGTGTGTGTGTGTGTGTGTGTGTGTGTGTGTGTGTGTGTGCGTGTTTGTGTGTGCGTGTTTGTGTGTGTGTGTGTACTGACTGTAGCCAATAGTAAGCAGTAGTGCAGGTATGAAGATGATGAAGGACAGTCTGAGTGTGTTTCCTATGAAGCCCCATGGGCTGCTCAGCTGGAGGTCTGACTGCTGCAGGACACAAAGAACAAACAAAAAATTAATTACTACACAATCCTCTACCAGTGATTATATCAAGGCCTTACTTTCTCCTTTTTTGTGTGACATATGTTTGACACCAGAAGCATTGCCCAATGTGTAGTACAGATGGGATCTAAGAATTATAGATCTGATTTGGATGTAAACATTACCTCATGACTAATCCATCTGACTTGGATGCGTATGTCTATCATAGAGAGGTAAGGAGCGGCACACACAGCCACATTGTATGCAGCGGCCGGACAAGTGAAGTTACAATACTTATGAGGGAGTAGAGGCTGTATTGTTTACTGCTCATAAAGTGTTCATTTCCAATAAAAAAGATGTCAACGCTTCGATTACATGCACATCTTCGTCAAGACCTGGAGAACCGAATGTCACTGAGAGGTTGACTGAATTGTTCTTCATCATAAACCTGTGAACCTCATGGTCTCTGTACCTGATACGTCTTCACACTTGTCACCACAGGGCCCTCAGCGTGGTCCACTGCCTCATCATCACTTCCTGTTTCCTTCCGTGCTTCAGGAACTGTATAACCTAGTAAAGACACAATAAAGTATCCTTTTACCCATGCATCAAGAGGCACAGCAAGATGGCGCAATTACTTATTAAAGTACAATTTATCGAGAAATGGCGACATCTTGGATCAGGGTTTGGAACTCCAAATAATCTTGACCAAGATTCCAAAATGTGCAGAGTATTGAATGGATGTGTAACCAGGTATTGGATAAAAACCTGTAAAAGACTGCAGGAATTATTCCACAGGGTCTGGGATAACTACACATGAAAGAGCAAAGCCCTGGGTTTGAGTTTACAGAATGAGATTATCATTATTTTTTATATAGTTTAATTGGTTTGAATACAAAAAACAGAAACGGGTTTGCTCAGTAAAGATTATTATTGTTTATACAACAGTTAGTTCCGACCGGTCCCAACCGAGCAATTTGATTGGACAAGAGACGTTCCATGAGTGCTGATATACAGTATAACAGCACTGCGACTTTTTACAGACGAAATCACTCCGCTGTACGGGCGTTCTAATAGCCGTCGCTGCGGAGCCGAATAAATGATTACTAAACAAACAAATCATTATCTCTTGTTTCTTATTACTGTTAACTAATAAAATGTGCTCGTAGCACTGTTGTATAAAAGCAATATCACACTCGAGGTCGTGCTGTTGTACTGTATATCAGCACGGCTGTGATTATCTGCGGCACTCGGCCTGCGGCCTCGTGCCTACGACCGAATCACAGCCGTGCTGATATACAGTACAACAGCACTCCCTCTCGTGTGATATTGCTTTAATATATTTGTGTCTACTTGTAATGGCTTATAAACATCACACCTGGCGGTAAAATAGGCCCCTTTGAATTAAAATGGCAAAATAGACACGTATGGGGAAGTAAATGTATGTTTCCCACATACATGACTCATCAATCAATCAACAAAGTGTGTGTCTAATTTCATCTGTCATGTTTATATCTAATAACTGGTATTTTTGTACATATAACAGTAGCAATAGTCGACACAAAAAAAAGGTCACCTTTCATAATCCTCCATTCAATGTGATCTTTTTGGTTGGTGAACATTC
>OLKM01000013.1:35000-42500 GCA_900291075.1 Melanogrammus aeglefinus
AATGGGCTAACTGCTCCAACTTTATTGGCCAATATTTCTCAAATGGAACTAAGTAAAACGCATTGTGTTCGATGACATTTGTGAGGCTTGGTCGAAAAAATTCTAACCTCAAATTCTAACCCTAACCCTAACCCCTAATTGCTACACAGCGTTTCCCATTGATTGATGATCGATAACAGAAGCAATACGCAATAACCAATGTGTAATACAGCATGGATCTTCTGAGTTCTAGGTCAGAATTTGGTTTTAACAATTCCCCATGACTAATTGATCTAACTTGGATGCATTTGTCTTACAAAGAGAGGGAAGGAGTAAATAAAAATCGAATAAAAAGCATTCAGATCTTTAATCCTAGCATTGACATTGTTTTTCACCCAGTGACCTTGAAGCTGTCTGTACCTGAGATCTCTTGACAAGAGCCACAACAGGCTCCCACGCCTCACCAATTCCTGACTCCTCGGTTGCCTCGGTAATTGTGTCGCCTAGCAACACAAAACAAAGTAGCCATTTCTTTTAATGAATAAAGTGCTATAAAGTTATATATTTTGATTTTTGGGGATAACGATTCAGGCATTCATTTTATATTTATTTGTTAGAAAACACATGCATACAAAACGTGTAAACTTTGACAAGAGACCTTTAACATTATTGAATGTGATCATTGAAATACTAAAGGGTATACAAAAAAGGGGGCATTTACTAATATTTCAAGCTCATCAATATTTATATCTAGCAAATGCTTAAAATTCCATCGTCATTCAATAAAATGTCACAACATCAGATTAAATGGTTCGCTTGTTTACCACCATGGGTGAATAAGATTAGCTAGCTAGCCATCTCAAAAAGTACCATACAGGGACAGCCCCAGTGGGAGTGTGACTAACTGTCCTTACTTAATTGGAGCCTGGTAGGATCCTCTAAATGTGATGTATCTCGAGGGTAACTATAGAGTCAATTTTTTTTAAATAATTCTAGCATGGCACAGCTGGTGGTAAAAAGTTGTAAAGAACACATTTATAGAGCTTTTTATAGAACATTTAGCAAAATTTCAGGATCCAACCAGACTGGTTCATAATCCATTGCTGTGGACTGGTGGAAACAAGACTCACCAGGATGCCCTTCTGTTGGTCTCGCCTCCGCCGTTTCTGCCTTCGGGGTGTCTGTGAAGCTCTCAGTGAGGGCTGGTCGGGTCGGCCTAGCGGCTTGCTCAGGGGCTGAAGAAAACCAGTAAACGCACCGGTCATGAATTACATTTAACCATAACAACATCCATCTTCTTCTTCTCAGACACAAACACAGACACTCACACACACAGATACACACGCATGCACTTTCTCTCTAGTGCTCACGCTCTCTCTCTCTCTCTCTCTCTCTCTCTCTCTCTCTCTCTCTCTCTCTCTCTCTCTCTCTCTCTCTCTCTCTCTCTCTCTCTCTCTCTCTGCTCTCTCTCTCTCTCTCTCTCTCTCTCTCTCTCTCTCTCTCTCTCTCTCTCTCTCTCTCTCTCTCTCACACACACACATGCACACACACTGTTTTATCTTTGTATTTTAACGTTGCCATAATATGTGAGATAATACAACATTAAAAATACATAATAGGAATACACATGCAGTCCATTAATATGTAAGGATAGAATCTGATAGATAGAATGCATACAATACACTACATGGCTTCAATGTTCGATTGTACAATAAGGCTTTACGTCTTGCAAAGCCATCATGTATGATTTTACCTTCTAGAATGATGAGGTGAACTTTGTATATGTGGTCGTTAAACAGGCCGGGAACCTGCACCCTGCAGTGGTAGAAACCCGAGTCTGCCTGTCTGCTGTGGAGGATGGCCATGGAGACGTCGCCCCCTGAGGCCTCCGAGGGCAGGCTGTACCTGAAGGAGTGGCGTCGGATCACAACACCAGGGAAGAGAGCAGCGCTATGGCAGGGTGTTCATCCATGTTGTCTGTTCATCCCTCCTTCCATCCACCCGTCTGGCATCACTTCATCCCTCCCGTCACGCCACCCATGCCTCCATCCATCTGTCCGCCCGTCCGTCCATCTTTCCATCCATCCATCATCCACCTTCCCATTCATCCACCCAATCTATACGCTCATCCGTCCATACATGGATCCTCCATCATCCCTCCACCTTTCCCTCCATCCGTCCATCCAACCCCTCTAGCCTTCCCTCCACCCATCCCTCAATCTATGCCTCCACCTATCACCCCATCTACCCCCTCTATCATCCCACCCCTCTCCCTCCTCCCCCTCTCTCCCTCCTCCCCCTCTCTCCCCTCCTCCCTCTCTCCCTCTCCCCCTCTCCCTCCCCTCCTCCCCTCCTCCCTCTCCCCCCTCCTCCCCTCCCCCCACCTCCTCCACCTCCTCCCTCTCCTCCTCCCCCCTCTCCCTCCTCTCCTCCTCCTCTCCCTCTCCCCCCCCTCTCCCTCTCTCCCTCCCCTCTCCCCCTCTCTCCTCCCTTCCACCCACCCACCCCTCTCCCTCCTCTCCCTCTCCCTCCTCCCCTCTCCCTCCCCCTCCTCCCCCTCTCCCTCCTCCACTCTCCCTCCTCCCCCTCCCCCCTCTCCCACCTCCCCTCTCTCTCCTCTCTCCCTCCCTCTCCCTCTCCCTCCTCCCTCCTCCCCCTCCCTCCCTCCCCCTCTCTCCTCCCCCCTCCCTCCCTCCCCTTGTTCCTCCTCTCCCCTCCCCCCTCTCCCTCCTCTCCGCTCTCCCTCTCCCTCCACCCCTCTCCTCCTCTCCCCCTCCCTCCCTCCCCCTCCTCCCCTCCTCCCCTCCCCTCTCCTCTCCCCTCCTTCCTCCCCTCCTCCTCTCCTCCCTCCTCCCTCTCCTCCTCATCCCCTCTCCCTCCCCCTCTCCCCCTCTCCCCCTCCCCTCTCCCTCCACCCCTCCTCCTCCTCCCCCTCTCCCCTTCACCCCTCTCTCCTCCTCCTCTCCCTCCTCTCCTCCTCCCTCCTTCCCCTCCCCTCCTCCCTCCTCCCCTCTCCCTCCTCCCCCTCTCCCTCCTCCCCCTCTCCCTCCCCTCTCCCCCTCCTCCCCTCCCCCTCCTCTACCTGTAGGAGGCTCTGTGTGTGACCTGGACTCCATTGGTGATGAGCAGGGCGTTGTGGCAGGCGAACAGCGTGGGCTTCCCTCGGCCCCAGCACACCCCGCCTTCGCTCTCCGCCTCGGCGGAGCAGGGCAGGGTCACCCGTCGGCCGGCCACGCCCACCACCGTCTCCGTGGCAACGGCGAAAGAGGCTGGGCGAAAAAGAAAAAAAAGTGCAATTTTAATATTAGAGTTGAACTTCTGGGGACCGATGCTGCAGAGCCCGGGCCAGACACGTAAAGCTATTCTGGGGGTCCTCCCTCAGGAAGTTTGAGCGTCAAACACCTGATTTCGTGCATTCTGGTGAATTTGCATGCACTGCTATTTGAAACTTTTCATCAATTTATGGCGGGCATGTGTTTATTTATGTAAAAGAAAACAAATGCCAATAGGGTCCTATACGTCAATGTCACCACCAGTCCCACCCCCATACACAATTCATACATTCACACAGAAACTGCATAGATTGATGTCGGTGACATTTTCTTTATTTTTGCGTATTTTTTGCGGGTGATTAGACCACCCTGAAAAGAGGGTATATTTAATAGGCTATGTTGTGTGTATTAATGTTGTTGTGAGCTTTTTTGGAATATTTCAAAATGATAACATATTAATAGTATTTGTCAAAAATGTTAAAATCAAATAGATCAGAGATTGAATATCACTAACTATATTAATGAATAATATTAATAATACTATAATAATAATAATAATAATAATACTATGGCACACCTACCGCCTATACAACCTATACCACTGCCTGTGCCTGGTAACAGGTTTTAAATCATCAATTAATGTTCTTATCTGGAGCAAGGATCTCCCCAGCCGACTGAAGAGCAAGACATTGATTGATCCAAATAGTGAAAGTATATCACGATTATAGTTTCTCCGACACAGTGCCTCAATAAGTATGTCATATTTCATTGGGTATGATACAAAGAAACAACGGTTTTATCCATCCACCGTTCCAGAACACATTCTGTCAGGTCCTGCATCCTTCACTGCTCAGAAATTACCATTCACACGTTGGCTTCTGGGCAAATCACATGTCCAACAAAGTTATCCTTGCTTCCAATACTGTCTCACTCCACCTCTGTTTCAAAAAAATAGGTTTCCACTCTGAAAGGTTTTTGTTTAAGCATTAGTGTCAGGATGAATCTTAATTAAACTGCACACTCACCAGTCAGGATACAGAGGATGGGGATCAGGGCTGAACGCATGGTTAGTTCTGAGAGACTGAGGACAGACAGACAGACCGTCAGACACAACGGGTGGTCAGCTTGCAAAACTGACTTCCTTGTTTTTGGGATATTTATAGGAAAGTGACGAATTTCTGCTGACACTCTGACACCTAAGATTAAGTGTTGGATATACCCTCCTTGTTTTCATGGTGTAGTTCTTTTAAATCCTTTTAATGCATGCGTCATTCTTCTAAATTCTAAAGGTTATAATGTTCGGGTCGACCTGCATAATTTTAAACTGATCAGAACTCTTTTATATCGGAATGCTTTGAGTTTACTTACGAGTTTCTCTTAATTGACCCCATCGTTTATTTGTATCCATCCAAGTATAATAAATTCTGCATATGGCAGATCTTTTTGTTCTTCTCTTCATCCCACTAATAATATAACATTTTCCCTGGTACTTTGTTATTTCATGCATCCAAGCAGAATAAATCCTGCATCTGGTAGTTTTTTAAGTTTCACACTAATAAAATAAAAAAAAAACACCCTGGATCTTTGCAACCAAGCAACAAAATTCTACATTTTACATTTACATTCAGGGCATTCAGCAGACGCTTCTTTCCAAAGTGACTGACAATCATCAGTACATTAGTCAGAAGAAAACATGGCTAACCTATATGTTTGGTAAACCCAAAGCCATCGTTTGCAGTGGTTCGGGGGAAAAACCCAGGAGCTATTCATTTATTATTTAGAGACTGTGGTCATTACAATTTCATTGCCCATGTTCCTCTAGTCGATGCGGATTGGACTATAAAATATCTGTATTGTTAGAAAACGTAACGTTGCACAGACCAGCAGCTCATGCAAAAAATGATAAAGAGCTTTTTTACAATTCAGACATATCTTTTTGTCCTTAAAGTTCGTCACCCTTGCAACCAGTCGTGGATATATGATGAATAGATGAGGATGTTTCCAGAATTGGGGGCATTCCTTTTAAATGATTTTCTTGAAATCAAATGTTTGATTAACACATTTTTTATGTTGGATTTTGTGTCTTACTAGTAGCTCCGGCTTTATTTCATGGCACAGACTCGTCAATGTGAGTCCGCGTACACTAGAGGGAAACACAACACCAAGTCCTAAAGCAACCGCAACATTGAACTCTCTCTCTCTCTCTCTCTCTCTCTCTCTCTCTCTCTCTCTCTCTCTCTCTCTCTCTCTCTCTCTCTCTCTCCCTCTCTCTCTCTCCCTCTCTCTCTCTCTCTCTCCGTCTCTGTCTCTGTCTCTCTCTCTCTCTCTCTCTCTCTCTCTCTCTCTCTCTCTCTCTCTCTCTCTCTCTCTCTCTCTCTCTCTCTCTCTCTCTCTCTCTCTCTCTCTCTCTCTCTCTCTCTCTCTCTCTCTCTCTCTCTCTCTCTCTCTCTCCCTCTCTCTCTCTCTCTCTCTCTCTCTCTCTTCTCTCTCTCTCTCTCTCTCTCTTCTCTCCTCCCTCTCTCTATTCTCTCTCTCCTCCTTCTCTCTCTCTCTCCCTTCTCACTCTCTCTTCTCTCTCTCTCTCTCTCTCTTCTTCTCTCTCTCTCTCTTCTCTCTCTCTCTCTCTCTCTCTCCTCTCTCTCTCTCTCTCTCTCTCTCCCTCTCTCTCTCTCTCTCTCTCTCTCTCTCTCTCTCTCTCTCTCTCTCTCTCTCTCTCTCCTTCTCTCTCTCTTCTCTCTCTCTCTCTCTCTCTCTCTCTCTCTCTCTCTCTCTCTCTCTCTCTCTCTCTCTCTCTCTCTCTCTCTCTCTCTCTCCCCCTCTCTCTCTCTCCGAACCCGTTTCTTCTCTCTAATGTAGATAGGGACTGATTGTTTTCTGCTGATCGTAAATATTTTGTCTGACGTTTGTCACTGAATGATCGAATGAATGGATGGAGGAATGGGTGGGTGAATGAATTCACTTGTCATTACTTGCCAAGTGTCGAACCACCCCCATCTACAGCCCCGTGACTCTGACTATGCAGAATGATGATGACTATGGTGGTGGCCATAATGAGGCTTCCTTCTTTTCATTTATTTTGCCCCTGAGCAAGAACAATATCTATCCTGCACACATTATACAGTGTGTGTGTGTGTGTGTGTGTGTGTGTGTGTGTGTGTGTGTGTGTGTGTGTGTGTGTGTGTGTGTGTGTGTGTGTGTGTGTGTGTGTGTGTGTGTGTGTGTGTGTGTGTGTGTTCGTGTGTGTGTAGGCAGTTATCCGTGCCTGCAAAGCATTGATCAAAGGGAAGCGGTGCTTTTGACAGCTATCCGCTTTACTGCACTGCTTCTTGTCAACGCAATGTCATACTTGGTTTAGGTCGATCGGTGGATGGTGAAAACGAAACATCAATGCAACTTTCGTACCTTCTCCTCCCCCACTCCCTCCCCCGTCCTCCCCCTCTCTCCATAAACTCCTGCATTCTCTCTTTTTTTGGAGGTCCACAAATAAAGGTGTTTCACTTCCCTGTCCCTTAGAGGTCCAGGGGGGGGGGGGGGGGGGGGGGGAAACGCTGACAGCAGCTCCTCTGCAATATGCTTCTGCTCTGTCATCGTTAAACCGATGGCGTGTGACTCACGATTCGCTCGGTTGACAACCTCGGTCCCTAGTGTCAAGAAAATTTGGCTCCGTCTCAGACGCGAGGAGGCCTGCTCCTTGGTGGTTATAGCTTCCCTTGTGGTGGATGACCTAGCTTACCTTGGGTAGTTTGCTTAATTTGGGTACCTGGTTAGGATGTGGCCTGTGCTTCCTGCTGAACTGGGATCGTCATATGCCGCCATATTGCCTATGTTTACCTTCTATTGAGGAAGAGTCTGTAAGGCGCATTCATTGGTAAAAAAAAAAGAACAGTATGTTTGTACTGCCACATTAACTCAGCGCTAGGCATGTGTCGACATCGGTTCCAGGGGTCATGGAGGAGGAAGGATGTATGAATAAGGGCCAGTAAAATGAGCATACTTGATGAAGAGAGGAATAGGAGAAAGCTACCGGGCAACTGAATGTTATGCGAAAATGGTCACGGCTATTTATCTATATTGATTACATCTCTCGCGCGCGCTCCCTCACCCCCTCTCTATCGCTCACTGCCTCTTTCTCCGACCCACGCACACACAAAACACACACTATCCTGCTTCAGCTCTATCTCATTTTTTTGCTTCCTCTCTCTGTCTATCTCTCTCTCTCTCTGTCTCTCTGTGTCTCTCTCTCTCTCTC
>OLKM01000013.1:47500-54347 GCA_900291075.1 Melanogrammus aeglefinus
AGACGTCTGATTTATGCCCAAATACTTGATGCTAATTCGATTGTTCAAGTGTCTCTCGGGCATGAATTTGAGAGTGTTGCTCTTGGCGTCCCATTCACATTTATCCAACACATTAGCTCGATGCCAGTTGGCATTAGCATAATGTAAGTAGTGTGCACTCACCTCACATTAGAAACAGCCTGCCATTGTAAACTGCATGCATATTTATTCTCTCGTAGCGTATTTTATATGTGTACCGAAACAGAAAGAGAAGGATGGCTGTTGTAAATGGAGCTAATAAATCAGACAGATGAACTGAGAGGTTTTTATGATGAAGAATACATGAATAATAAAACAACACCGGAAGGAGATGAAGGGAAAGACCACAAGTGAACCAAAAAGAATCATTGTTTTTTTCTCTCTCAGAACAAACTACAGTCCTCTGAAAATATGGTGTGCTGAAATAAATAATGCAGTTATAAACTTCACATTACACGTTGCTGCGTTCAAATGTGGATAGTTGAATGTGTGTTGCATTTGGTGTGTGTCCGGTCAAATAATTATCCAATTGCCTAGAGCAGGGATCGGCAACTGTTGGCCTCACTCAGTGTCACCCGCAGATCATTTCAAATTAAATTGGCATTACATTTTTGCTGGTGTTCCTGTTTAAATCCCAGTGTGTTGGATGTCGCTGGCGTGTCACGGCGGCTAGTGAGGAACTCGACGGGCACATGATGTCATCCACTCTCAAGCACACACTTGAAAGGAAACAACTAAAAGTGAAACTATGTTCCCGATGTGAAGTGGAAGTGCTTCTTTTTGTTTACAGTACTTTACAAGGAAAGGAAAAAAGCAGGGAGCATAGCAATGCCCCAAGGCGCTGCCCAGGAGCTGTTTGGAAGCTGAGTTTCTATGAAACGTGGCTGATTCAACCAAGTGCATATCAATCTCCAGTGCATGTCCAATGAGGTGGGTAGGAGGGACCGGGGATTTTCATCTTAATAAAATCAGTAGACCTGCTGGTAAAGGTAAAGAGAAAGATTTTATAACCTTGTCTGTTGATGCGCGCTTAATTGAAGGCGAATGAATGGACTGAATGCTGTTGCAGCTGGTTGAAAACCGTTTGGGTCGAAGCTGGTTACGCTACTTAAAAGTGAGACCAGCCTACTGTTGAAACATGCACAATTTACCCTCACACAGTGCTCAGTGTGTGTTTTACCATCCAATTTTTTTTTGTTATGGCCTCCTTCCGTTTTGTTTTCAAATATTTGTCCAGCATACCATCGGTTACCAATGACTTATTATCATTGGTCTGACCACACCTCCCATTGTGAGAAGTCCCTTGTTGCAAACTTCTGGCAGGTCCATGTATGAAGTGTCATCAATGGACCCATTGGAAAAAGGGTGATGGTGTGGGTTAATATCCTTTGGGATCAAGTCCCATTGGGAAATGAACCTCTACTCTTGACCTTGGTGATTAATGATCACCATTTTAATCTCAGGATTAATATAGGAAAGGAGCTGAGTGAAAACGCAAAAATAAATTGACAATATTATCCTCAGGACAAGTATAATGAGAATCGAATAGGAGAAAAGTTTGTGTGTCTGTGTGTTGAGGTCTGTCTGTGTGTCTGTGTGTGCGTTGGTTTGTGTGTGGGTGTGTGGGTGTGTTGGGGTGTGTGTGTGGCGAGGGTGTTTGTCTGCCCTTGTAAAATATATGTGTGTGTGTGTGTGTGTGTGTGTGTGTGTGTGTGTGTGTGTGTGTGTGTGTGTGTGTGTGTGTGTGTGTTGAAGTGTGGTGTGTGTGTGGGTGTGTGTGTGTGTGTGTGTGAAGTATGTGTGTGTGTGTGTGTGTGTGTGTGTGTGTGTGTGTGTGTGTGTGTGTGTGTGTTGAAGTGTGCGTGTGTTTGCATGGAAGTATGTGTGGGATGTGCACATTGTCTATTGATAAAATAGACAAATGTGTCTTTCTCCCAAGCTTTAAATTCCTCTTCAAAATCACAGTAATGTGATTTAACATTTATTTGTTGTCTTTGTTTGATTTATTGTAGTGTATGTATGTATGTATGTATGTATGTATGTGTGTGTGTGTGTGTGTGTGTGTGTGTGTGTGTGTGTGTGTGTGTGTTTGTGTGCGTTTGTCTGTGATCAGTGTGTATGTGTGTCTGTGATTAGTGTGTGTGTGTGTGTGTGTGTGTGTGTGTGTGTGTGTGGTGTGTGTGTGTGTGTGTGTGTGTGTGTGTGTGTGTGTGTGTGTGTGTGTGTGTGTGTGTGTGTGTGTGTGTGTGTGTGTGTGTGTGTGGGTTTCTGTGATGTAGTGTGTGTGTGTGTGTGTGTGCGCGTGTGTGTGTGTGTGTGTGTCTGTGATCAGTGCTTGTCAACAGTAAAAACATAGATCGTTCATAAAATAGTCGGCTAAAGCAAAATAATTTTTAGCTAAGCTCACAAAATATAATAATTTGAATCTGGCAAGCATTGTATAGATGGAATGAAATTCATCAGAGCCAAAAATATCACACAAGATTGGAACACATCCTTCGAAAAAAGGACATACTTTTGTAAAGTATTGCCTAAAGAGGCCAGGGAGACCCCTTTCAAAAAAATAACGCTTGAGAAAGTTTCACTGTGTCCGGGGTTGGCTCGGGGTGCGAGCTCAGCTGAAGTTAACGTTTCACCGGGGACTTGTTCCTCCCCACTCAACACTGATTGGCTGTTCAATGCTTATCCTGAAGAACAGTTCTAAAACAGGAATAAAGAAGAATAGACCCAATGGCATTAAGTAGCACTTCTTGTCTTTTGGAATCAATGCACCTGCCATGGATGTAGACAATGCCGATGCAGCATGTTGGTCGTGGTGATCAGACGAGCTCTGCACCGATCGACGTGTATTGATCCCAAAAGACAAAGGTGGTAGATAACAAATGTTTTAATGAAGGGTAGACAGTTATCCAGTTGGTAACCCAGACTGATATGGTCCATAGATGCATGCACAACGATCGACGTGTATTGATCCCAAAAGACAAAGGTGGTAGATAACAAATGTTTTAATGAAGGGTAGACAGTTATCCAGTTGGTAACCCAGACTGATATGGTCCATAGATGCATGCACAAGCATTCACACACGGAAACACACACACACACACACACTCACACACACACACATAAACCGACACACATAACACACTCACACACACACACACACACACACACACACACACACACACACACACACACACACACACACACACACACACACACACACACACACACACACACACACACACTCACACACACACACATAAACCGACAAAAATAACTCTCTCTCTCTCTCTCTGTCTCTCTCTCTCTGTCTCTCTCTCTCTCTCTCTCTCTCTCTCTCTCTCTCTCTCTCTCTCTCTCTCTCTCTCTCTCTCTCTCTCTCTGTCTCTCTGTCTCTCTCTCTCTCTCTCTCTCCTCTCTACTCTCTCTCTCACACCACTCACTCTCACTCATTCACTCACTCATCTCTCAGCACACCACTCACACTCACACTATAATCACACAACAATAACAAACGAAAAAATAACTCTCTCTCTGTCTCTCTCTCTCTCTCTCTCTCTCTCTCTCTCTCTCTCCTCTCTCTCTCTCTCTCTCTCTCTCTCTCTCTCTCTCTCTCTCTCTCTCTCTCTCTCTCTCTCTCTCTCTCTCTCTCTCTCTCTCTCTCTCTCTCTCTCTCTCTCTCTCTCTCTCTCTCTCTCTCTCTCTCTCTCTCTCTCTCTCTCTCTCTCTCTCTCTCTCTCTCTATGTCCAGGGGCCTCACTACCTGCTCCACATCAAAGAGGAGGCTACCATGTGGTTCAGACCAGAGAAGAACATGATAGTCTATAAACTGGCCTAAAAGAAGTGCTTCAGAATGCTAGCAGGGCCGCTAAGTGGCTTTCCACCCTAACAACCACGTGAACCCAAACACACCTCTGGTTATTCGGCGGCCTACTGGCTCAAAGATTGTATTCGGTTTGTTTTATCTGCGTAATGAGTTTGGGATTTAAAAAGGTACTCCAGACCTTCTCTGTCTGTCTGTGTTTATGATGAGACCCTACAAGGCAATGTCAGAAGTCCAGGGAAGAAAGTTAGAAACACAAATAGGCATGCGTTTTCCAATTATCGACCTATTAAGTACTGTTTATGGATGTGCGCCCTATTGTGTGTGTGTGGTGTGTGTGTGTTTTAGTGTTTGTATGTAGGAAGTTAACTCTGTGTGTGTGTGTGTGTGTGTGTGTGTGTGTGTGTGTGTGTGTGTGTGTGTGTGTGTGTGTGTGTGTGTGTGTGTGTGTGTGTGTGTGTGTGTGTGTGTGTGTGTGTGTGTGTGTGTGTGTGTGTGTGTGTGTATGTGTGCGTGCATGTGCATGTGCGTAGTCAGATTGTTTTGATATCATTCATATTAACAATATGAGTAAATGATCATCCTCCATCTTAGTTATTCAGTCAATTATATTGTGAGCATTAATAATGAATCAATATTAGTATTCATAGCATACAGTCAAGGCTATTATCAAAGATCCGGTGGGAAAGGATCCAGTCTGAATGTGATTTGTGTTGTGGGGGAATCAGAGCAGGTTTGGCCCTTCAGTCTCGGTCTGACCTTTGACCCCCCCCCAGCCACAGTCTCCTGCCGCACTGTGTGACTCACCAGCGCCGTCTGGCACCGTGATGCCACCCTCCGGCTCCGGCCAAAAAATGGACCATTCTCTCCGGAGCAGCCCCCAGGCCTCCGCCTCTTCCCGTCTCCAGGAACACTCCGGACACATTCACAGTAAATCAGTCTGAATCGGTTAGAAGCACTCTGGAAATGTCAGGAACCTTTAACGAAATTTCAAATACATTTCTTCGGAAATACCTCCCCTTTAACCTTTGAGCTAATTGAGGATTTGCCTGGATTGATGGGATGGATAAAATCATTTCATCTGGAAACTCTGAAACAAAAGTTTAAAAATATATAGGTTAGTTATAGGTTAGCTATCACTGTTTTGAGATTACCCACAGCTGAAGTCGTCTGGGGTTAAACTACAAGTTCCTAACAACACACGTAGCATGGGTCATTAAGCCAACTGGGTCGAGGTTTTACAGTAGCTCCAACGAACCAGTGGGGAGCCTTTGTAGTGAATGGATGTGATATACACATGTAATAAACACATGATACTCACATGTAACATGCACATGTAACACACATATAATATTCACATGTTTTGCATACATTTAATATACAAACATGACATGTAGATATTAGATACACATATAATATCCACATGTAACACACATATAATTTTCACATGTTATATATATATATATAACAAACAAACATGACATGTAGATATTAGATACACATATAATACACACATGCTATATAGACATGTAGAATCCGACCAAGACGCGGGACAAAACCAAGGATGCGAGTGCCCGTCTGTGCCAGATAAAAAGACACATGCTGCGTCCTTGCAGGATAAAAAAAACTCCCAAGATGAAACGCCCACAAGGACAACGGCCCTAACCGTAACCCTAAGACCGAGGTTCTTCGAACCCAGGTCTGCAGAACCGGCATCAACCAAAGCCAGTTTCACAAGAGATAGGGGATCATGACAGATCAGTCATGATAGTGACCGATGTGGAGTATACCTATGTCTTCTGTCTGTATATGTAACATAAAATATATGAGGTATAGTCCTTATAATACGTTCCTCTCAAACGTCTCTTGTACAATATATGCCTGTAATAGGCCTAACACGATACTGTTTGTTCTTGTAACTGCGACTCATCGCTTTGCATGCAGAGAACGGCTGGAGCTCTCTAACACCTTTATGGGTTTATTAATTAATTTGTTCCTATCACTATTTATTTCAAAAGGTCAATGAAGGTTTAGATAGAAGCGCACAGCTGTGATTAATGTTTGATGATTATCGACTGCATAACCAAATATCTTGTTGGAGGAGGTTGCTGGTATTGATATTTTACAGATTTTTTCTTTATATTGAGGATATAGTCTTATGTGTAAACAAGAATAATCTGTAACAATACCGCTCTCGATAAGCTATGGCGGTTAGGAAGCAAAAAAGTGGGAAAATTGAACATCAAACTGAAGTCAGCATCGCGGGTGAAACGACGTGTGTTCTGCGTGAAACCAACCAAAACGAAAAATGTCTCCAAACCAAATCAATCACGTTTTAAGAGAGGTCGATAAAGTACTTTAGACAGCAGCCACGTCACATAAACCCTGGGGTGAGCTGTCTTGGCAGGGCTACTCCTCAATCCCTCGGCACAGGGCTGCTTGAATGTACCAGTGGGAACAAGGGACTGGGTGGATGTAAACACAGGGTACGAAGGCTGGGGGGGAGCTGTCTTGGCAGGGCTACTCCTCAATCCCTCGGCACAGGGCTGCTTGAATGTACCAGTGGGAACAAGGGACTGGGTGGATGTAAACACAGGGTACGAAGGGGGGGGGGGGGGGGGGGGTTGTGATTAAGGGTTAACCTCTAACCCCCGGGAGCCCGCTACACCCAAGGGTTGCTAGGACGTAGGGGGAACACTGTGATCTGGTGCATGTGGAAAGAGCGGGAAGCACCATGCTATTGATTTTCCTGTCGATCATCAGTACGTCTTGTTCCACCTCTGGAGGAGAGGACAACAACCGCCTAATCGGATCGCAGCTGTGCAACTTGGCGCTCAGACAAGAGCTGTCTATTGGCAACCCGTGCAGGCGACATACTGGTGGTGGTGGTGGTGGTGGTGGTGGTGGTGCAGATGGTGGTGGTCGTGGTGTGGTGGGGTGGCTGTGGTGTAGGCGGTGGTTGGTCGTGGTGGTTTTGGTGGTGGTGTGGTGTGTGGTGGTGGTGGT
>OLKM01000013.1:54933-62433 GCA_900291075.1 Melanogrammus aeglefinus
AGAGAGAGAGAGAGAGAGAGAGAGACTGAGAGAGAGAGAGAGAGAGAGAGAGAGAGAGAGAGAGAGAGAGAGAGAGAGAGAGAGAGAGAGAGAGAGAGAGAGAGAGAGAGAGAGAGACAGAGAGAGACAGAGAGAGACAGAGAGAGAAGAGATAAGGGACCTGTAGAGGTTCCTTGGCTAAGGGCATGATTGTATTTTTCCAGGGCAGCCACTATCAGCACTGGCTACAGGGGAAATAAGGGAAGAGAGTGTGGAGAAGACGTTGTTCAATGTTCATATGCTAACACTACTGATACTTCTCTCCACTTGGACTTTCTCCTGGCTAGGGGCCTGGGGAATTGTGGGAAACCCTCCAGCCTCTCACGAATAAACCAACATACGCCTTTATGCCTGCCAGCTCGGACTTACTGACAAAATCCCAACTTTGTTTGTGTTGAGGAATGTATTAATCGCCAGACAGTAAATATGTTTCATTACCATGCTGTTATTAAGCCCCCTCCCTGCCAAACATCGGTCTCTATCTCTGTCCACTACTCTTGAGGAGTTGATCAAACTACTCATAGTTGTATTCACCTTAACCCAGTTCCCATCCTCCTCCCTGGCAGTCCCTCTCTCTCTAACCCCAAAGGCCCCTTCCCTTGTCTCACAGACCAACGACAGATCCCTCACAGACCAACAGGTCCTGGGGCCTGTCCATGTATCACACCCCGACAACTAATCAACCCTTAGGTGGTTTGTGATTGGCTTGATTTGAATCACGGCAAACAAATAGGAATTAGTGAATTAATCCTTTGAGTCCACCAATAAAGCATTGAAGCATTGACTCTGCGGTGTATCTGAAGAAACAGACTTGGAAGCTCGCACCATGATTGACTTTGTCATTGGTTTTAGAACAAATTAGCCGAGAAGCAAAAATAAAAATAAAATAAATCTGTTTTCCAACCTTTAAGGAGTTTTTGGGCCATGTTGTTGCATATGTTAGAGAGGCATGTTAAAGTCATTAACACGGATGTCTCCGTGTGTGTATGTACACACGTAGAGTCTGCATTAATGACTTTACCATGCCTCTCTTATGGGCAGAGGCCTACAGAGGCAGTGTTTACTGCCTTACGGCGCTATTTATACCCTGAGACACTGGAGAGCATTTTTTCCATGGCTCTGGCTTTGTGGCTCTTTTTTTAAACAATATATTACTTAATCATTCAAGAGGGATTAAACCGCTCGGAGACGTGCGGACAGCGCCTGGGCGGCCGCACACACTGTCGCGCCCGCAGAGTCCCATGGAAACTGTAACGTTCGCCCAACAGAGCGGCACGTAACCCACTCGCAGACGTTGCTTAAGTATGACATCTCTAAGGTGTAAATCATACAGTACCTAATGGGTTATAACATTGATGTACATTATGTAGGGTTGAAGAGAACACACATTGTGACTATTCTAGTCACAATCATTTCAAAACTATTTTAATTATGCACCTTGATAATATAATAATGGCTTTTATTGTGGAGTGCCTTGAGGCCATTTTATACCAAGTTTATGATTTCATATTTTCTGGGTTGGTCAATGCGGTGAAAGGGGGAAAGTGAAAGACAACATTGAGCGCTGGAAACTCCTTGTGCGTGTTTTAAATAAGCAGACTCTGGCTTCCCTTGTCACTCTCTTTATCTGGAAGAGAGACTAGATCGCTGTTACGATTAAATGTGATAAACCCTCATTTAAAAATGTGGTGGACTGGGGTCTGAACCCTAACTGTACTCCC
The DNA here is from genome assembly GCA_900291075.1 of Melanogrammus aeglefinus. NCBI lineage: Eukaryota > Metazoa > Chordata > Actinopteri > Gadiformes > Gadidae > Melanogrammus > Melanogrammus aeglefinus. Next base: position 56,694 of record OLKM01000013.1, read on the forward strand.
CTCTCCGTCCCTGGTAACATTCCCGGCAGGTTCCCCTGGAGATCGACCCAGGGGTTCATACGGGACCTCCTCATCAGGCCAAGCGTTTGTCCTGGAGTGCCTCAATGTGTTCATTTCCATTGTTTTCCACACTTGGGCCCGCCTCCCAACACATTCCTGACCTGCAGAGCTACATTGTCCAGCGCTGCCCCTGCGGGACGCCTCGTCCACCACGTCACTCAGCGAGCATTATGGAGCAGGGTGGAAGCCGGTCCTGCAGGCCCCCCGCTGGGGAGTTCCCCCCAGTGTGTAGGTGCCCTGTCCATTCACTGAGCAAGAATAGGTGAAGGTTGGCCACCAATTAATAGGGACCCCATGACTCACTGCTTGAAACCTAATCTCGCTCAGAACAGTATCCTGGATCAGAAGTGGTCCGGAGTTTTGGGAAGAGAAGTGCTGAAACATTTTTCTAGCTTGAGACTTTTCATCTGGCCCGGTTTTTACTGAAGGCTGAATAATGTGTTTATGTGCGTCTGGGTGTGTCTGTGTGTGTGTGTGTGTGTGTGTGTGTGTGTGTGTGTGTGTGTGTGTGTGTGTGTGTGTGTGTGTGTGTGTGTGTGTGTGTGTGTGTGTGTGTGTGTGTGTGTGTGTGGTTTTAATTTTGTGTTTGTTGTGTGTGTGTGTGTGTGTGTGTGTGTGTGTGTGTTGTGTGTGTGTGTGTTTGTGTGTGTATGTGAGTGTGTCTGTGTGTGTGTGTGTGTGTGTGTGTGTGTGTGTGTGTGTGTGTGTGTGTGTGTGTGTGTGTGTGTGTGTGTGTGTGTGTGTGTGTGTGTGTGTGTGTGTGTGTGTGTGTGTGTGTGTGTGTGTGTGTGTGTGTGTGTGTGTGCGTGTGTGTGTGTGCTGTCCTGTGTGTGTCGCGCGCCGCTCCTCCACCCCACCACATCCTTCACTCCGACTCTCATCCCCACACTCACAAGCATCGCTCATGACACTCCACGCTTGGCTGAAGCAGCCTCAGGTTCCCTCAGGTCACCTCACTGCTGCAGCCCAGACCATTCCATTTCACACCTCTATCCAGTGCACTTTGAAATCTCACAATTGAAACAAATTACTCTCTGTCCCCCCCACAACGCCCCCACCCCCGTCTCTCTCCTCTGCTGGATCCCAACCAGTCAGGGTACAGAAGTTCGGGCATGCCACACTCTTCCCAAAGGGCCATAAACCATAATGGGTTTACGGACCCACTACTTCCTTGCGGACCCTCATTGCGCCGTCCACCGCAAGGGCCTGACGTGCGCCTCCCAAAATGTGTCACCCTGCGTCGAGGTGAAGAAGCAGCAAGGGCTGCGATCGGAACCAAAACAGGTCCACGCTGGCGTCGAAAGCGACTGTGTGGTTCTTGCGTTGCGTCGACGTGGAGCCATAATCAGCCCTTAACTCTCTGGATCCACGACACCCTGCCTTCAGCCCGAGCCGCTGGTCATCCATCGGCCGTCCGGACCCATCAGCCTCCCTCATCAGCATTCCAGACCCTGGGAAGAGGTCAATTGGGTCTACTGCTTTTTCACTTTTTTCACATGACACCCCGCTCTGTCTATCCTTCACCCAGGGCTCTCAGCGGGCCTTTGAATCTTGACTGGGGAGGAACTCTGACCTCCGAACTCCGACCTCTTCAGACCCCTAGCCCTCCAGGTGACCCTATCACGGCGGTAGTACCGGAAACACTCCGAATCACGCCTGCTAAAGCTGTTGAGGAGATGACGAACGAGCCGTTATCCCTGACCCGACACCTTCCTTCGGTCTTCCGGTCGTGCAGATGGCCGTCGTATGGAGAGAGGGGGGGATCAGATGGCACTCTGAACAAACATTTCGTCCGGCGTCTCATCCTGTCCTTTGCCGCGATTGCGATGCTTTTTGTAACACGGTTGAAATGAGCGCCAGATGCACCCCCCAGAAGGAGGACACACACGATGCAGGAGATGAATATGCCCCCTTGACGAGGATGAATTTGCCAAATGGTATCGCTTTGGTACCGTGTGGTGTGGATGAGTCGAAATCCATCCCTTGCAATCTCTTTGTTAAATAAGGGAATATCTTGAGAAGTGATCAACAATTTTTCTTCTTCTATTTATTAATATCCCACATTTAAACAAGTGAGTTGTAATACCCTATGTGAGGTATAGGATAACATTGAAATGACCAGTTTGAAGCAAGCAAAGAGTAAATTCTCACTGTGTCAATTCAAGACAACTAAACTGTAATCTTCACATGCACTGAGCAGACGATACCATCACCCAGTGGTAGACCTCAGCAGTTTGGGGTCCAACCAAGCAAAGCATGCACATTTTATGCCTCCATTTGCTTCTTTTCCACTGGCTTCCAGTAGCTGCCCTGCCTCCAGTAAAACCCATTGATGCTGGCATTAAGGGAGGCCATTGGATCTGCTTCCACATATATTGCGTCTTTCCCTGGGTTCTCTGCCCAGCGATGGTCTGTTAACACACAGCGTCTGGTGGAGCCTCCACAGCAAGGAACTCTTCACAATCAGGACTCGTGTGAACACACATACACATGCATACTCACAAGCACACACACACACACACACACACACACACACACACACACACACACACACACACACACACACACACACACACACACACACACACACACACACACACACACACACACACACAATACTTGCATACACACATGAACGCACAAATACAAACAAACACACACACACATAAATACACACACACGCACATTCACACACACACACACGCGCAAACACTCTCACACACACACACACAAACACACACACACATAAATACACACACACGCACATGCACACACACACGCACAAACACTCTCTCACACACACACACCCACACACACACACACTCACACACACAACATGCGCGAACACTCTCACACACACACACACACACACACACACACACTAAAACACACAAATAAACACACACAAAGAAAAATAAACATTAGCATCTGAAATGCCCTTAGTAAAGAATAACCCAGTAAAGTTTATCCGAGACTTATGACGAAGACAGCAGTAAGCTCTTTGGCTGATTGCGACCACTGAGAAATACAGGGCATGGAGCTGCCACTGAGACAGGGAGCAGAATGTTTCTCATACCCTCTTCTGGGCTAACATGGCAATGTGCCATACGGGGAGGTTTGAGGGACGGAGTGAGGGTAAAAGTCAAATGTTGTGGTTTGATTTACTGATTGCCATACAGCTCCACTGTACGATACATAATTAGTATCGATAAGAGTGTAGTTGGGCCCAGCTTATTGGGATATAGGTAAAGATGGGCGATTTGCCTTAATTCACACTGCTGAAATGCATTCGCGTTTAACCAAATTATGTTTTTTTTTTGCCCTCATAGGAGAAAAATCCAATACAATAATAAACGGGAGCCAGGAGGTCCATTGACTTTACGTTTCCATTTCTCCATCGTAAGTTACAACAAATATGTTGTATCTTACAACAGCTTCATATTTACCATTTTAACTCCTGGATTAATTATGTGTTACCGCATCAAAATGACTGCTGGGATCTGAAAACAATTATGTTTTTATGTGTTATTATTATGGATGCGTTGCCTGGGAGCAGTTTACATGCCACCACCCTGTTTACTCAGTCTGACGACGCGTCCTGGAGGTGACGGGATCGGAGTCCTCCAGATGGCCCTCCCAGCGGAGCAATTGGCACACTTGGACGCGTGTTAAACACATTCACTGTGAACCGTTGGTTAAGTGACAAGACAGACACAATGGCTGCGAGGCGTACTAGCCGCAGTCGGCACTGCGGTACAATTTTTGTTAATTATGACATTTTCCAAAAAAAACGATAAAATCGCTAAATATTTGATACAAGCTATGCCCACAGAAGGATACGTTCAACTTTAAACAGGATTGCTACACGCAAAACATTTTTTATTTAATTGCTCGGTTTTTAAAACCTGTTTGTGAGAGCGTGGGGATGGCGGCTGGTTTAAGCAGCCTCACCCTGGCCAATTCTGGTTGGACTCTTGGGCTGGGTGAGGCTGCACACCTGTTACATTTACATTTAGGGCATTTAGCAGACGCTTTTATCCAAAGCGACTTACAATAAGTACATTTGTCATAAGAAGTGCAACAATATATCGCTGTCGGTACAGAAAGGATGTTCATAGAACCAAGTGCAAGCACAACAATCGCTAGGCTAACCAATTCCCCGTGTTACAGCAATGATAGCAGCTACTGCAGATGCTACCCAGTTAAGTACTATAATACAATACAATACAACACAATACAATACAGTGTGCAATGGTGGCCAGAGGGGGGAGGGCAGAGTCGAGGTGGACTCTGAACAGGTGAGTCTGGAGTCTTTTTCGGAAGATAGTGAGCGACTCTGCGGTCCTGAGAACAGGCAGGGAGCTCGTTCCACCACTGACCAGTGACCAGTAAGTCCATGTGTGGGCAATCTTTCCCTGGGATTAGGAGGAGCTCGGTTTTTTTTGAGGTTAAGCCTCAGGTGATGGGCAGTTGTCCAGGTGCTGACGTCCGCTGTTGCCCGTTAACCAATCAGTGTGCACAGATTAAACTGCACACACTCATGGAGAGTTCTCCTAGATGTATATTTTTCAAGCAGTCTTTACAATAAACTGATCTTTCTAACAACACCCCCATGCGTCAATCTGTCGGGAGGAGCCCAATTGAAGCCCCACCTGGAGTGTGGCAGCCACTTAGGTGTAGCCTGGACATTGCTACACAGTTATTAACAATATCAGAGGCAGCATAGGCCTACTATACTGAATAAATACACAGCCTTGCTGTCTGTCTCATACTACGAGTTCTCAAGCAACTGGAGATCTCCCATCCCATAATATTGGCTTATGCCTCATTGTTGTGTTATGAAGGGACACCCGATAGGATAGCGAAGGTCCCATGAGAGCTCCAAGATGAAGACTCCATAAGCTCAGGCTTATTGGGACGATCTCAGGCTTATATTAATGCTGTGCTGCACCATGAGTAGCAGTATTAAAGACCAGACCGTCTTCTTTCTCCGGCTATTAATCTCACCAAGATATTTGGTCTATTCATAAGTTGGTCTCCTTTCCTCTCGGGACAAGATGAAAACATTTTGTTTTTAACTGCAATGTTTCATTAGCATGGCTCCTCCCGCCTAAGTACTTCCGCTAAATTTGAATTTCCCTTCAGCACTAGGTCTGGGTCTGCGGTATGTTAGTGGGTTTTCTCTGTCTAAATTTTCTGCGTCCAATCAGCGAACGGAGGGAGTGACTGAGAATAATGACATTAAAGTCAGCTCTCGTTGACGGACATCTTCACGCATGGTGTTTGGTTTGTTTACAGCCTGCGCACAACGTCATTCCCGGCAAAACGTTAGCAATTGGTTATGGCAGATCCAGAGTGGCACTGGGCAGATCCAATAGTTTTAAACTTCGACTTACACCCGCCTTCAAGTGAGTTACTGTTTGTAAATTGAGTAGGTCCAGACTCTGTACAATTGAAATGAAGTATGAGAGTCTGGTAGGACCAGGCTAATGTTTCATCACAGTCAAAGGAACATACTGTATTACCTTCATGACCACTGGCCTCCAGGATTTATGACGGGAATTGATTTAGATGTTTTTTTAAGTCTATATGTAGTTTCAGATTATTTACGCACGTGCCAGACGTATTCATCTTGGTCAGCTGTGAGGTTATTTGAAAGTCTTGTGATTTCCTCTTTGTA
>OLKM01000013.1:67433-69933 GCA_900291075.1 Melanogrammus aeglefinus
ACCTCCAGGCCTGAACATTTATCCAACAATATCAAAGAAGTAAGAAAGATAGAAAGCGTCTTTGTCCAAAACCAGGCGGTGGTCCACCGGTTAGGCTCTGTCCAGCCTCCCAGACTGCACGCTGCTGCTCCCCCCCCCCCCCAGCCCCAGCCCAGCCCCGAAGACCTCCCCCTCAGCTGGAGGAGATGGCCCCAGGTAGGTGATGGGCACGGGGCATTAATTCGATTTGGAAATGCGCATGAATCGTAATACGAGCCTTCAGGCCCAACGGCACTAGGTCCAAACTAATGAGGCCCTCTTCCATCTCATCAAGGCAACAGCTGTCCCACAGGCGCCAGCTGTTTGGCTCTGCGTCTTCCATCGCCCTCCCTCCGCTGTGAATATCGATCCCGATCGGGACTTGAGATGTTCGCTGCGGTCAGTAGCTGAGTGGGCTCTGAATATCCAAAATCCAGATTTGCATGAATATCATTTCTTTCAACATGTAGGGCCTGGCAAGTTTATTCAGGAAGCACATTTATTTATGGCTACACAATGTGCTTTACGGCAACATGCACAAAGCATAACGATAAAGAATGAAATGATACAAATGCTTATATTTGTTGATGATAAAAGGAATTATTAGTAGTGAAAAATAGAAAGTTTAGATAAAAGTAGACATACAAACATCAAATTGGTTGAGGCATTAATAATAAGCATTAAATAATAGATACTTATAACTTACATCGAGGTCAAATTATCATTCACTAATGCTGTTCATGTTTATTTATGGTGTCAATGCTAAGGTATACATAATTCAACCCTAACCCTTACCCTAATCCCAATGCTAATTAAATTGAAGAAATAATATTACCACATTAACTAATGTTAATTAAGGGCTAATTTATCTAACGTTGCAGTAAAGTATGACCCTGAATACTAACAGACCCGTACTAGAGTACGTACTGAATCCCAGTCCCAGCTGGTAGCTGCATGATGACTGAATGCAGCCTCACCATGTTTGGTCGTAACCCTCGGTAACCATAGAGCCCCTTCCAGATGGCTGTGCGGCCTGGAGGGTGGGTATTGTACAAGAATGTCCTTCATGTACTTTGGCACCGGACCATTGAGTGATTTGTAGGTGAGCGGTGAAATTTCAAGATCAGATTCAATGGGACGGAGGGAGCCGTCGAAATGATTTTTAAGAACTGAGTAGTGACTAGTGAGGACGCTGGCCGCAGCGTTTGGAAGGATTTTTTAATTGTCTTTTGGCATGCTAGCAAAAATGCTATTACAGTAGTCACGGCGACTTGAGATCAAAGCATGTTTCTCCAGGTTTCTCCAGGCGTGGTTTGGACATGAATCTTCTTATTGGTGCTATAATTTTTGGGGTGCACATCAGGCTGAATCAGTTATGTATTGATAGGATGATTAGTGTCGCTCTGATGCCAGGACAGTGCCCAGATGACCTGGCTGGTGGTAAGGAGCTGGGACTGAGGATGTACGCTTCAGAGTTATGCCTTTCTTCTCTGGCTCCAAATGCTATAACGTTGGTTTCCTCTTTGTTGAATTGAAGGACATTTTGGCACATTCAGGTATTTATAGTTTCCAGCCATGGGGAGAGCCATTGAATCTGGCTTAAGCTTTCTGGTGTAAGTGCTGTGTAGAGTGGTTTATCGTGTCCATCATTGTGGTGCAAGAGAGATGGTTGGATTCAAGTGTTTAAGCTAAGGGAGCGTGTCGATGTTAAATCAAAAGTGTGCATGATTGATCTGTGGCCAACACCACATACACGGTTGGAGTGATTTAAGGCACAGTTTCCGTTAATGTCGTTTGTTACGGTGACTGCTGATTCGATGCTGTGATGTGGTCGAACACCAGACTAAAAGACTTATACTGTATGGACGTTACTGAGTTGTTGGTAGAGAACTTTTTCAATAACTTTACACATGAACAGTAGGTTTAAGACCAGTTTATTGTTATTGAAGGATTATTGAAACTGCACTCTTTCATCCAAGGCTCAAACACAGCTGTTTTTGGAGCCTTTTGAAACCAACTAGCCTACAACGGTACACGATGTGCTGCAGTATGTCTGTTATTGAATCTGCTGGTAATCAGTTTTATTTGCCTGCAAAGAGCATCTTGTGCTGTAATTGTTTCATGTAAAAAGGCTGCAAACTCGTTCACTTTGTCAATTGAGACAAGCTCAGGGGTTACTTATGCAGTGGAATATTCACAACCTTGTCAAAAGATTGGAATACAGTAAATTCGGTACATTGTTCAAATGTTTAAGTTTAATATTTTTCAGCGTCTGATTATGCTGCTGTTTATTTTTTTCTTGTGTACAGTGAAGAACACTTTCTCTTTGCCACTGTATACCTGGAGTTTAGTTTATCACCATTTGCTTTCCTTCAATCTCTTTTCCAGACCCTTTTCTCCAGGGTACCAATAAGTAAATTAAAACAAAAAATAACATAAATATTATACAATTCAGAATTTCAACAAATGAATGGGTAGGGCA
>OLKM01000013.1:72433-82433 GCA_900291075.1 Melanogrammus aeglefinus
AAAGAGAGCGGCAGCTGCAACAGTAGCGCCTTCAGACTCTCTCTGAAAGTAAGAGATAAAGAGAGAGGAGGATGCAGTCTTCGCCTTCTTCTGCTCTGAATTTTGAGGGATTAACGAACCAGTATAAGACGACGTGGATCCAACCGTAAAAGGACATCAGCGGGCCTTTTCCCCATTAGAGGCGACGGACGGCTCGCGTTAACCCCGGTGACCTGTCACACATCTGTGTTATTTATTTGTTTGTCGGTCTCGTCACCTGCTATCGTAGAACGGGACTTACGGGAAGCGTATCGCCGCTTGTTATGGAGCAGAAGCCCGCGTCGAAATGAGTTTTAACGCGCGGGATGGTTGGAACGGGTCCTCCACACCGGCGCTTTACGCGGAGGAGAGCCCTCCGCTCTCCAACCTCTCCGTCTCTGCCGAGACCCTCGCGGACTCCAACAGCACGGCTCCACTGGACCTGAGCCGGGCTATCCCGGTGGGAATGGTGCTCGCCTCTTTCATCATGTTCGCCATCGTGGGCAACATCATGGTCATACTGGCGGTGGTGTGCAACAGGCAGCTGCGCATCCCCACCAACTACTTCATCATCAACCTGGCCATCGCCGACCTGTTGCTTGGCACGACAGTGCTGCCCGTGTCTGCGACGCTGGAGGTCCTGGATTACTGGGTGTTCGGGAGGATATTCTGCGACATTTGGGCCGCGGTGGACGTCTTGTGCTGCACGGCGTCTATTATGTCGCTGTGCGCCATCTCCATCGACCGGTACATCGGGGTGAGCTACCCGCTTCAGTACCCCATGATCGTGACCAAGAAGCGGGCGCTCTTGGCGATGCTCGGGGTCTGGGTGCTGGCCATTATCATATCCATCGGGCCGCTGCTGGGATGGAAGCAGCCTCCCTCTCAGGTAAATTGGAAAGGTGTATGCTAATTATTTTTTAATTGGCCTGTATATCTATCTATCTATCCATATATTTGATCTATTACATCGATCTATCCATCTATTATCTATTTATCTATCTATTTTATCTATCTAACATTATAATTGTTCACTATTAGAATTATTATATATTTTGAAACAGAGCAGGCGGGCCTATTTTCAGAGGTCCTTATACAAGTATGACCATGCAGTTGTCAACAACATTTGATTTATTAACAGAAATGATTATCTTTATTAATTCAGCTACTGAATTTAACTGTCAGCCTAAGCTTAAAGTTTAGTTTAATGTTCCCCAAGGTAACCCCGAAATGCATGAATCTTCCAAAATTACCATATTCCCAAGAGACATTTAAATAAACTGTCTAGTCATGTCTTCAACTGTGTTCCCAGTTAGGCTACTTCAAAATAGCCAACATCTTTCTGTCTGGTTCTGATCTGCTCCTCCGAGCTCAGCTTGTGAAAAGTGAAAGTGTGTAGTGTTTCTTTAAGTCTTATTCTGTCATTGGACCCAGTGCCAAGACAGGACACATCGTGCAGAGTACCTTTACAGAGATCAAAATAACTTCATATAGGTTCCAACTAGGGATAACTCACACTTACATGGACGCATGCCAACACACACAGTCACATTCGCTCATTCACACATGCACACGCAAACGGCCAACCACATACACAAACAAAACGGACACAGAATGACACACACACACACACTATCACACATATGTACACACACGCACACACTCAAATACCGACACCCACACACAAACACACACATGCACACACACACACACACACAAAAACACACACACACACACACACACACACACACACACACACACACACACACACACACACACACACACACACACACACACACACACACACACACACACACACACACACACACACACACACACACACACACACACACACACACACACACACACACACACACACGAAGATTGTAAACTTTCTACTAACATACTGTGCATTCACAACAACAGAACATTTTCCCAAGGAAAGCAAAGTAATGTGTGCCAGTATTGCCATAAGCTGCCTATTAATGCAGCAGCAATATTATGTGTATTGTTTGGACCCCCGTGTGTCCTATTGTGGTATTGGGGTTGAGCACGGTTCCACTGGCTTACTTGAGGTTTACCGAAATGGGATAATGGCAGGAAAAGTGTTACCCAGGGGAGGTTGATTTCCTCAGAATAATGGGATCTGTAAACGTTTCAGGGTTTTGCATGAGCTGTAATAAGGTCATTAAACAAATGATACGAAGGTAAAGCTAGGTAATTCGAGTTAAGGTAAGGTGAGGTAGGTTTAGATATGATAAGATTGAATAAGGTTAGGTATCATGAAGTTAGATTAGTTCAGGTAACATTTGGTAAGGCAAGGTAATGTTATGTAAAGTTAGCTACGGTGAGGTTCGGTCAGGTGAGATCGTTCAGTGAGGTTTGTTTGGGTAATCTTAGGTAAGGTTAGGTACAATCTCGAACACCATCAGCTAACGACGAAGCTGTACCTCGAGGGTCCACCCCATATTTCTGGGGTTCTGGTGAAACTGGATAGCGGAGAACGGATATGAGGGCGGTGGCTTCCTCGACCGTGCGCCAGTCATTGTTTTCACCATCTTTTGACGTGTGACGTTTGATGAGGAGGTGTTACAGGTGCTGACAACATTTTAGCAAATTTCTATGAACAGATGTCATAAAAAGCTCAATCAGAATCGTCAAGGTTAGGTTTGGTGAGGTTAGGTAAGTTAAGGATAGGTTAGATTTGGTAAACGGAGGATAGGTTAGATTTGGTAAGGTTATGTTAACCAAGGTTAGGTAAGGTTAGGTATACGGTAAGCTTGGGGTCAAATTAGGTTTGGTAAGGTTATAGGAACAGACTGATATGGTAAGGGCACGGTTAGCTGAGCACGGGGATAGGTAAGATGAGGTGAGTTGAGGTAAGTCAAGGTAAAGCAGAGAAGGAGAGTGTTTTCAAAAGGTGATTATGGTGCAGTCATGGAGAAAATCAGATCAAAAAAAGAAAACAAATCACCCTATAATTCTCTCTACTCCTCCCCCCCTCTCTCTCTCTCTCTCTCTACCTCCCCCTCTCTACCTGCCTCTCTCTACCTCCCCCTTTTCTCTATCTGCCTCTCCCCACTTCTCCCTACCTCTCTTCCACACTCTCCCTCCCTCTCTCTCATCCCCCCTCTCTCTCTCCCTCCCCCTCTCTCATCCCCCCCCTCTCTCTCTCTTCCTCCCTCTCTACCTCCCCCTCTCTCCCACCTCCCTCCTCTCTCCCTCCTCCTTCCTCCCGCCCCTCCTCTCTCTTCCTCCCCCTCTCTCTCTCTTCCTCCCTCTCTACCTCCCTCTCTCCCACCCCCCCTCTCTCTCTTCCTCCCTCCCTCTCTACCTCCCTTTCTACCTCCCTCTCTTGACCCCCTCCCCTCCCTCTCTCACCCTCCCCCCCCCCCCCCCAGGACGACAGGGTGTGCCCCATCACGGAGGAGCCCTTCTACGCCCTGTTCTCCTCGCTGGGCTCCTTCTACATCCCGCTGGCCGTCATCCTGGCCATGTACTGCCAGGTGTACGTGGTGGCCAAGCGCACCACCCGCAACCTGGAGGCCGGCGTGCTGAAGGAGAACTCCAACGAGGTCACCCTCCGGATCCACTGCCGCAACCAGCAGATCCAGGACCTGTGCGTGGGCAAGGCCAACGGCCACGGGGCGACGGGGGGGCGCACCAGCAACCTGACGGTGAAGCTGCTCAAGTTCTCGCGGGAGAAGAAGGCGGCCAAGACGCTGGGCGTGGTGGTGGGCATGTTCATCTTGTGCTGGCTGCCCTTCTTCCTGGCGCTGCCCATCGGTGAGTGGGCCGACGGGCGCACCGCGGGTGTGTTGGGTGGGGGGGGGGGGGGGTGATTGTGTATTTGTGTGTGTGTCTGTAGGTGTGTAGGTGTGTGTGTTTTTGTGTGTGTGTGTGTGTGTGTGTGTGTGTGTGTGTGTGTGTGTGTGTGTGTGTGTGTGTGTGTGTGTGTGTGTGTGTGTGTGTGTGTGTGTGTGTGTGTGTGTGTGTGTGTGTGTGTGTGTGTGCGCGCGCGTGTGGGGGTGTGTGTGTGGGGGTGTTTGGGTCCTGTGTAGTCGAGTCCTGAGTGCTGGAGTTGAAGTTTAGGTCATATGACACGAGTCAGAGTCACCATAAAGGGCAAAATACGTACAAAAATATTAACAAATGCACAAATAAACACCTACAGTGCCGCATGTTGACATTTAAAACGAATCTAATCTGTTGCCGGACTGGCGGTGCAAAAAGGAACGGATTGGGTGAACATTTAAACTCCTCTACTAGACAGACACTTTATTATGTATTTGTGCAAACTGTTCCACGTTGCTCCCAAACACCCCAGATGTTTTGAGGCTGCCGTCTCACGGCTCTCTGCTGCAGCCTCGATCCCCCCATCACTTAGATAGCGGCCGCGCTGGCTGGGAAGTGGAAAACGTCTGAGGAGGGCTTCTCAATGACCATCAACCCCCGTTATCTCTGGTAGCCCGCTGTGAAGCTAATGGTGGCCCCCCCCTTGTGCCCCAATCCGCCTCTCCCCCAGTAGGACAGAGCTGTCTGTCAATATTGGTTCGCTTTAAACCGCCCTCCATGGAAATGAGGGACATTTATTTAATTGGCTCCTTTGTGTTTCCATTATATGGAATAGGTGGCAATCCCAAGAATTGTTTCTTGCACGCTCGTTTTTTGTTCGCCTGCCTTCTCCAAAACGCCATCGGCACAATTCAACTCAAAGCAATGTTTGGAATCTATGTAAACCAAATCTGACAGTAGTGTGTTTGCACAGGATAATATGCAAAATAAGGCAGGTATGCGACCAAATTGCACACTGCAGTGTGTACCGGGTGCTTTGTCAAACCGGTCCGACATGTCCCCAACGGCCAACGCGCCTTGGGGGGGGGGCACCCACTTGGGGAACACTATCCGAGTTCCCCAAGTTCAAAAGCATTTCTGCAGCCAGTGACAGCAAGTCAAATCGAGGTGTACCTGAGGCTTACTTCACAACACTAACGACCACCTTTAAACACCGTGGAAAATGGTATAGAGTGGGGAGGTAGGCTGGGCTGCATGTTAAAGATTCATCGATTGTTCTTGCCTGTACATGAGGGGTTTACATTCTCCCCTCTCGACATCAGTATTTAGTGCAGAGGAAAGATGGTTAATGTTTTGTTAAAAAAGCAACGCAACCTTACCTTTTTCGGTCACATTCATCATAAATTCTTAACCCAAAGCGCTTTAACCCTAAAGTAACTAAAACAGGATGTGCCTTTCGGGAAAGAAAAATATATGAATTCATGTGCAAATCCATCTGAGATGTTACTATTTCTGTGGGGAGAATATTGATGTGAGAACACGAGATGCTTTGAAGCCTTTTATTTTGTTTATGTGTGTTTATTGACACAAGATCATAAATGCAAACATTTGGATGTTCATTGGAATGACCTAAGCCTAAAAAATTAATTAAAAAATAATACGAAAGAGTATAAACTTGGCCAAATTTAATGTTTGTGGTGGTGGTAAACATTGCATTAATGCAGGATAATAGAGTTGTTTACTTAACCTGGGGTCACAAGTGTCTTAAACCTGTCTTAATTATCTCAAAAGGTTATGAGAATAGAAGAGAAGTATGTAAGATATTTAAAGAAAATCAAATAAACAGTTGTAAGAAGTCTCAAGAAGAGAACATTTGCCAGGTGGAGAGGTCATTGAATGAGCAACATCAACCCTCTCCTCATGGACCATCTCCTCATGGACCATGTCCTCATGGACCATCTCCTCATGGACCAACTCCTCATGGACCATGTCCTCATGGACCATCTCCTTATGGACCATCTCGTCATGGACCATCTCGTCATGGACCATGTCCTCATGGACCATGTCCTCATGGACCATCTCCTTATGGACCATCTCGTCATGGACCATCTCCTTATGGACCATCTCCTCATGGACCATCTCCTCATGGACCATCTCCTCATGGACCATCTCCTCATGGACCATGTCCTCATGGACCATCTCCTTATGGACCATCTCCTCATGGACCATCTCCTCATGGACCATCTCCTATGAACCATTGTTACGGCTTCCAAATTATTATACTTGCCACGGACATACCTGACCTCCACATTGAAATACTTAAAGAATATTGACCACCTCATTAACCTTCGGTTTGTGTTCCGCATTTGGTTCAGAAAAACGAGAGGGTTATGATCGGTATATATGAGCGTAGGTTCACTAGAAGAGCCTACATGAACCTCGAAATGCTTTAGAAAACTGTCGGACAGTTCCACCTCAGCCTCCAGTTTTTGACGCTCGGTCATTGCCCGCGTCACGGCACAGACAGAAAACACTTTGGGAAATTTAAATGCCAAATTGTCAGAGTTTTCTGGCAGAGGAACAGCAATTTCCTCTGGATTAATGAGCATTTTACCACCAGCCAAATCATTGCCCAAGAGCCGAGTCACCCCCTCGATTGGGAGTTGCGCACGGACCCCCACCTTAACGCACCCCTTAAACAAATCTGACTCAAGGTAGATGTTATGAAGCGGCAGGCCCACATATCGCATATCAAAACCTCTAACGAGCTGAAAATGGCAACACATGCCCCAAGATTACAGATTGGTTGGACGCAGTGTCCCTGATGATATGATCTGGTACCTTAGAGTCCCCCTCTGTCAAAGAGACAAAACCTTTCATTAAAAAGGGCTGGAATTCAGGGTCAGGCGTGCGCACCGGCTCTGCTGAAGCTGAAAACAAAGACTCACTTTTAATTACCACAACACATTTCGGTGGTTGCCACTTGTTCTTTAGAGTAAAGCATTTGTTAATGGTGCGACTCATTTTCTTACAATAACTCCAAGTTGACCTCTACTTCACACCCTCCCCACTGTCTGACTTTCCGAGCTTCTTTTCACCCTCCGGCTTAACAAATGGAACATAGGTTCTTACTGGAACATTGTCTGCGTGAGAAGAGCTAGATTTACGCCACGAGGAGTAAGAACTACACTCTGACACAGGAGTCCTCTCAAAACTGTCCTTGTGGGTGAGCACATACTCATCCGCAAGGACAGGTGCAACTGAAAGTGTCAAAGCCTTTTGCTCATTAATATAGGTTGCCAGCCTATCTAATTAAACAGTTTTTAAACTATTCTAGCAGAATGAGCTCACGTAACTGTTCAAACTCTGGTACTCCAGATGCATGACACCAGCGGTCAAACAGAGCCTCTTTCTCACGAGCAAAAAAGTGTGATTGTCTAACTTTTATACCGGCGAAACTTTTGCCTATAGGCTTCAGGCACCAATTCAAATGCTCTAAGCACGGCAGCCTTGACTTTGTCATAGTCAAGACTGTCAGCTGGTGACAACGATGTATATGCCTCGTGGGCTTTCCCAGTTAAACACACATTGCAAAAAAAGCAACGGCCAAACCTTTTGGGCCATTTCAAAGGCCGCGTTCAGACTGCAGGCAAATCTGATTCAAATCGGATTCCTTCTCATATCCGATTTTTAGGGCTGACTGTTCACACTGTTTTAGCAAGTGTCCAAATCGCATTTGGCTCTGTTCAGACTGGGCCACATTATTGACCCATCTGACAGGTTGCTGTAGCAACGATGTCGGAGCGGAGGCGTCATCCAGCGCGTGTATTGCGTGACGTCATGTAATAGCGACGAGAAATACAATAACAAACAAGATGGATCAAAGAACGCGAAAGACTTTCATAAATCGACTTATTCCGATACATGCCCTCGAGCTTCGCTTGAACGGACCCATCTCCCCACAGATTAATGAGGCATTTCGTTTCTTCCTCTGTCTGACTGAGGCGGATGGTTTGGCGCATTGGGTCAGGTCTGGCGTCGCGTAGAGTGACGTCACGGACAGTCAAATCCGATCTGAGTGAGTTTGGAGCTGTTCAGACTGAGACGCATCTGTCCAAATTCGATCTGAAACCACCTCCCGGAGGTGGTTCCGATCCGTTTCGCAAAAATCGGATTTCATGTGACTTGGGACTGTTCAGACTACAAAAGAGTCATCCGGTTCCAATCTGGATGGGCCAAAAATCGGATTGTTGGCTGGCAGTCTGAACGCGGCCTTTGTCAGCCGTGCGCTCGAACAGAATGAAGTATTTATCAACATCTCTACCATAAAATGGAAGAATCATACTGATGCATTTGTTAACGTCAAAATCAGCTTGTGCACCACTGCCATGTAGTGGGGGAGGGGCTTGGTTTAGCTTTAAGCGCATTTCTCGTTTTAGTCTAATCTTCCAATTCCATCTGTTTAAACTTGAACTCCTGCTCTTTAAGCCTGCTCTCACTAGTCTTGTCCTGCAACTCTAGCCGGCGCAGTTTTAACTACAATTCCAACCTTCTAATGCTTTGATCAGGGAAGGCCTGTTTTGTTGGCGAAAGGGCCATGCCAGGGTCAGGCAACATGCCTTTCTCAAACAATGCAGTCGATAATTCATGTTTTATCACTTTCTTTGTTTTTGTCTTTGAGACTATGATACTATAATGATCAGCAATAGAAGTCAAATTATCTTTAGTGCATTTATGAAACACCTCAAGAGAAGGCTGCTTAACAAACTCTTCCAAAATGAACTCCATCCTGAACTATGTCTACTAACTTATTTGTATTGAAAATTTATCTCAAAGCAAAGAAAAATACCAAAAAACAAGCACATCCAAAAATTGCAAAAGCAATACAGGTTTTAAGGCTAAAAGCCACCACAAAAACGCTTGTAAAAATACAAATAAGGCATAAAAGCCAACGCCCGATGAGACAGACCAGCAATGAAAAACACTGCCCAACACAGCGCTACCTAAATTGTGTCCTAATAAGGGGTGTGCCCAAATTAAGGTCTACCAATGCAAATAACAAATCAGAAACTCAGTAAAATTTACCTGCAACTAATACTGAAATAAAGTACTGATATATATTACAAACCAAAGATAGACTAATCAATTTAATTAAGGCGGACAAAATAAATCCAAACCTTCAAAATTTAAATGTGCACACCAACAAAAAATAAACAAATTTCAATTAAAGTTAGGGAAAGAGAGAGAAAAAATAAAAGTTTTGACGAGCCCCCATTATGTTACGGCCTCCAAACCATTAAATAAAATACTCAGTGGCTCGAATTGGAGACCCCCACATAAAAGAAGGACACCAGAAAATAGGATGTTTTAACAGGTTTTATTAACAATTATAAACTAAAAACGGAAAAGTACGACTGCCGGCCATCTCCAGGCCTAAATCAAAGATGACTGAATGAGCAGGGTGTTTAACCAATCATACTGTGGGACCAAGGTGTTGCTGGGTCTGTGTTCCTCCAGCAACTGACTTTGCTGGCTTTATAAAACAGGCTGGTGATTGGGCGGTAGCGATCTCAGATTTGCTGCAGGTGTGTCAGCCTGAGTGTGCCAGCCTGATGAGGAAGGAAAGACATGGGGGTTTAGGCACAGCACAGTGATTGAATGTCTGAGTGAGTGAGTCATGGCCACACGCAACAACCATCTCATCATGGACCATCTCTTCATGGACCATCTCATCATGGACCATCTCATCATGGACCATCTCATCATGGACCATCTCATCATGGACCATCTCATCATGGACCATCTCATCATGGACCATCTCATCATGGACCATCTCATCATGGACCATCTCTTCATCGATTATCTCCTTATGGACCATCTCTTTATGGACCATCTCCTTATGGACCATCTCATCATGGACCATCTCCTGATCTTCTGTCTCTTTATCTGCAATCTCCTGATCTACCGTCTCGTTACCAGCCCATACTTCATGGAGCAGGCCCAGCCTGACATACCTCACTTCTCTACATGGTAGCTAGCGACCTCGTTCTACAACCCAACGGCTCTCTTTCTGCTCTTGCTGCTCTCCAGTCTAGCCCTTGAGCCTCCTATTGTGTGTTTTATGAGGTCTTTTTGACCACCAAACTGAAATTGTATTTGTATTTCCGTGTTTTCTCACCGACCAACG
>OLKM01000013.1:84933-102433 GCA_900291075.1 Melanogrammus aeglefinus
ACCGCATTTCAAATGGGATATTTTTCTAGTAGGCCTACATGACAGGACTTTAGGGAGGGGGGCCTTGGAGGAGGTGGTGGTGGGGGGGTTGTTTTGTTTGGGATTATTTTTGGAAACTAAATGAAAAAAAACATATTTTTTTTAACTTTTTTTTTCATACTGTTTATTATTAACTGTTTGACTCAATTAAAATGTGTCTCACGAAAACATCCCGTTTAATAATATAATAATAATAATAATAATCCAAGAGAGCAGAGAGAGCAGCTAATCTTAGAATCATTTGAAAAACCAAACACAGCTCAGCAATGATTCAGAGACATCAGCCTATGCTGTCGCCTTGCTTTACATTGGATAACGCCCGGTGACGTATGAGCTAAACAAGAGCTTTTGCAAGGAGTTCTGTCTAGACAAGAAGCTGTTGTTAGAATCGAGATCGAATGCAGCATGCAAAACCCTCTGGAGGTGGAGACAACAGGTCCTGTCTGTTGAGACACAGAAAACACCTCTTTGCAATCCCGATCTCACAACCGTTTTTCTATTGGAAAATTCGAAGGGAGATTCACAACGTTAGTTTAAAAAGAGCATCTTCAAGCTAGGCAATGGTGAGATCTTTAATGTTATGTTACTAATTAAACTTCACCTCCTCATTGTTATTTCCTGTCAATGGTCGGCACAGACCAAACTGAATGAGACCGTTATCCCCATGTTTGACAACACAGTCTTTAGTAAAATGCGTAGGCCTACATTTGAGCGAAAAAACAAAACAACTACTGAAAAGCGGCACAATAACCAATCATCCGAAACAGCCGAATGGAATTTAGACACCAGCCTTGTAAGGCCCTAACCGAACATTATTCACCGTAGCTATTTCATTTACAACTTAAAGAGTCACGGGATCCATTTGAACAGAGAGCACTGCCGTCAGAAGAATTCAGATTAGTGACTGATTGGATTTGTTGGGCCGCTTATCTTTCCCTTCTAAGGTGTTCAATTATGGCAAAGATTATCTGAAGAATAAAAAACGGCTCAAAACGATTCTTGTCTTGCACTGTAGGCCTATTTGCTCCTTCCCGCTTGTCAAGAAGTGATTTTTTTTTCTCTGAATGTCTCTCTCCCCCTCTTTCTGTCTGTTTCAATCCAACACAAATTGGAAGGGGAACACACATTGAT
Source organism: Melanogrammus aeglefinus (assembly GCA_900291075.1). NCBI lineage: Eukaryota > Metazoa > Chordata > Actinopteri > Gadiformes > Gadidae > Melanogrammus > Melanogrammus aeglefinus. Next base: position 86,104 of record OLKM01000013.1, read on the forward strand.
AGTTTGAGGGATAGGAAGAGCGATATGGTCGCGTCTGTATTATTCCCAAGCTTTTCCATTTTCATTAATAGTCTTGTTGCACTGTGGGAGAAGAATCAGGAATGCAGGAATTTGTTTTTCATCCTAATCTACAGCTCAGATGTTTCTGCTGCTCTTTATTTGGTCTCTGGTGTTTTACTGCAGTATTCACAGTGGGTCACTGGTACGACCTCACTGTAAACATGTCGCTGAGTATTTACACACGGAAAATATACTCAAGTACTTCCACGGACTGACTTGGACCATTTAGCTGAAAGAAACGAATAGGGATCTAGACATGGACAAATATTATTGAACAATAAGTATTTTTGCCATGTCATAAACATAATTTCCTTGCCCATCAGCCATATGTCTTTGTTCAGAGAAGGAGATGGAGAAAATTGATAAATACCTAGATTTTTGAAAAAAAGCATTTTGCAGTCCCTTCCATATAAATGTATTCCTTCAGTTGACACTGCGGCTAGTGCCCTATACGAGCACCTACAAGCACACCCCAGAGACATCTGAATAAATCAGTGTGTAACTTTGACAGAAAACTGCACAAAATAGCCATATTTGTAAGGGTGCCTTAACACCTGAACTGTTCGGTCCGTTGAACATCAAACCCTCAAGCACTTATCCAGATAGCAGGGCTTGTTCTGTGAGGCGTGAGTGCTCATTCCTACTCTGGTGCGGACCAAACCAAATTAACTCTGGTTGGCTTGAAAACGGGGGTCTTGGTGTGCTTCCAAATCAACCCTGGTTTGATTATCTTTGGGCGTAAACGTGATCCGATTCAAGAACAGGAAGCAAACCAAAACACAATGCATTGTGGGTTGGATTTTCTAAAAGACCAGCGAGCCACTAGAACGCAAGATGTTTGTTTACGAGTTTGGAACTAAAGAGTTGAAAAGACCCTAACTGTATTCAAAAAATCCATTAGATATATATTAGCTAATCTATCATCTATAAAATGAAATATATCATCCAAGCTTTTCTTTGAAATCATGATAATATATTCATAAGGTCATCCAGAGTGCTAGCTTATCCAACGTGTTGTTGTTTTTTGCCACAGGCCAAATTTTGTGCCGTTCCTCTGCTTAAACATTCTCTACAACCCTCAAATGCATTCTTTAGAAAGATTTATAGATAGCCTTGAGTAAAAACCTCTTCATTGCATCTCAATCTCCTGTGTTATGTCATGTGTCACCCCTTCCTCCACAAGGTGGCTGGTGAGAGCAGTCAGCCGGGCCTGGGAGCCGGGGTTTTTGTGGGGTTTCCTGAGATGGTTCCCCAGCAGACAACCAATCCTCCAGAGGGCTGTAGCTGTACTGGTATCATGGGATACTACCAAAATACAACGAAGTGAGGGAGACTTAGATGCATTCTCAGAGAAAAAGAGTGGGAGACATCACCACTCTCTTACCACACTCTCATTAGTGTACATTCAACGCAATTCATGACACGTTTATAATTAGCTGTTGATGTGTGACATAAAGTGTGTGTGAAGTTGGTTTTGGATTAGTGTGGACTTCATAAACTGATATTTGTCTCTTTTCTTCTCCTCATCTCCTCTCTTCCCCCTCGCGCTCCTCTCCCCTCTCTTCTCCTCTCATCTCTCCCCCTTTTTCTACTCTCCTCTTCCCTCTTCTCTACTGATCTCCTCTCTTCCCCTCGCTCTCCTCTCCTCTCCTCTCCTCTCCTCTCCTCTCCTCCCTCTCCTCTCCTCTCCTCTCCTCTCCTCCTCTCCTCTCCTCCTTCCTCTCCTCTCCCTCTCCTCTCTCCCTTTTTCTGCTCTCCTCTTCTCTCCTCTCTCCTCATCTCCTCTCTTCCCCTCGCTCTCCTCTCCTTTTTCCCCTCTCTCCATCACTCCTCACTCCTCTCTCCCCTCTCATCTCTCCTCTCTCCTCCCCCCTCTCCTTGCCCCTCTCTCCTCGCCCCTCTCTCCTCTCACCTTCCTCTCTTCTCCTCTCTCCTTCTCTCCATCTCTCCTCTCTCCTCCCCCCTCTCCTCGCCCCTCTCTCCTCGCCCCTCTCTCCTCTCTCCTTCTCTCCTCTCTCCTTCTCTCCTTCTCTCCTTGTCTCCTCTCCCCTTCTCTCCTCTCTCCACGTATGTCCAGCCACTGATCTAATTTACCTCCACATATTTTCAAATGCACTACATTACACTAAAATACATCATCATTTAACTGATCTATGTGGTGTGATGAACTTTCCAGCGACGAGAAAACAAGTAGGCCTCTGTCAATACAAACGCAGGACCATTAATTATGTATGCTGTATATACAGGCTCTCACGATGACCACAATTTTATCGTTTCAAGCGGTTTACACATTTGTTGATAAACGTTTTTTCTATTTTCTTCCTGTGAGAGGACTGCTATAGACAGTGTAACAAGACTCCTCCACATGTGGGGCATTAATGTATGGAGGCCTAAGCTCCTCCCCAGAAAATAGAAGACATCCATAAACAGAGTGCAAGCTGCATCCTCTTGTGATCCATCAAGTTGCGGCTAAGTTGCTGCACCACAACATGATTCAGCTCGCTGTGCAGTCCATGATTAACTCCCACATCTTTAAAATCTATTTAAAACATATCGTGGGCAAAGAAGTGGAACCGAGTGTACTTCACACTTGACTCACAGGGAGTATAACATCATACGTAAATTGATTTAAATGTTTGCCATTTGGGTAGGCGCTCTGATCCAAACCATCTCACAGTAAAGTGAGTAGATACATTTCTCAGTATGGCTGGCAAAATAAAGCTGTTGCTTAAAGGCATTTAGTTCTCCTTTGTTAAATCCAGGAAAAATGTATACTTTTCAGAAAATAAACAGGCATCTTTCATGTTAAAGCGCTAGTGAATCCAAAAGCCTCCCTTCTTTTTGTTTCAAATGTCTTTATGTGCTCTCTATGAACTACAATGTAGTAATCAATGCAATTCTGGCACAGTAGCCAAAATAAAAGCGTAATTTAGGAAAAAGCCCTATGTTTCTGCCAGTCTCCGCCAGTAAGTTGGCATTTTTGGAGGCACTTCTACGACAAAAGATACACTGACACGCTTGCAAGTGTCAAGAGATAAGTGAGATTAGTGTTCAGGAGTGTGGAAAGGCAGGGAGAAAAGGAATGAGGCTGGGTAATAGGAAAACAGGAAAGGGAAGAGGCAGTGTTCGGAGGTGAGTTCACATGAACAATCTTAAATAATTTCCCACCCAAATAAGCACGTATATGCAGGTTTTCTTTTACTGGAAACCCGTCAAAAATTGAGAGGATTCCTTAACCGTTGCCGGTCGACGAGTCTGCCGTTTGTCTTCTGGTATGTCATGTTCACGAAAGAGCCGTAAAACACGATTGGTTAAGAATAGAAAGAAGCATAGAGGCCAGTGAAAATGCTACAGTGGTTCTTTCTTTTTCTCATATGCTACTCATTCAGACTCTTGCAAACTCAGTTTGAACCCCAAAACCATTTGTTGTTCCAGTCTATTTACGCTCCAACGTCCGGAACGTCATTCCGCGTTGTAGCATCGCATTGAAAAAGGGCCGCAAATGAGTGTGTCCTCCATGGGTGACCTGTTTCAATCACTGTCAATCACAGCCGAAGCGATTAGGACCCCATGACTCCTGCAGAGTCATTTGTCTTGGGAATGCCGGAGATTGTAAGCTTTCCCACTAAAGACAGAAGCCAGATGTTAGTGGGTGCTAGTGGGCTTTTGGGCCAGTAAGAAAGGGGCTTTAGTAAAAGAGATTAGTGCATTTTTAGGATGTTCTCGAGAGCTCACAGGCACAAAGTACTTGTCTATCTTCCTCCAAGTCCGGCTTTTATATTTTATTAGTTCTCCTTTCATCCCCTCTCTAATCTACCTTCTTGTCATCTCGCCTTCTCCCCTTGTCCACTTATCTCATATACTCTCTTCCTTCTTCTCTGCTCTTCATCTCCCTCCTCGCTTTTCTGCTCATCTTCTTCATTTGTTCTCCTCTCCTCTCTTACTGCACCTCCCATCACCTCCCGCTCTTTCTCCTCCTCACTTCCTCCCTCTTTTCTCTCCCATAATCGATTATTTTCTCTTTTCTCCTCCTCCCTCTCCTCCTCCTCTCTTCTCTCCTCTCCTCTTCCATAATCTAGTCTACTCTCTTCTCTCCTCCTTCCTCATCTCTGATTCATAGTGCTCTTCTCCTCTTCTATATTACTCTCCTCTTCTCCTGCCTCCTATAATTCTCCCTCTTCTCTAATTGTCCTCTCTCCAATGTTCTGTGTTTTATTTATTCTCCTCTTCTACAAATCTCCCCTCTTCTGCTCTTCTTTCGTCTATAATTCTCCTCTCTCCTGTCTCCTTGACTCCTCCTGGCCCCTGACCCAAGTGGTCCATCACGGGGCTGGGGACGCTAACTACAGGCCCGCAGAGAGACCCTATACAGGAAGCCCATCTCTCCTGATCTCAGAGAGCTCATAAAGATGCACTGAGATCCTATCCCGTGCGACCCTGATGGAAATATGGCATCAGCCTAGCTTAGCGTCTAGAGCTGTAGATGAAGAGCTGTAATCTTATGTTGGGGGGGGGGGGGGGTTGAGTGGGCGAGGGGGGGGGTCGGCTGCTTTGACTTGACTTACAAAAAGTTTGTTTTGGGCTTTGAGTGGGTTCTCCAAACACAGCGCAATAACTCTGTCTTTCTGTCTTTCTGCGTCTCACGGTCCAACACCCACCCACCTATCTCTCTATCTCTCGCCCTCTCCCTCTCTCCCTTTTCTCCGCATGGCGTTCTATGTCTCCAAGGGGAGACTGGCACTCTGTCTTGGCTGTCAGGACAGACGTCAGCCAATGGCGCGACGGCTCATTGCGTGCGGGGGCGACATACCGGAGGAGACGCTACTGAGCGGGACGGGAAGGCCTAAAAAGGGTCTGTGGGGGTTAGAGACGGGAGAGGGGCAGCGTCTGGCTGGAGAACATGTGTGTATCCTCTCTAGATGCCCTTCCTCTCCTAGGGGGCTCCAACATCTGAATGAGACCCCTCTGATGTGAAATCCACCGCTATACTGGCTGAAAAACAAATCAAGATTTAGAGTACTGAGATTTAGAGCCCTAGCCGACACCTGGTTGCTTTACGACGTTTGTAGTGTGTACGGGTTTGTGTGTGTGTATGTGTTTTCTGCTGCTGCGGGCAGAAGAGAGCGAGCGAGAGAGAGAGCGAGAGAGAGAGAGAGAGAGAGAGAGAGAGAGAGAGAGAGAGAGAGAGAGAGAGGAGAGAGAGAGAGAGAGAGAGAGAGAGAGAGAGAGAGAGAGAGAGAGAGAGAGAGAGAGAGAGAGAGAGAGAGAGAGTACACAACACTTCCCTTGGTTTCGATGTAAACATGTTGTTACGAGTGGCTTGAGTGGCTCAAAGAAAGAGCCGGATCCATGTGTTCAGTCGGCGCTCTGAGCTGAAAGGCTGGGAGAGCAGCGGTAAACGCTGAAGGTTGGTCAGGGGTGCCAGATGAAGCCAATCTGACGCCCAGATCAAAGAAAAGGATTTACTTCTGTACTAGGGGAGCAGGTCCCTAACAAAAAATGCCTTGATGGACGGGTGAACAAATGGGATATCTTAAGAGACGGAGAGCCATTCAAACTCTCCCGATGTCAGCAAACCATAAGCACGTTAGCATCTGCACAGTCCTGCACCACCGCTAGCCGACGGCGTTGTAAGCGGCCAGGTTATCTCGCTGCTAACTGTGAGATGGAGGAAGGGGAAGGTCAGGTGCAAACGGGGGTGTTTAAAAGGTCCTTAAAGCTGTAAAAAGGGAGAGGTTGCGCATAATCACTTGTTATTTTTATGAGCATTTTTTTGTAATGCTCGTGGTGTGTGTGCCCCTCAGAAAAAATTCCTGAAATCGACATATGCTCACACACACCCGTCTTTCAAGGGAAGACACCTTACACACACGCACACGCACACACACACACACACACTGTGCTGCTGTACCTTCTCAGTTGCTTATTTATTTGTATGCATACAGTTGCAATTTCATTTCAGCAAAACAGAGATAAGGGGGAATTTATAATATGATACACAAAGACCTTTAAATTTATACATTAAAAAATGAGCCTGGCACTGCTTTATAACGAAAGAGTAGCCAGAAATTTGACCATGTATGGGCCCGAGAATCTTAGGATACGTATTTTTCTAATCATTTCATTAACGTTAATTAATAAAACTTTCTGATTGAGTGGACAGGTATCCCTCTACTGTTAAAGCTTATGTTCCCATTTTAAGGCGCAAATATAGACGATGATGATGAATTATGTTCATATCTTTCAAAACGGCGCCCCCTTGTGGCTCATAAATGACCAGCAGTGAAATATCAGGTATAGGGAAATGAGTGATTTCATCAGGGTGAATGGGCGATCCACATTAATTTGCATGTCGAAGGCCGTAGCAAAATTTCATGTTTTTCCTGTTTGGTGCAGAGCCATCAATTTCTCACCACATTTTCTCTCCCTCAGGCTCCTTCAACGCCAACCTGCGGCCCCCCGAAACATTTTTCAAGGTCATATTTTGGCTGGGCTACTTCAACAGCTGTCTGAACCCCATCATCTACCCCTGTTACAGTCGGGAGTTCAAGCAGGTACTCCGCCGTTGGCTCTGTGAATACTATGAACTGAGTCCGCAGTTCTCTACCACCAACAATTTTGAAGGACTCTTGTTATACTCTTTTCATTCATGTTTACATGTTCATACATCTTAACTCAACACTGCCACAGTATGGATTACCATTGTGACTACGTACATTATTTGGCCGAGGGGAAAAAATCTTCCACGATCCACTTAAACATTTCCCCAGCATGGTAAATAAATGATAAATGGACTGCACTTATAGAGCGCTTTTCTAACCAGGAGCCATTCAAAGTGTTTTACAATATTGCCAGTAATAGCATTCACCCATTCATGCACACATTCGCACACCGATGGCGGAGTCAACCATGCAAGGCGACAGCCAGCTCATCGGGAGCAGTGAGGTTTGGGCGTTTTGCTCAGGGACACCTCGACACTCTAGCTAGGAGGACCTGGGGATAACTAGCAACCTTCCGGTGACCAGCCAACCCGCTCTACCCCCAGAGCCACACGCCGCGCCCCCACACTCCAAACCCATCTCTCCCCTGTGTGTTTCCCCTGAAGGCCTTCATCCGCATCCTGCGCTGCCAGTGGAAGAAGAAGAAGCAGGGCTGGCAGGCCTACTACAACTACCGCTGTCACCAGGGCTCCAACACCTCCTCCTTCCTCAACGGCAGCCAGCAGACCCTGTCCTCCATGCACCCTAGCCCGCGCTGCGTTGCCACGCGCCTGGCCCCCGCCCCCTGGACCTCTAGAGGGGGCCACTTCCTCTCGCCGTCCCCCCCCCTCCCCGGGAGTCCCTGTGTGGGGCCGCAGGTCCAACCCGGGGCCCCGGCCCCCACGGTGAAGCCCGTCTCCCCCCTGGCGAGGGGGGTTGGGGCGGGGGCCGGCCGTGGGACGGGGGCGGGCTGTGGGACGGGGGTGGGGTCGCCGCGGGAGGCGTTGCTGTTGGAGAACGGACAGAGTTTGAAGAAGCACCGTGTGGAGGTGCAGCGGGATGTTGCCGTGGCGATGTGTGGCGAGTCGGTTGACAGCTAATCCGCACACACACACACGCACACACACACACACACACACACACACACACACACACACACACACACACACACACACACACACACACACACATGCACACACGCACACACACTGACAGGGAGCTGCTGCTAGTCAGCCAATGACGCGAGACAATCGATCAAGGTGGTTTGCGGACCCGATCGACGGACAGAGAAGTCGATCTAGAGCGGCAGGACAGTCTAGGGACGTGTGGTATTTAGCATCTGTGGAACCCTTTGCCTGCAGCCTCCAATCGCTCTCTCTCTCTCTCAGCTGGTCGTCATAGGTGAAAGGTCTCCAAAACACCCATTCCTTTCTGGTATTTATTATTTATTGATAGCCTGAATAGCCTCGCCTCCAAGATGAATGACAGATTCACACACACACACACACACACACACACACACACACACACACACACCACACACACACACACACACACACACACACACACACACACACACACACACACACACACACACAGTGTTAAACCGTAATTCCTTATTTAAAACAGTTTTGATATGATGAAAATAACTTCAATATCGATGGTCATTACAAGTTTTATTCAATTACAACAATAGGTTGTCTCGCAACTTCGTTGCTTGACACCTAATTATCCAAAAAACGCTTTTATCCAAAGCGACTTACATCGTTAATACACACACATGGGTTAATTATTCCCATGAATTACATGCACACAGATTGCGCGCGCGTGTGCGTGTGTGTGTGTGTGTGTGTGTGTGTGTGTGTGTGCGTGCGTGGCGTGCGTGCGTGCGTGCGTGCGTGCGTGCGTGTGTGTGTGTGTGTGTGGAGAAGGACACAGAGGCGACTGGGAACACTGAGCTGGTCAGGGGGGGGACTGGGGTGGGACCGCCCCCCTGCTTGGGGTCGGTCGTACTGTACCCAAAGCCTCCAGGAACTGGACCATGGTTTGTGTTACCCGTCATGAGCACTCTACTCATGGCGTCGCATGCTGACGGACACTGTGAAGACGATGTTGGACTTGGACATAACAGGCGCGATGATTAAGGCACAACACCGTCAGGGTGGGCAGTTTTGTTCGGACTGTATACTCGTCATTATAACCCTTTACGCTCACAACACCGTGTTTGTCGTAGAAATGTGTGGCCACTTCAGCGTGTTCAATCGTACTTGTGAATTAAAAAGGATAATCAGTGGTTGCTTCAGCCAAGCGCGTCGTTGCCAAGAAATGACTTAGAAACAGAACCACTGGTTGAACCGGTGTGTGTGTGTGTGTGTGTGTGTGTGTGTGTGTGTGTGTGTGTGTGTGTGTGTGTGTGTGTGTGTGTGTGTGTGTGTGTGTGTGTGTGTGTGTGTGTGTGTGTGTGTGTGTGTGTGTGTGTGTGTGTGTGTGTGTGTGTGTGTGTGAAGTGCTGTGACGAATGTGCCTGGCAGGAGCTCCATTCACACCCAGCGTCAAGGAATGCATGCTAGTTCTTCACGGTATCGTGAGAATTCTAGCTTAACTAGACCAGAGGCATAAACAAGGTATACTTAAACTGATTGACAACCGTAAATTGTAAAATCGAAGCGAGCCTATCACAAATGGACGTACCAACAATCAGGACTCTATACTCTATAATGGGGGTGTGGTCTGATCCCCCCCCCCCCCCTCCCCAGTACCCCAAAAACTCACACTGATATGAGGTACCTGCCTCGTGGGTCTGGGGTAATTGGTTACCCGCTTGCCTACTCAGCCAGGAGGGAAAATAGACCTCATCCATTAAATCGGAGTGAAGAAATAAAAGGAAATTGGTAGGTTGAAATTACTTGAAATTGCATTGGATTTCATAGAGCCTACTTAATGCACACCTTGATAACCCTTTACAACATAATTAGGTGGCAATTACGGCCATCACTTCAAAAGGCCCTGTCTGGTGTGTTCTAAGTGCACCCTACTTAGCTATGTTTCATTCTCAACCGTAGACAGTGGAGGTTATGTACAGGTAAGGATTGTCACGTAATGTGGTGTATTTGGATATGTATTTATGGTGCGGATAAGGCTTGGAAAATGAAAGTCATAGTTGAATGTGAATGTAGTGATGGAACCATTTCAACTAGTAAAATTGATTGACATCATGCCGCAGATTTTATTTAAAAACAACCACCAAATGTGCAGAGCCTGCGTCTTTATACCTTAACTTGTGTTTTACCTCGTGCTTTTGCCACAACATTCTCTGTGTGGGGCTCCAAGCAAATACCACATCGCTAAATAGAAATGTTGTCATGACATGGCTAAATCTAGACTCTACACTGACTGCACGTACTGGTGAAAGCCAGTTGATTAATTCACTTGGCCAACATATCACGTAAATGAATGTAGCGTCAAGTGAATTAATGCAGGATTCCTGAATGTACTATTTATATGCTCAGATTCTTGAGAAGGATACTTACAACGGGAAGGCTCTGCCAATGTGGTAAAAGCCCAGCCCAGCGCTGTAAAAGCCTTCTAACTCTGACTGATGAATCTTTGCGGTGGCATAACGAAGGCTACATATGTATAGTGCCAGCATATTAATAGATAATGTGATGGGAACTAAAGAATGAATGAAAAGAAAATCGAATTGCATTGCAGTGTAATCATTGTCCATGATTTTCATTTTCCAGACCATCTGTCTCAATCAATCATTTTATGGACATATTGGATTGAGCCATTTCTCTGCTGTTTACTTGCTGAATCATTTCTCTCACTTATGTCAAATGAGGGTCACCACTAAAGTCGCGACCAAAGCTGCTGAGAAACCACCAGAAGTGGACGTCGTCTGGATGTTAAACTGAGTAGCCTATTGTGTTGTCATTCAATATGTTCTTCTTATTAAGAACGTGTTTTAATTTGTAACTGAAAAAGTAATCTGTGGGACACTTTAGATGGATGCTGGAAAAATGAAGTATGAAATTATTAGATTCATGTTCTACATTCTGACCGCTTCTCTCAGAGGTAATCGTCTTTCAGGGGAATCCCTCAAAATGATGACTACAACAGTGATACCCCTCATGACCTTCTCCCCGAATAACACGTGACCATTTTCTAAGTGCTTGATCACAATCATCATAAAAAATGTTTTATGCGTAATAATAAGGCTGGCTTGTGTTTTGGTCCAACTTCCACCATTTTCTTCAGCAATACCATGCGTCTCTGAAGTGACCGATGCCCTGATATGGGGTGTCTGCTACTAGGGGCTGAGAGAGGCCTTTCTGCTTTTCTTCAACCATGGCCATCAAACGGCAAATTAGGTTCTCTCTGGACATTGTTGAACGGGTAAAGGAATTCCAACTGAACGCCTAATAAATCTGGTGTAATGGCATCGAGTCCATGGCCTTTGCCTGGGTTAGCGAGTTTCTCCTGAAGTTTGGTGCATAGTATAGGGCTGTGATTGATTACAGTGTCGTTCCTCTTCAGGCCGGCTGCAAATCTGGCACTTAATAAACCGATGTCACGCAGCTTTCTGTTTATGTTGATATGTGGGCGTGGACTAGCACGCACAGCATGTTTTTGGTTTTCCTTTGAACTGGATAATCAAGTTTGTAATATGTCAATCCGAATGTAAAATAACGTGGATATTTGTTTGATTCATCATCACGGCCTGGAAATGGTAAGAATGAGAATGTTGCAGCGTGACATCACAGGCCTGACTGGCAGGTCAGCCAGGTTTCTTATGTGCTTACAGTTTACTTTACTTCAGTCCAACAACGAAGGAACTGTTTAAGGATTCAAACTTTGTCTCTCTTACACACATATTAAGGTAAGATTTAGCTTTACCACAACGTCGTAGATTATTTATTTGAGGTATCATCCTAATTTCTAATTACTTCTTTCCATATGCGTTGAACTAGCTCATTCGAAATTCGAAGTCTTTCTCGGAAAATAGCCTGCCTTGCTTGTAAAGATTAATTGCATTAACTATGAATATGATATATTTCTAAATAAAAACACAACGATAATGTTTGATGGCAGAGTTCATACTCAGATTGTTTACGACAAGGATGCAATGCCTGAATGTTATTAATATGAGGTAGGCCTACTGAACACTTCAATTCGGATTATTTTCAATGTAAACCCTACATCATTGCATATAATTTAGGCTACTGTTTAAAATCGGATTAGTCAGTGTATATCGCATAATCATAGACAAAACGTATCATGTTGCAAAGTAATGACAATAAAGTAGATTACTATGCAAGGTTTCGACAGAATGAGTAAATGATGATTGAGTGATTTCTGATATTCTGTCATTAATTCTTCATTATACCTAATATCCAACTTTTTGGGAGCGTTATGGTAATAGGCCTACGTCGAATATTTTGCTAATAGTGTGTGTGTGTGTGTGTGTGTGTGTGTGTGTGTGTGTGTGTGTGTGTGTGTGTGTGTGTGGTGTGTGTGTGTGTGTGTGTGTGTGTGTGTGTGTGTGTGTGTGTGTGTGTGTGTGTGTGTGTGTGTGTGTGAAAACTAAACTGCGGTCTGTAATCTTGTCTTGAAACAGTACAATGCCTTCCAACACAGTTGTGGAGCAGCCTCGAAATGTAGGCCTACCCATTGGTGATTGGTCGTCTGGACTATGTCATTGCACTGATGATATAAAGGACTGTAAGTTATAAAATAATTTATACCGATATGCCTGAAATAGAAAACATATAACCGGCGTCATAACACTACCTTAATACGTCACTTGATAGGCTGTTTTGGGTGTTGGTGTTGTCCCTGTCACGCCTGCTCGGTGACCAGAAAGTTTGGCGAGTGTCTCTGTCTCCCTCTGCTGGACATGTGCGGCATTATCCCACCAGTGGTATTGGGCGTGAGGTTTGCCTTGCGCCAACGTCACGGAATAAGAGTAAGGCCAAGACGTTCATAGAAAATCATATCGTACAAACATAGTCCAATAAAATCCTATTGCATTACATACGTTTTATTTAAATAACTTCAAAATCAAACAACACCAAGATCGTGTCACACGAATCAATAATATTCATCAATAAATGTGTAATGGAAAGATTAGTCTCTGAATAGATTAGGAGCTGATAATTTACCGATCATAGCAACTCAAGGTAACTGATAAGATATACGTGTTTAAAATCTGATCTTAAAAATCGTTTTATTTATTTATTGATAGTATTTCCCATTGTATATTCATGAATGATTAGCTGGTACTGCGTTATGAACCTTGCTGTGCTGTCTACTTCTCAGGGCACTATGTGTAGGGACTGTCTTGCCGCTACATTCTGTTCTCCCTGCGTTTGGTGCCAGATTTCCAGAGAGCTTTCGAACAGGACGATGCCTTCCAGCCTCGCAGATCTGATTAAATAACTCTTGAGTTTGCAACCGTCTCTGTTTTACCTGACAGTCAAACCTGAGCCCTAGGTTTTGCACCTTGTTTCCACCATGTCTAAATGAATGGGCCTTATCAAAATTTTATTATTTGCTGGTGTTGACTGGGGCCACACAATCCAATGTTGTATATAAGAAGAACTCAATCAAGTGCAAAATTGGCGTTGTACTGTTTACGTCCAATGGGGCCTTGAAGGAGCCCAATTTGAATTATTCAATTCCAATATGAACAAGGGTGGGGGGCTCTTCTGGGAAGTTTCATCACATTCACAAAGCAAGGTAAAGTGTTTGGCTTGAAAATGTATAACGCTAATAAATATATTATTGTCTTTCTTTGAGACCACTATACGAGTCAGATTAAAGTATTGCTTTTCCTTTATTTTTTGCTGGTCAATGTTACATTTGCTGGTCAATGTTTGTACTTACAAGGAAATATGAGGATCAGTGACTCCAAAAGGTCCAAACTGATTTGTTCCATGTCAACCGCCATGTCATGACCAGCTTTCTCATGTACGGCCGAGACCAGGTTGTGTAACACAATGGGGTGTTGCTGTTTTTTAATAAATGCTGAATTGTTCTTTCCTTGACTGATGTCAGTTGCACGAAGAGCCCGTTGAGTTATATTAAAGTTATGTTTTTTAACTAGACTAAGATAAGACAGATACATTTCCATAAACATCAGTCGGGGGGTGAGAAAGGTCATGAGGCAATACATCGGTTGTGATTCAGCAAACCAGAAAAAAAAATAATAATTTCATGCTGTAGCATTGCTATCCATCTCGATATCATCATCCTGGTCCAAGGGCAGGTAGGGAAGAGAATCTCACAAATCAAACTGCTGGTCTATTATGAAGATGGTAGGACCTCATACTCCCGGACACTAGGGGGCGCTGTATCCAATCTGCGTATCGTGTTCTCCGCCAGGTGGCGCTGTGTATAAACTGCGTGTGGTGTGTGAACCTCAATGTATCACAGAAGAAAGAAGAAGAAGGAAGAGAAACACGTGCGGAACTTGCTTACCTCACTTCCAACACGTTTCGTTACTAAGTAAGCTTTGACCAACATCTCCGTTTAAAATGGGAAAATCAAAGAAGGAGAAGCCAGAAGGAGAGGTGGAAGAGGAAACGACAGGGGCAGTCGAGAAGTCTTACGGGGAGCTTATTGTTAACATTAACCCCATAGCCCAGCCGCTAGCGTCACGGAAACTCAGCAAGAAGCTCTACAAATGCGTCAAGAAGGGTAAGCGCCCGTCAGCTCTATTTGTTTTGTATTGTTGAGAATGGTAATAATAAAAACGCACGATGCCGTTTCGGTTTGAGGTTAGTTTGTCGAGGAGCCTCGTGGCTCTTCAATGCGTGTGGACACAAAGCCTTATGCATAAACGTTACCACGTGGACGGGCATTTTGTTTAACGCGAAAAAAAGGTATCTGCTGTTGGTAAAACTTGGATTTTATCGGCAAGGCTTCTACTCAATCACGTATTAAGTGAGTTGTCACTCATTTATAATGTATCAAACTTTCCACTGGATGCCATTGTAAACATATCGCTTCCATTTTAGCTGCCAAGCTGAAACAGATTCGACGCGGAGTGAAGGAGGTGCAGAAGTTCATCAACAAAGGCGAGAAGGGGTAAGATCATGAATGTTGGACACCCAAACTGCTGCTTGCTTAGTTTGTCAATCGTTGGAACAGGGTTGTTCAACGTATTCTCGAAGGACTCCAGTGATTAACTCTCGGCCCTCTGTGTGCATGTAGTATTGTGGTGCTGGCCGGAGACACGCTGCCCATAGACGTCTACTGCCACTTGCCTATCATGTGTGAAGACAGGAGTCTCCCCTATGCCTACATCCCATCCAAAGTGGTAAGCCCTTCCGTTAGTTTGCTGCATGTTTGCTGTGTTGATGGTATCCCGGTTGATGGGGTTGGAGGCCCATGTTAAGCTTGTGATTTTGGCTTACCTCTCCCCTTGCTTCCAGGACTTGGGTTCTTCGGCAGGGTTCCAAAAGGCCTACCTGCGTGATACTGATCAAGCCCCACGAGGAATACCAGGAGGCTTACGACGAGTGCCTGGAAGAGGTGACGGTTCTGCCCAAGCCACTCTGATGAACGCACGGTTCCATCACATTCACACACAACCACGCCTGGGAACCTTATTGTAAAGGCCTAGTGAGAGCACTGGCTTAACAAATGTTGTCCGCATCCCCCAAGTTCACACATGCATCAGAAGAGAACAAAAAGCCTTAAATCATCTATGGACCATCATTGTTTTCAGTTTATCTGGCCATGATTGGGCCCTTAGACATCCTGTTGTCACCTGGTGAAGGCAGAGGGGCAAAATTAAATTTCAAATGTTAAGGATATGAGAAGACATTGATTTTCAGCCTTGATAAGAACCCATCCATGCTGGGTAAATAAAATGCAAAGTATTTAAGACAAGCACGTTTTTGTGCGTGCTTTGCATCGTTGTCCATTCAACAACCAACATTTTAATCTGTTGCCGCTGAACATGTATTGGCAGCTGTGGCAGCAGCAATCTCACGTTATTTTAGAGAATCTGTAGAGAAATGGCTCTCTATGACAACTGAATTGTGTTGCAGTTTCCGGAGTGTATTTTTTTTTTATGAACTATTTCTTTGTGCAAATTGTAAAGTCCCGTCTTCCTTACCTTATGTAAAATTCATTTGAAGAGATGAAACTTTTGTTATTGTGAAGTACTGTACTTTATAAAATAAACATTGTTTGACCTCATTCTATTTTCATTGCAAGTGTTTTACTTTTGGCACATCAGTGGAAGCATATAGGCTGACAGGTATCTTGACTTCAGCTGTAAACTGCTCAACTGATTTGTAAAACGCTAAACTCCAAGCCGGTGCTGTCCAGAATACCCAGGAATAAGGCCGATATCAAATGGGGGGATTAAGCTGCAAATCAGCTCTGAATGTCAAAAGCATATACAGAGCAGGCTTTTCACAACGTGCTAATCCATATTTTGGAATATTTTTTCTTTCTATATTCAATATGTAAATTCTCAAAAGAATTGTTTCATTTGATATGGAAATCTTTCAGTTAAACTTGACTTTTTTGTGTTTTTTAATTGAATTGGAATTAATTCATACACTAAATAAGATCGGATTTAACTGCTGCAAGTTCATCTTCTGTCTGTCACAGTGCTTCTGTCTGTCACAGGTTCTTAGAGAAAACGTAACACTAGATGGCAGTGTTGTATCAATTCAATGTTTTGCTTGTTAAATACGGTCGGCTAACTAGTTACTATACTATTTATTTTAAAAACGAGTTATGCACCCCTGAAAATGAAAGTTAAGAGCTTTGCG
>OLKM01000013.1:107433-112203 GCA_900291075.1 Melanogrammus aeglefinus
CACGCCGGGCGCCCCCTCCGCCCTCCCCTACTTCCCCGCCCTGACGGAGGCCCAGTCACCTCCGTCCAACTACTCCCCCTACCCGTCCTCCTCTCCCGCCTTCACCTCCTTCCATTACCCCGAGATGCTCCCGGGGGACTCCTCCTGTCTCTCCTCGTTGACCCCCGCCTCCATCACCTCCTCTCCTCCCCCCAACCCCCAACACCACCTCCACCCTTCTTTCCCGATGGATCACCCCTCTTCCCCCCATTACCCCGCCCTGCCGTACACCCAGGAGCACTCCCCGCCCCCGGTGTACGCGGACCTCCAGAACACACTGCCGTCGGCCTCCCCCCCCTCCCCTCCCTCCTCCTGGGGCTACCCTGAGCAGCACAGCTTTGCGGTGGCACACAGTGACTATGGCCTCCTCATGCGCTGCCTGGACTCTTACCAGCCCGAGCCTCTGGCTGTGCACCTCTGAGGTTCCCCTCCGTCGAATTGGGCAGCTTCACCAGTCCCGGTTTCACAGGTATACTGTTTAGATCAGACCCCCCCAACCCCCATACCGCTAAAGGATCTTGCACTCTGCCCTAACAAATGCCAACAACCACCAACATCGGACTAGTGTACCTGTAGATGTTTGTCGTGCCATACCTGAAGATGTTTGCTGTATCGTACCGGTGTTGGGCTACTTCGGGCAACTTTGTTTGTTTGCTGCAGGCAGGCCACAAACTGGCCTGCTTGTACAACTTTCAGAAACTGTGGTAGGTGCCTTGAGGTACACCTATGAACACTGCAGTAGAGGACTGATGGAAAAGTGCCAATGCCTCTGCCAAAGCAATTGTTTACACCCAGAACCTGAATGTATATAATTTAAATGGTTTCTTGATGTGACAATATGAGAATCATCTCAGATACCCAGGGTGAATACCCGTGTAAAAAATATGATTGTGTGCCACCTGTATAAATATGTATTCCCACGTTGCACGTAATGCACTGAGATTAATGTATGGGAAGAAAGAATATACACATTATTTATGATAAACTTTTTATAGTGGTAATATTTAATTACAGTACAATGTTTACTGAGGGATAAAAGGGCTTTATATTTTTGTATTTCTGCGACACATATTTTTGTGTTTTTCGTTTTGAGATTACAATAAAACAATTGAAATATAATATGGTGACGTGGATAATATCTTGTGTCTCACACCTTCAACAAACCTCCTTCACTTAAACAGGATTAATATGTAAATAATAATTACACATTTACCAAACACTTAAAAAAACAAAAACATAATGCATCTTTTAAATCCAACATGTCAGACACACCGCAGTGGTTCAACAGAGCTGTCCAGGCCACTACCACTTTAGCGGTCACAATCACAATATAAACAGCATGTAATTTCAAACACCTAAACTGCATTTGCCAACCCAAAAGCAACAGTTAGAAGTAAGATCACAATCTAGCAGACTGTCTGTCAGATTTATATCGTCAGTAACCGATGAACCACAGAAAAGAGTGTGTTGGAGAATAAGAGAGTGGGAGTGTGAGAGAGCGAGAAGTGTGAGAGAGAGGGAGAGAGAGAGAGAGAGAGAGAGAGAGAGAGAGAGAGAGAGAGAAGAGAGAGAGAGAGAGAGAGAGAGGGAGAGAGAGAGAAGAGAGAGAGAGAGAGAGAGAGAGAGAGAGAGAAGAGAGAGAGAGAGAGAGAGAGAGAGAGAGAGAGAGAGATGGAGAAGGAGACGAGGAGAGAGGGAGAGACCATAACAAAGACAGCCAGGACCGTTAAGATCTTTTTAAGGCAGCTTTCCTCTTGTCTTCAACCTAGTGTGAGGGTTAGGGGTTGGCAGAATGACCCCTCTCCATCTTTGGAACCTGTTTGGCTGGCTTCCACAGTACACCAGCATTGTGTCCCAGGTCAACGTAACCAGGTCATACTCTGTGTGTAACATGTCATCAAACATGAATTATTGGATGCCCTGAGTCTGTGGTGGGATAGAGGCAGAAGCCCACATCCCACCCTACTGCTAGTCAAAGGCCATTTGTTTGCAGAGAGAACAGTAGCTAAAACAGAAAGATTAACAGAGAGATAATAGACGATGAGAAAGACAAACAGACTACTTATAGACTAAGATAAGACTATAATAGAGGACTATGGAATATATTGATTCAGTAAATATTGGAGAAACAGCATAGGAGAAGGCTTTTAAATAGTTTGTCGTTGTTTACAAACGTTTAATTTTGGTTTTGCAGTTATTTGTGTACCTCCCAAAAAATAACCGTTTAAAGGCTCACATTGATTCAAGGCATCAATCAATACACTTCTTCTAAGCCATGTTGGTCTCTCCTTCAAAGCTCTTGGTTTCGGTCGGAGGTGGGGAAAGACACCTCAGCACAAAGGTGTCCACTTTCCCTCCCGCCGCCGGAGCGTGCCCGTGCTGTTGACATCACATAGTAGTTATTTGTGCTGCTTCTGAACAGTTAAGTGGCCTATCCCCCCCACACACAAACCACACCACGCCACATAAACATACTTCCTCTGAAGTCCTCTTGTGGGCTGTTTGCTTTGAGCCTTGGATGCTGTTTGAGCTGGCCTGAGCTCCCCAAACCAACACCTCATCAGGCGCTTGATTGGTTTAATCGATGAGTCAACAAGATCACTTTTTTTTCTTCTCTTTCCTACTGACACACACATATAAAAATATGCATATATTTTTGTAATTGAAGTTTCCACTTACGTTTGAATTGGGTCACTAATACAATTAGCAGTTTTACTTTCACATTCAATCCAGCACACATTTTCAGTCGGTATTGGAAACCATAAAACAAGAACAGCGCCGTAGAAAAAGGTATACATGCTTGCAGATATATTATGAAACAACATCCAACCTATATTTAAGGATCACAAAATGAAGACAGACAGTGCTCTCGTAACATCTTGAAGAGAAAATCCTGGCAACCATTGACCAACTCTCTCAGATTTTGTAGATTTATTGTCATTTAGCAAATGGGATATAAAATTGAAATACTAAAATAAGAATAAAATGTCTCTCCCAGTATTAAAAGTGTACATCTTTCATCAACACCACGTTGTTGACTAAAGCTAGCTCCGAAATACTCTTTGCTGTGTCACGGCTGAGTCATTAGAGCGTTAACGAAATGACGTTTAATTCGGAATAACTTCTCACACCAGATCAACCCTGTGAAAGGACGATGAGGCCGAATCACATCAGCGTTTGGGCATCAAAGACCAAAGCAGATCCTGGCAGGCCTTCCTGGGCTTTGTGCTGAGCCCAACCATGCTGTTTAGGATCCCACCCCCCCTGTCCTGGCTTTGTGTCAGCACCTTGAGGAGGGTGAGAAGGCCACCGGGGTGATGAGAGACAGGGGGCCGGCCACTGGCCGCCCTGGTGAAGGCATCACCCTGACAGATCCTACTGGTTTGATCATCCACACGCTGCTGCTGCTGTCAGCAGACTATCCTGTGATCTGGCATAGCTCAAATATAGTTTTCACACCGATGTGCTGAGTGTCGGGCAACACGTCCACTTCCCCACGAAGTAGCGGGCTGAGTGACTCCCAGGGATTCCAGGGTAATTCAAAGTGTGCGGTGGTGCGGTGTGGGAAGGCTGTGGTGGCCGGTGGTGGAGATAAAGAGCAACGGGTAGTGCTGTCCGGATACGGGAACGCTTGTTGGAAACTGGTTCGACGTGGAGATGCTGCAAGTACTTGCTGAAAGTGGAGAGAATGGCGCGTACGGTTGAAAGCATTGAGAGCACCGTGTGCAAGACAGACACATGGAGATGCCAACACACTTAGTTTTTTATGAAGAGATTATGAATTGGGATTTAAAAGACAAAGATTTCACTATAAGAAGTGCAGATTACTTTTTTAATGGTTTTTCTCTCTCTCTCTCTCTCTCTCTCTCTCTCTCTCTTCTCTCTCTCTCTCTCCTCTCTCTCTCTCCTTTTTTTTTGTTGACAAAATCGGAATAAAAAAATGCATTTCAAAAGCTTCTTGAAGGATTAAGGTCAAACCGTTTTAAGTCAAACCCCGTCTCAGCAGGAGGACTTCCAGCCAGGTGAGAGAAAAAAATCTATCTTAAGGGAAAAAATCTCTTAAAAGGTTTAGAAAACGACGGACACAATTTCTGTATGATGAGCGCGCAGGTGCAGGGGCGTGGTCAAACGCTGTGGAACTGATGTGAGAGTTTGGAAAGTGTTTTAGCAAAGTCCCCCCACGTTAGCAGTTGCTAACTCTAATAAAAAAAAACATCACACAAGAAACTGTACGCAAACAGTTTTGTGAGACCCCAAAACTGAAGGTATGTTGTAAATGGGATTGTAGCGCTTTCAAATGAATACTGTTATTGTACATTGAAACCTTTATGAAGGCAAATAACAAACGTCCTTCCTTTGTGAGGGTACTTATCATTATTACGTACACGAATTCAAAGCACATAGAATCCCATTATGTCACATGCATCAGAGATCTTTAATGTTTCAGGCATTGTTGTAACAACCGTTCATCAGAAATGATCACTTATTCACTCAATCTATCGCTGACGTTTAAGAATAAGCATATACATTAAGAGAACATTTTAATTAACATTTAACAACCTTCTAAAGTGGACTTGCGGTTGTATACTTTAAATACCCCATCAAATTTCCATGTCCATTACCAAACAATTATTGTCATGTTGATAATAAATAATTCGGCCAATTTGCTAATGTAAGACTATACCAAAATATATCTTGTGAGAGAAAGAAATGAAGGAAAATAGCTTGAAA
>OLKM01000013.1:116570-119070 GCA_900291075.1 Melanogrammus aeglefinus
GTGTCCTGCAGGAGAGGGGGGAGGAGGAGAGGAGGAGAGAGGAGAAGAGGAGGAGAGAGGAGAGAGGAGGGGAGGAGGAGAAAGGAGGGGAGAGGAGGAGAGACAAGAAGAGGAGGAGAGAGGAGAGAGGAGGAGGGGAGAGGAGGAGAGGAGGAGAGAGGAGGGGAGAGGAGGAGAGAGGAGAAGAGGAGGAGAGAGGAGAGAGAAGAGGAGGGGAGAGGAGGAGAGGAGGAGAGAGGGGGAGAGAAGGAGAGAGGAGGGAGGAGGAGATGAGGAAGAGGAGAGAGGAGAGGAGGGGAGAGGAGAGAGGGAGGAGAGGAGGAGAGAGAGAGGAGGAGAGGAGGAGGGGAGGAGGAGAAGGAGAGAGGAGAGAGGAGAGGAGGAGGAGGAGAGAGGAGGGAGGAGGAGGGAGGAGAGGAGGAGAGAGGGAGAGAGGAGGGGAGGAGGAGAGGAGAAGGAGGGGAGGCCCCCTGCAGGAGGAGAGAGAGGAGAGGAGGGGAGGCCCCCTGCAGGAGAGGGGAGGAGAGAGGGGAGAGGAGAGGAGGAGGAGAGGAGGAGAGGAGGAGGAGAGGAGGAGAGGAGGCCCCCTGCAGGAGAGGGGAGGAGAGAGGAGAGGAGAGGAGGAGACGCCCCCTGGAGCAGAGAGGAGAACAGGGCATATAAAATTGGACATAAAAAATACGAACCAAACCGTATGAAACAAACAATACGACCGAATCTAAAAGTGGCCAACAAACAGGTGGGTAAATGAACGACAAAACTAGTAAGCAGAACGCGCACAAGACTTCTTTTGAAGCCCTTTATGTTTCAATGTTGACTCAAGGTTATAGAGAGTGACACGTCACACACACACACACACCACACACACACACACACACACACACACACACACACACACACACACACACACACACACACACACACACACACACACACACACACACACACACACGCACACACGCACACACACACACACACACACACACACACACACACACACACACACACACACAAAGGGACTGAGCACTTGTTGGCCCTGTCTTATCTGTTGCTCAGATTATGCTGGGTGTCCTTCTCACCCCCCCCCCCCCCCCCACACACACCACACACCACCCACACACACACACCACACTCACACACACACACACGCACACACACACGCACACGCACACGCACACACACACGCACACACACACACACACACACACACACACACACACACACACACACACACACACACACACACACACACACACACACACACACACAACCCTTCTCTGCTGTTCCCCATGTCTCTCATCTATTTGGCTCTTATGCTATGCTGTTCATTTCTAGATGCAACGCTATACATATATATGGATTTGTGTGAGGATTTATGTAGATCTATTATGAGTTATACGTTAATTTTGTTTTGATGTTTTCTTAACTGCCCCCCCTTAGGGCATTGATGCCAGCATCTTGGTGGATTACAAACAGGCAGCTGTTATCCACATACACACACACACACACACACACACACACACACACACACACACACACACACACACACACACACACACACACACACACACACACACACACACACACACACACACACACACACACACACACACACAAAAACACACACAGATGGACATGCACATGCAAAAATACACACCACGGACGTGCGGCGCACATACAGTGATCCAAGATGAACTACTGTAAAAAGATGTTCTTCAATTAATCTGTTCATACTTCAATCCTAATCTCCCGCGAAATTCTTAATAAAAGTATTTCGGACACACGCACATGTATTCACACGCACAAAAGGAAGGACCTTAATCTGCTGGCGGACAATCCTTGTATTTCTATGACTCGGATTGTGTTTAGAAACTTATTTTCTGTAGTTTCATATTTGTATTTAGTTTTTACTTAACTACTTTGCTGTACTTTAAACTGTTGTACCCGAAATTCCCATCTGGGATCAACGAGGTGTATCTCATCGTATCTTACCTTATGATTGACGCTGGTTTGCCACTCTAAATCCCAGTTTGTTTTGGTTTTATGACAACACGCCAACTGGTTAGCATTTAAGACAGGAAACACATCAATTCTATCTGGTACCGTTTATTAAGTGTATTCAAGACACGGAAAGACTTGTTCGCCAATGGCCAAGGCATGTTTGAACTAAGTAGCCAGAAAAGTGAAAACATGCCTCAAGGTAGTTGTTGAAGCGGAGGAGTTTGGGTAAAGAGTCGTGCTACTTTGACCCAAGTGAGCATTGTTGGGTTGGAAGGGTCTCAACAGCAGAACAACCAGATGTTAGGGAAATCGAATGGTAAAATGTGTTACTATAATACTAAGATAATTATAAAAATATGGTAATATATTTGACATATTAATTCATAAATTAAATACATCCGTAAGAAAATCACTTGATTAAAAGTCATAAAGTAACTCAGAAATAATGTACTTAAGTGTGAAAAGTATTTATCTGGGTTATAGGCAGACTGTATTTAGG
>OLKM01000013.1:129070-231570 GCA_900291075.1 Melanogrammus aeglefinus
CGCCAGGAGCAAAATAAATTTATATTTTTTATTTACTATTAAATTTACATACTGTTCATATTTGTATGTCCTACAACATAATAGTGCTTATTTCTGGTAGTTATAAAGCATGCCTGCACTGGTGTTAAACTGAATGTATTTCATCCAATTACAATGCAGTATTGTCAACTGGCCACATTTTGAAGAGATATGTCCTGCCTTAACCTATGGTTTTAAGCATGCGCCTCGAGCAAGATGTTTGAAAAGACCGTCTGTCTTCCGTTGCATAGGGCCTTTGAGTCTTCACTTTGCTAGCTTGTTAGCATCCTTGCCTTCTTTTCGACTTGTATAACACCAATGTAGATGTATAGACTCGGAATGTGACATTTATTCAATACAATATAATGACAATATGCTCACCTCTTCCTGGGGATTTTTCCCGCCTTTCAAGGGAAGACACCTTAGACACGCATGCACATATACACGTACACAGGCACAAGCAGACACACACACATGCACAAATACACACACACTCACATAAACACACACACACACATACACAGAAAACAGTGTGTTAAGGGCATTTAAGGCTTGGAAATGGTGTGTTATATGCATTTCTATGTTTTAAAGGTGAACTTGAGATGGATACCTGATTTGAGGGAGCCAGATGGATGGGGGGGGTGAAGGGTCGGGGGCTCAGGCTAGGGGGAGGACCTCTGGATGCTGCATGGTTATTTATATTATCTGTAGACACACACAAACACACACACACACACACCCACACGCACACACGAAAGCTGTGATTGTGCTAATGCATGACTACCGGTATTCTGTTATACCAGTTATACAATAGATAATCACGCCCTAGTGCTGATGTTGTATGTTTGTGTGTGTGTGTGTGTGTGTGTGTGTGTGTGTGTGTGTGTGTGTGTGTGTGTGTGTGTGTGTGTGTGTGTGTGTGTGTGTGTGTGTGTGTGTGTGTGTGTGTGTGTGTGTGTGTGTGTGTGTGTGTGTGTGTGTGTGTGTGTGTTTGGGTTTGTGAGTGTGTGTGTGAGTTTGCAGTTGTGTGTTTGCGGGCTTGTATGTGTGTGTGTGTCTGTGTGTGTGTGTGTGTCTGTGTGTGTGTGTGTGTCTGTGTGTGTGTGTGTGTCTGTGTGTGTGTGTGTGTGTGTGTGTGTGTGTGTGTGTGTGTGTGTGTGTGTGTGTGTGTGTGGTGTGTGTGTGTGTGTGTGTGTGTGTGTCCGTGTGGGGGCGTACCTATGTAGTCCCCATCGTCGATGGGCTGGGAGGGCCTCACCACTTGGGGGAAGTCCTCGGGGCCCTCCGAGGGGTTGGGCTCGTAGTCGTTGTCCTCCTGGTCCTCGGTGGGCGACTCGTAGTCCCCGCCGCTCTCCTCGCCGTCCCCCAGGTCCAGGTCGGGGTCCTCGTAGTCATCGTCACTCTCCTTGGGTCAGAGGGGGTGGAGCTCAGAGGGGGTGACGAGTCAGGGTGGTTAAGGGGGGGGATGGGTCGACCGGGGGGGGAGTCAAGGTGGTTGGGGGGGGGGGGGGGGGTTGGGGGTCGGGGGGATGGGGGGTCGGGGGCAGGGGGGTTCAAGGTGGTTAGGGGGGGGATCGGAGTGGCGGGGGGGGGTGGTTGGAGGGCCGGGGGGGGTCAGGGTGGTGGGGGGGGGGGTCGAAGTGGGGGGGGGACTAGGGGGGCGGGGAGGAGGGGGGGGTGGGGAGGGGGGGGAGGGGGGGGGGGGGGGGAGGGGGGGGGTGGGGGGGGGTGGGGTGAGGGGGGGGGGGGGGGGGGGGGGGGGGGGGGGGGGGGGGGGGGGGGGGAGGGGGGGGGGAGGGGGGGGGGGGGTTAGGGAAGAAGGGGGAGGGGTTAGGGTTGGGGAGGGTTAGGAGGAGAAGGGGAGGACGCGGGGGGAACGACGCGCAGGGTAGAGAGGACGAGATGACAGAACGAGAGACGGACGAGCAGATGAAGACGTGTGAAATAGAGATGAGGAATGATGACAGGATAGGAGGAGCAGAGGTGAGGTGCTGAGCAGTTGACAGGAGGAAACGGCACAGAGATGTCAGACAGAGGCAGACATGACTGTAATGCGACACAGACAGACGCGGACGGCTGACAGGCACGAGAGACAGACAGGGAGCACGATCAAGGTCAGGCAGACAGACAGACAGACACAGAGAAGCATGAGACAGAAGTCGAGGGTAATACAGACGACTGTACGATCGCAGCAGCGAAGTCAGCTGCAGTGACAGGACAGCGATTAGGGGAGCGAGACAGGACGACCGAGGGAGAAGAAAGGGGAAATGAGAAAAGAGAGGGGGTGTGTGTGTGTGTGTGTGTGTTGACAGGAAAAGAGAAGCAAGAGGAAACGCTTGGTGTCTGACACCATTAGACAGACATTATGCATACAGACAGACAGACAGATGGACAGACGGACAGACGGACAGACGGACAGACGGACAGACGGACAGACGGACAGACAGATCAATAGACGGATGAATCAATAGACAGGCAGATAGGCAGGCAGGCAGAAAGAAAGACAGGCAGACAGATCAATAGACATGCAGGAAACAGGCAGACAGGATGCCATACATTAGGCAGACAAAATGACTGACGGACGGACAGACAGACAGACCGCCATACTGTTACAGATAGCCAGTCAGAGAGACAGACATTGGCCAGACAGACGATCAATAGACAGGCAGACAGACAGACAGACAAGACAGACAGAAAAAGACATTGAGACAGACAGGCCGACTGACAAACTAACAGACAGACTGTTTCAGATAGCCAGCCAGACAGACTAACTGACATTAGACAGACAGACAGATCTAAAGAAAGGTAGACAGACAAACAGATAGACACACACAAATGTGGACTCACAAACTCATCATCTCCCCAACAAAGGTTTTGATCGGCTGTTTCTGTGGACCAGATGGTTACCTGACATTTACTGACATTTCTCATAGATTATTACATTATTATAGGCTCTGTACAGACTCATCAACAAACAGTATTGTATCATCTAAGAGCTCTAATCGTGTTGCTTATTCTCTACAAATATGGGGCACATGTTGTACAGCATTCAACAGATACAGAGTCATACGCGTGCAGATTTTGGGTTATGGATTAATGTTAGTGTCATCCCTACCTGGCTCCTGGAATTTAGGGGTTGTGGTTCTGTGGAAGAAAGAAGCAGAGGATTTATTGTACTGACGGTACTTTCCCTTAGAGGACAAGTCGATGTTGTAAAGGCATTCATACTTTTTGTTGAACAGTCCTCGACCGCCGTCTTTCTTATTAATCTCACTGCAGATCTTTGATATCAACCTGAGGGTGGAGAGGAGACAGAGAGAAACAAAGACAAAGAAGGAGAGAAATAATTACGTCAGAACAAATAACATTTGAATAACAATCCAGCTGTTTGGCATGCCCAAACCGATCAGACCCAGCCCTGGCTGTTTGGGTTTATTCCGCAGTTTGAATTTGGCCCATTTTATTACATTTTTCTGTCTTCTCCCTTTGGCAGAAGAAAACCCCCACCATATCTTGTGCCCATATTACGAAACAGACCTGGCATCCCTGTTTCCGTTTCTTTATCTTTTTCTAAAGTTGGTTCTTCCTCTGTTGGATGTTGCCTTCCTGTTCTCAGCTCAACATGTTGCTTCTATTTATTCTACTTCTCTTCCTCCCCTACTCAACTCCTTATTTCTTATTCCTCCTTCTCCTTCATTCTTATTTGTGTTTTTCTGTCTTTTATTAGGCGGTGCCTTCCTCTTTTTCGATTGCTTCAATGCATATTTTCCTTCTTTTATTCCTGTGGACCGGTCTCATGCTTTTCCACAAAAAACTTCTGCTTATGTTAAACTAGGTCAGTTTCTTACCAACGGGGGCATACTTGCGTACTTACGGAGCATGTAGCTTTGGGAACTTTAATACATCGTTTTCAGTCATGCTCTATAAAATACAGAAGGACACAAAATCGTTATATCCAATTAATAATGGTCAAAAGAAGTAAGTAAAATGAAAATTCCAATACTGTCAGGATGGAACCATTTTCATGATATGTGTGCGGTTTTGTATTGTACTATTTTTTAAATAGTGTTGCACGAAATCTTGTACAATGCATTCATATTTTCTCAACGGTATAAGCTGTACGTTATTGAAAGTAATAACGGTTATTAACATTGGAATACACTCTTTTTTATGTGACATATGTCACATGACAGTGTCATATGACAGAGTCAGTCATTTCACTACACGTCAATATAAGCTATTACTGTATAAAGTTAATACAGGTTACTTAATCATATATATATATATATATATTATATCAACAGAGAGAGTAGACACAGAGCGAACTTACCAGAAACCTGGCTCCATTCATTGAGGACTGGAGCACTACTTTATCACTCCCTGAAAGGTTCATCTGAAATGGATCATATTGGTGAAAGCATTCGTAATATACACAGACAAGATGTGATTGCACACATTTCTATTCAAAGTAAATTGTGAAACATGATGATGAAAGTCCAAGGTTAAAACCACACTCGAAGCTGTCACAATATCATTTCAAAGATTATTTTGTCATAGTACTTTTCCCTATAACATTCGACACATCTTCAAACACGCACACACGCACACACACACACACACACACACACACACACACACACACACACACACACACACACACACACACACACACACACACACACACACACACACACACACACACACACACACACTTTCATTGTCAAAATGCTTTTTGTTCAAGATTGTGTTGCAACACATGATGAGTTTTTTGTCTGAGGCGAGACATGTCTGAATTTATTTTTTTCCTTTTTCATTTATTTTAGGGTATAACGTAAATGCCCCCAGATGCCAAGTGAAACCAGTTCCTTAGGTTAAGGTTCACAAGCTGTCCCATGAATCACAGAGAACCAATAAAACCACAAAACGGCAGTAATCAAGTATTTCTCCTGATAAGGTGCATTGAGTACGCCCATATTTAGTTTGTGGGCTTTAGGGTGAAAAGCAGCAGAACCTATTAAACATGTAAAAATCTGAAATAGTTCAACGATCAATAACAGAGAGATTTACGCTGTTACCTTTCGGAGGAAGGTGGCCAGGTGGTGAGGGCTCCATCCCAACACCTCCGACCTGGGGGGCACTCTCTCGAAACTCATCTTGCGCTCGCCTCTCCTCACAGCCCCCTATGTCCTCAAGATAGGTTCACACAGACAGGGGCCAAGCTGCTCTAGCCTCCGACGGTTTGCATCCAAAAGGAGAACGATCGTGTTCGAGTTCGGTACAGAAGATGGCGGAAAGTATCCCTACTCTCCAGGGAGGTGGCGGGCGGGCGGACGGGCGGGCGGACGGGGGGGGGGGGGGGGGGTGGGGTGGGGGGGTAGGAGTCGGCTCTGGGGCCTCAGCTCCGCGGGGTTTCGGGTGTAAAGGAGCTGGCTGAGCGGGTTCTGGTCCGCAGCGCTCAGCCTCAGCAGGGTCAGGGGGCGTTGGGTCGGTTGGCTTTCGGTTTCAGCTCAGCTCCGTTCTCAGCAGGCGGAATGGCCCCTCGGCGACGCTCAGAGCACTTCTGCAAAATGTCAAGCAACACACAGAGAAGTTACATCAGAAAGAATCGTGGAGTAATATCACCGTAGACCGTTGATTGTGTATATTTCAAGTTCCAAAGTAGCGTATCTGTGGTTCACCAAACAGTATCATTTCAAAGCCCTGTATAGTATAGAAAAAAGGAAAATGTACCTGATTACCACGACTCCTCCGAAATAAAATGGCTCCTCTCTCTCTAACTCACTCTCTCTTCGCTCTCCCCCCTCTCTCTCTCCCCCCCCTCTCTCTCTCTCTCTCTCTCTCTCTCTCTCTCTCTCTCTCTCTCTCTCTCTCTCTCTCTCTCTCTCTCTCTCTCTCTCTCTCTCTCTCTCTCTCTCTCTCTCTCTCTCTCTCTCTCTCTCTCCTCGCTCTCTCTCTCTCTCTCTCTCTTCTCATCTCTGCTCTCTCGCTCTCTCATCCCCCATTCTATCTCTCTCTCTCTCTCTCTCTCTCTCTCTCTCTCTGTATCTCCGCCTTCGCTCTATACATTTATTTTCATTGGTCTCTCATACTTCCTTGCTAATGTGAGACTGCTATTCTCTCTCTGTCTCTCTCTCTCTCTCTCTCTCTCTCTCTCTCTCTCTCTCTCTCTCTTGCTCTGTAGTGCTGGGTGAGTTTCTGAGACCAATGCAGAGGAAGTGCACACTCTCTGACTGACTGCACACAACAACACAAGGAAGAATGGAGGAAGACAGCAGCAGCAGCAGCAGCAGCAGCAGCAGCAGCAGCAGCAGCCGGCAGCACATACTTCAACACAAAGAAGAAGGGCTGAGGGGAACAGACATCACCCCTCCCGCCCCCTCCAACTAGGGCAGTGGAAGATGCTGTTTATCTGTCTGCGGCGGCAAAAGATTGATGATGGACAATGTGTTAAGTATTTAGGATGTTTTTTTTTCCTTAAGTAAAAGGATAAATCATTCTGGAGCAGAATAAAGACGTGAAACACAATACGTCAAATTAAATAATATGATATATAATAATAATACAAGTAATAATAATAATAATAATAATAATAATAATATAGGTATTTAATGTTTTTTAAAGTGTCTTTGAGTGACCTCCAAAAAAGCCTTTTTTTTTTACCATTTGCCACCCAAAGCGCTTTACAATATTGCCTCACATTCACCATTCACACACACATTCACACACCGACGTTAGAGTCACCCATGCAAGTCGACAGCCAGCTCTTCGGGAGCAGTTAAGGTTAGGTGCCTTGCACAAGAACACCTTGACACGCTGGGAGGAGCCGGGGATCGAACCAAGCAACCTTCGTTACCAGCCAACCAGGTCTACCTCCTGAGCTACTGCCGCCCAAATACCACATTGTAAATGATGATTAAAAAGAAAGCATGATCAGCCAAATTTAAACAGATAATTCTGTTCATATTCAAAGTTGATTTTGTTATCGGTCATCCATCAGTTTGATTGACATCTGCTGGGTCGAATCACTGGGCAAGTCAGCAATAGAGGTTTTATTTAGCATTCTACTCCCCTTCTGCTGTCCCCCATGAACCATATTTCGGAAGGAATATGTACGGTAGACAACAGCAAGAGACAATTCATTATTTGATCCCCTCTGAATTGTGTAAGTCCAGAAAGTGGCAGTTAGTCGTAAAAACATTTAAGTGACATTTTGCATTGTATGAAACCACATATCTTGAGATCTTTCGTCTTGCACAATATACTACACCAACAACAAGAAGTTTGATGTGTTTTTATCAAACACCTCCTGGTCCTTTTATAAGCCAGGAAGCGAAGAACAACAAGAGCCATTGCTCATGTGATGACAACCCGGTAGGCCTATGAAACACACAGGCATTCACAGACCTCTGGGTAGTTTGTGGAGGGAACACTTTATGACGACATTTACACATCTTTGGGATTTGGTGTCCCACTGTATCTGTACTTCATGGAACAATTCAAACTGAATGTAAAATTGACTGGTTTCGCACCGTTGACTATCGTACTTGCCCCACAGAATGGCCTACCTGACAGTAAAGGAATTTAAACTTGTTGACAGCATATAGCGCCTGTTCTGCATCCGTTTATAAACGTGGTAGATCACAATTTTGATCATGTCAGGGATCGTCCCATAATAATAAGAAATCCATAATAATGAGATCCTGCAGTCAATTTTTCATGCAAAGAAAACTAAGAAATTTCGTGAAGAAGTTTGATAATTTTAGGTTTTATGTGAGGCCGCTTTGTAAACTACAGCTCTTCGCTGCTCTCGACGCATATGATATACGTCACCACACCCGCACTTGGAACTCGGCACAGAGATGGCGATCTCTCTGCTCCACTTCACCACTTTTTTTCAAGGCGAGGATAAAAGCATAGAAAGGAACAAAACACACCGGCACCTTGATCTAATTGATTGGCACTGAATCGCTGTGAGGATGATTGAGTCTGATGACGTGACGTCACATACGCGACATCAGGCGATATGTAGTCTTTCTCGTTGTGTTTTCTCTACAGCCTTTATCTGAACAATTGTACAATAAAAGGTCGAACTCTTTGCATGAAAAATTATCATTTAAATCCACAAACAACATATGTGTAATCCAGGGTATATAAAGGCTGGGACCAGAAGATAATTATTTTCTCTCCATTGACTCCCATTCATATTTTTCGATCTCATAGGTCCCATGAGCCCTACCGGAAAGGGCGTGACTTCGCCATTCAATACTACTGAAGTTAACAACTTTCACATTTACGTGCATTTCTACAATGGACAGTCTACACGGTGTTGATTGGAAAAATTGAAAAAATGCAGCAAAAGTTTAGCAATATTTCTCTCCAGAAACATGATTGGTCAAACCAAATTTGAAGTGAAAGAAAATGAAACGTCTCGTTTACCCGGATTGAAGTCCGTCGGTCTGTGAGAGGGTCCACTGAAATAGAGTAGCCCTTCTGCTTCAACATATTTTACAGTCTAAATGAGGAAATGCAACAAAATGTGTTCTTGTATTTCCGGTGCTGGGTAACAAACAACAAGAGGAACTCCACTACAGCAGAAACCATTTAAAAAATGATCAATAAAACATAGGCCTAGAGCCTGCGCAGCATAATAAAGGTTGCGAACAAAGTACAGCACACATTTCAATGTCTAAAACAATATATGTATTACTAAATTACATAAATTTTTTAAATAGTAAAACACAAAGCTAAATGGCATTGAAAAAAAGAACTATTCTAAATTATAATTCAATCGTACATCTGAATGTACATTGTAATGCGATTTTTTTTCCCTGTTGTCTGATTGGATGTTAACCTGTCAATCCGGAACGTACCCCACCCGCCCGCACCAATGAGCGCATCACGGAAGAATACAAACACTCAGACGCCATGTTGTGTTTCTCGGGGACTTGGGGATGCTACTCGGAGCGATAGTAGAGCGCTTAGAGTACACTTGGCAGTTCCAAGGTATAAGCAAGGGAGTTGAGTTGTTTGCGATGAGCCGTCCATCCTCGGCGGGAGGTGGAAGCGGAGGACTAGGGGCCGGAAAGGCGGGCGGAGGAAAGCACGGAGGATCTGGGGCGGCCGCCGCAGCAGTTGCAGCTGCGGCGGGGGTGGGTTCCGTGCCCGGGTCGGGGTCTGGTGCCCCTTGCTCCGTAGCATCCCTAACCCCGGCGAACCTACCCGGACAGGCGTCGGAACTTACTGCGTTGTTCGAGTGCCCCGTATGCTTCGACTACGTCTTGCCACCCATTCTACAATGTCAGGCCGGACATCTAGTTTGCAACCAGTGTCGCCAAAAGCTCAGTTGCTGCCCGACGTGCCGAGGGCCTCTCACCCCGAGCATCAGGAACCTGGCCATGGAGAAAGTTGCCTCGAATCTGCCATTTCCTTGCAAGGTAAGGGTCGAGCAGTCGAACATGCAGCCAGCTGGCTTCATCCGTCACCCAGCGGGGCGAGGAACGGTACAGAGAACATGCTGAGTGCCTACCCAAGTAAACTTTTGGCTAACTAGCTTGAAATAAAGCTAATGCTAATAAGCTAGCAGGCGCTGACAGGTGGGTGTGTTTTCCAGCCCTGCGCTAGGATCCACATCACAAACATAAACACGCGAGGACGTTTCATGCTTTTCCAGCCCTATTTATTTCTGGGCCATGTCTGATTTAAATAGTAGAACAAGAGCCTTGAAACTATTGATTTATCAGACTGGTAGCATGCTGTTATTTACTCAGTTAGGTGACTTGCAGAATGTCGAGAACGCAACGAATATGACGAGCAGGAGACTGGCAGCAGATGATCTGAAACATATTTTTTAGTGTGTGTTTTGGTTTGAGACACAGTAGAAATCACACACACACACACACACACACACACACACACACACACACACACACACACACACACACACACACACACACACACACACACACACACACACACACACACCGCGTAAGTGTCCGGTTTTCCCTCTATGCTGCAAGTCGCAAAAGATGTGGCGAAGTAGATATCGTTTTCATTTGTACTATGAAACTAGTATGTTTCATGCCATTGTGTAAACACCAAACTTCGTACAAATTCATAAAAATCACTAGCATTCACAACTCTATAATCCAAATTATCCCTCTGTTGGATTCCTAGGTTGTATCTAGGTTGAGTGGGGGTAGACGCTGTGGGAAATCTTCCTCAATTGGCAGTTAATAGAACCTGACGTTATAAGGTGGACGGTATTTATGATGTGTACAACAGCCATTTGTCCTGAGGGGATTATGGGTAGTTGGATGCTACAAATTGATAGCTCATTTGCTTTATCAAACGAAGGCTTGGTTGGTTCCATTGCTTGAATTGGCCAAGGCTGTCAAGCCATTTATTGAAAGCCATCAACGTTCATTCCAAAGTCTGTTGTCATGTGTGAAGCATTACTGGCCTATAATAACTGTTGTGTGTGTGTGTGTGTGTGTGTGTGTGTGTGTGTGTGTGTGTGTGTGTGTGTGTGTGTGTGTGTGTGGTTATCGTATACTGTGTTTATCTAATGTCAATAAACCTACATCTTTCACTTGGAAGTTATAATGATTAAGAAATTAAGGTGATTATCATATGTGGTATGTTCAGGTTATGGGTCTTAGTTACTTGCAATAGTTTGCAGAATAACACAATTATGAAAAAAAATTCTTCAACATATGGATTGAGAGAAGAAGCCTTGTCATCTCCATCACGTTCACTCGCTGTATCAGCTACGTCTCCGTCTCATTGTTCTTCTGTTCACTCGCTGTCTCTCCTGTCTCGGCTACTTCTCAAGTTCACTTGAAACTGAATACACTCATCTTTATTCATCCGCACTGTGTGTGTGTGTGTGTGTGTTGGGGGATGCAGATGAAAAGATATGTCCTATAACTTGTCAGTGTGGTGTGTGTGTGTGTGTGTGTGTGTGTGTGTGTGTGTGTTGGGGGATGCAGATGAAAAGATCATGTCTCTATAACTTAGTCAGCCCTAAGGACTATGGACTCACAGACTTAATTGATCTCAGGTGTTAAGGCCTAAAAACGTATTTTTGTTTGGTTCCAGTTTCCGACCGAACCTGTCAATTTATGTGTGACCCAAATTATTTTATGAGAATTATTTTTTTTTTTGATGCAGACTATAATTCTGTTTTTGTACCGCACCTCTTCATTCTGTACAAGGATGAGCGCATTCTCTTGTTTTTAAATGAAAACAACCTACCCATCATTCGCTGCCACTGGAAAAAATGAAAATAAAGAAATAAAATAAATTCCCTACCTACCCATGACCTCAACTGACAACCAACAGGAACCAAACTTTTTTTTTTTTAGGCCCATGTGAGTGAGTGTGAGAGGACAGATAGGTAACATGGGATTGGGACAGCGCTTCACGAGAGCACATGTAACCTTGGCCACGTTTAATGACAAATATGTTGCTGACACATATTTATTATAATTTGAAATTCGTCCCAGCCTTTACACCACAGATACTATATAGGGTCTAGCATATAACCGCGTTTTCTGATTACAGTTTAATGCATTTTTTACAACAGACAATTTGACTGGAACTACTTAGCAGGTAGTTGTTTTTTTGTGTTTAAGATATAAAGTGATTTCTTGCCGATGATCAATTGCTGCCTTTGTGAATGTCGGCACACATCGAATAATCGATTACCGGTATTCGTTCATACCACCCACTGATTATTCAACCATTAACATTTTGAGCCATTACATCCCTACTTCCTACGTAGGAGGGGGCGCCGAAACTGACTCGCTTGTTTGGTAACTGTAGGCGGGGTACTTTCAGAAATGCACATCTCACTCAGAAAATCATGTAGGCCTACAGACTTTTTTCCAAGATGGAACGCGTGTGGGAGCACCAGAGACCCAAAACAACACCCCAAATACCAAGAAAAGTGTTTTCATAATATGTTCCCTTTAATTAATCTGTCACAGCAGCTCATCTTTCTAATCATCATTTGAAATAGTTATATTTCCATAAAGATGTGACTTGATTGTCACATCAAATGATTCCACACGGGACCTGTGGTCTTTAAAGTGAGGGCCCAATCCGCAATGTTATAATTGGTCTATGCCACGTCCCAGGAGTCAAAGAGGACTAATGGTTGCCATTACCCATGTTCATTGCCACACCAAGTTTTTTTTTATTTTTTATTAAACCTCTAAATGTTCTATTTAAAAAAAAAAATGTATCTAAATTTCCACATGAAAAACTTGGATCGGCCCATCCCTAAATAATGATGAAAGTATACTAACAGTGGCGGTGGGTCAATAGGGGGCGCTAGGGCACCGCCCCTCCGTGAAATATTTTCTTGAATATATCTGCCAAATATTAACCAACTTTTATCAATACGAAATAAATCAACAAAAATCCATAGCGTTTATCCTCGTTCAATTGTGTGATTTACTTGTCACTGCCAGCAACCATTTAAATGCGTCTCAACGTCAATGATTTGGGCAAGGCTAGTTATTGGTCATTCGATATAAAGCCCTCCTCCCAAGTCAGGGGCGCCGGCCACGTTGAAGTGTAAGCTCGCTAACTTTTTGCTGTCTATCAAGCAGAGACAGCTTTTCAGTGGCGCAAGAAAATTCGCCCTCGGTTCGCACTAGTGTACGCCCCAGGCCAATGGTAATGGTTGCTTTTCTTTTTTGTTAACACCACATGATAACCACAATTCAGCGAATCAATAAAATAGGCTACCTCCCTCAGCAGCATTCGCGCACCACAACTACATGAGAAGAGATCGATCGCTAGCTAACAGAGTTGTAAGCACTTTCCACCGTTTTCAGTGGAGGAATTGGACTCCCCAAGCAATGTTATACTTAAAAGGAGCAAGTAAGTTACATATTAATTTAGTCTTTCGGCCTGTAGCATATAGACAAAATGAAGCAACTGTCCCATATTTCTAACTGCATTTGAAGTAGACATTGAGACTCACAAAAAATGGCCGCTATAGGACAGTGATTATGATTTGCCTCAATATCAGAATAACAACAATGGGTCAAATAGCAATGGCTGGTGGAGTGGCCATAAAGTAGGTCTGTATATGCACTGTAAGCTTGTCCAGGCCCTGCAAGTCAGGATGTAGGCTATTAATCTGAATGAATAGTAGGTAAATAGGTAGTGGCCGTCCCCAAAAATGCACCAGAATACAGGAAATTAAATCTATTAAATTGAAAAAATTTTATGGGGGGGCTAACCCCACACCCCAGACCCCCTGGCTATTACTGTGCCCCACCAACATTTTTGATCACCAGCCGCCACCGTATACAAATCACGACATTTTAACGTGCTCTCAAATCATTGGTGCAAGTAATAAGCTTTATTCAGAAGAATATTCAAGCAAAATCGGTCTTAGTTTAAGGCTCAGTCTTGTGGTTTCTCATTGTGGATTCTAAGACATCACAATATTTTTGGTATATTCTCAATTAACCAGGCCTTCCTTGTGGACTGGGACTCAAGCAAGGGATGTGCAGTACTGGTGTCGGATTACAATCCTCCCTCTGGCATTATTGTTGTTTTGCCATATCGATTTTAGCATGGTGGAGTATGAGGTGACACTCACTCTGTAAAGCCATTTGCACATCTTCAAAAAGCACTATATATAAATGCAATGAATTATTATAAAATGAATTAAATTGTATTGGTTCAGCCCCTTTTTTAAGCACATACACTGTCCCCCTAAAGGCAGTTTATCCTCTACTAGCAGCTAATAAGCAAATGTATTTATCATAAGACAGCGTATGGACCTTTCAACCTGTGTAGAGAGGAATCTATGCTGGAAGCATGATGGTAGAGTCCACAATAACAGCACCGAGTGCGTGCGTGTGTGCTGTGTGTGTGTGTGTGTGTGTGTGTGTGTGTGTGTGTGTGTGTGTGTGTGTGTGTGTGTGTGTGTGTGTGTGTGTGTGTGTGTGTGTGTGTGTGTGTGTGTGTGTGTGTGTGTGTGTGTGTGTGTGTGTGTTTTCAAATGGTAAGAATGGACCGTCAGCAGATGTTTGAGGGGGTTACCTTGCAGCTTCTGTATGATCCATCTGTCACACACGAACACACACACACACACACACACACACACACACACACACACACACACACACACACACACACACATGAACATACACACTCTCATTGT
This sequence comes from Melanogrammus aeglefinus, assembly GCA_900291075.1. Classification (NCBI taxonomy): domain Eukaryota; kingdom Metazoa; phylum Chordata; class Actinopteri; order Gadiformes; family Gadidae; genus Melanogrammus; species Melanogrammus aeglefinus. Next base: position 143,274 of record OLKM01000013.1, read on the forward strand.
CTTATCCTTGTTAGGCGTACGCGGATTCACATTGTTATGGTGTGTATGTGGCTATGCACTGCACACACAGTGTTGCAGCAGTGTGTGTGTGTGTGCCGTGGTGGTTGGCTGCTCGGTGAGGGAATGTTTTTCTGCCTGGACCGCCTGATGCTCGCTCTGTCAGCTCAGGGAGGGAGGGGGTGAGAGAGAGCGGGAGGCAGAGAGAGGGAGGGAGGGAGAGAGAGAGGGAGAAGGAGGCATAGAGAGGGAGGGGTGTTCATGCAAGGATTCACTGCTCAGAGCGACAGAACGGCAGACAGACGAGGAGAACAGCACAGCGCCAAGAGACAGTGTGTATCTGTATGTATTTATGCGTGCCAGTGTGTGCGAGTATGAGTGTATGTGTGTATTTTCCTTCCTTGTGTAGCAAAGAAAAGATGTGGCTTTGATTTGGCATGTCTTCTGTATGCATGTTTTCTTGTGGCTGTGTATTTGTGTTGGGATTTTTCCCGATGTTGTGTTTGTGTAACCCCAACATGTTTGTTGTGTTTTTAAACTAAGACATGTCAATTAAACTGTGTGTGTGTGTGTGTGTGTGTGTGTGTGTGTGTGTGTGTGTGTGTGTGTGTGTGTGTGTGTGTGTGTGTGTGTGTGTGTGTGTGTGTGTGTGTGTGTGTGTGTGTGTGTGTGTGTGTGTGTGTGTGTGGTGTGTGTTTCTCAAGGCTTTCCTGGCTGCATATCAGATCTGCAATTTGGTGTGTTTTTCACTGCATTTTTCAAAGCGTTCAGCAGTTGGCTGGTTGGTTGCAGCGAGTGTTATGATTTTTTTTTTTGCTCTTCAGGGGAGAGGGAGCAGGAGAGACTGTGGCCGAGAGGGAGCGAGTGATGAAAGGGAGACAAGGGATTTAATGATGACAAAAGACTAAAAGAGAGAGAGACGTTATACTGGTTTTAGCTCGTCCTCACTAGGGACAGCTCTTCTTTGTTTTTGTTTTCTTGTTGGCTATGTGATTGTTTATTTATAGCAGTCATCTGAGACATTTACATTTTAATGTAAATGAGGCATACCAAAGTAAGGGGCACCGGGAGTGTTTTTGTTTGCATGTATCCGTGATATTGCTGGCAGGATTGCTGTGTGGAAAGGGGTAGACCATGGAAATAATTTTTTGTTCATTCATATTTTATAGACAAAAACCCAAATGTGTCATTCATTCCACTCGTTTTAAAAGCATGGGGAATGCTTACAGGTTACTATAAACTGTGAGCGAGCATGCAGGCGTGCACGCGCGCGCTCCAGATTTGTTATAGTTAGCAGCACGCTGACAGCTGTCTCTGTCTTTCTCCTGTTTTGTACATGTGGTGGTGTTGACGTTCTTTCTCTACTGTACTACTGGCAGAAAAAAACCTCTTTGCACAAAAGTCTCGAGTTCTTATAGTGGCTGAAGTGGAACACGTTGTTTTCACATGGATGTGGAAGCATTTCCTGGTATTTATTTGTTTTTTTTATTAATTAGTCGTAATTCTCTTTTTTGGAAACCCGGCCTTCTGTCCGTCCCCTTTGTCTCTTTGACGTGTTCATCCTCCTTACCATCTGTTGAGTTTTACATCTAGTCTCTCTCTCGCGGCCGGTCTCTCCCGGTCTGTCTCCATGCCGTGTGATCTGGTCCCGCCACAGCCATGAGAGCGTGCTTCATGAATAGCCTCCAGTGTTGGAGCAGCTGCAGACCAGACTCTGTTACCTGGACCATTGTCAGCATGCTTGGGACTCTGGCAGGGTGGACTGACCACATGAAGGAAGGCCTTTAGAGTGTGTGTGTGTGTGTGTGTGTGTGTGTGTGTGTGTGTGTGTGTGTGTGTGTGTGTGTGTGGTGTGTGTGTGTGTGTGTGTGTGTGTGTGTGTGTGTGTGTGTGTGTGTGTGTGTGTGTGTGTGGCTAAGGAATGTGGAAGACTGTCAGCTCTAACAGTTGTTGAGTTGGAAAGGCTTATTGGTCGGTGAAAGTAATAGGGGGAAGGTGGTGTGTGTGTCAAGTAATTGTGTAATTGTGTGCGTGCGTGAGCATTTTTCAGGTCATTTTGTGTGGGGCATGTATTTGACATGGGGTGTGTATGCGAGCGCATGTGTGTCTGTTGTGTCAAGCTATCTTCTGTGGGTGCATGCTTTTGACATGGTGTGTGTATGTGAGGGCATGTGTGTGTGTCCAATTATTTTGTGTAGGGGCAAACTTTTAACATGGTGTGTGTGTCAAGCTATTTTGTGTAGGTGCATGCGCTTATCATGGTGTGTGTCTGTGACAAGCTATTTTGTGTAGAGGCATGCGTTTTACAGTGTGTGTGTGTGTGTGTGTGCGTGCGTGTCTGTCAAGCTATTTTGTGTAGGAACATGTGTTTAACATGGTATGTGTGTGTGTGTGTGTGACAGCTTTGAGAAGCACTCCCCCATGCTGTGCCCGGCGTCTTGCCTGCCCCTCCTGAGGGAGCTGGCCCAGTGGCGCTGCCTGCTGGGCTGGCACCGCCACAGAGGGGTGGGGTCCCCCACCACCGCAGTGGGCGCCGCTAGTGCAGGACCACAGCAGCAGGGGTCAGAGGGCGGGCTTGGGGGCGGAGCCTCACGGCCGATCTGCCACACCAAACCCCAGCCTGGCAACCAGGTAAGGACTGTCAGGGACGTTGCCGTGGTTACCTAGAAATGGTTGCTTTTGGATTATATTTTTTAATGCTTTTGTTTTTTCCATCCCGATTCCGTCGCTGGCCTGCGGGGATCGGACCGCGTTCCTTGGGGGGGGCGGCGGTTGTTTTAACCCCAACGGCGCTTGTGGTGTTCCCCTCGCCGGCCTCACATGGCCTTCAGGTTTAAAATACACCATGCATTCTCCTTGGGGCTCAGCGACCCATGCTGTATCAAGTATTGCTCTCCCAGTGCAGAGGGAGGCAAATGGAAATCACTACAGTCTGCAAATATCAGATGATACCGGGGTCAGAATCATACGGAACTGGAGATCTCAGACTGGTGGCTTCTTCCAGTAACCTTCGTTTGCATTTTACATTTTGATGATGGAAGGCAAACAGTATTATAGATTTTGATTTGCTGTTCTTTCATTTTTTAATACAAATGTAAAATTTTTTCCCCAATGGTATTCCGATTGTGAACAGTTCAATGTGACCATACATGCCGTTCCCACTCAAACGTAGCGTTCCACTTCTGCTGGTGGAATGGTGTTACCATGCCACGGCTCTATTCACCACCAGCAGAATTAATATTTATTGTTGCACCCTGGGTTGCTTGCTTAGTGCTAAGAATAGCCTCTTGTACAGCAGAAGAGCTGTGCTTCTGTTTCCCTCGCCCGGTCCTCTTCTGCCGTTTCCCCGCTATTCATTTGCATACAATCGAAACCCCTGTAACACAGCAGTCGTTTGTTCTTCGATCTGGAAGATGCAGTGCAGTCCGACAGAGTTCACTGATGCATTTAAACAGGGACCGGGACCTTCCCCTGGAAGCTCTGTGATAATTCCTGAGTCTCCAGAAGAGGCGAGTCCTCCACGAGGCATCCGCTGTGTGCAAAATAAGAAGGAGAGGCATAAACGGTGCTAAATGATCCTACTCTGCCCATTATGTGTACATGTCAAACGCGAGATCCACCAGTTGAGGGATTTGGGTGATTTCTGTCGCCGGTGTCTCAAGTAAACACATTTCACCGAGCCATTCCTTCGTTTAAACTTTGAGGAAACAAGCTCTTAGACGGATTGGTATTGATCCAAGCCCTCCCCCCGTCTCAGGACTGGGGCCGGGAGGTGGGGGTTAATGCACGTGTTTTGATGATTTATGAACGCTGAGTCTGTGGATTCCTGCCGTCCATCTGCGTTGTCTTTCTGCGAGTGGTGGCTGAAACGCTGTTCGTTGATCGATCTCCTCCACAGCAATTTGTTCTTGCTTCCCCTACACTTGCTCGCTCGGACGGCTCGCGTCAACGCCAGTCATTAAAAATGCATACGGGTAACCTGAGGTGATGCCCTGCTGTCACCAGAGCTCTCCGCAGCGCTGGCACCGCGAGGCGGTCCCTGACGCTGCAAAACAACCCGTGTTGTGGCCGCCATGAGGCCGCTTTCCTTCATAGTAGGAGGGCTGCTCCATCATGGAAAAAAATCATAGTCGCGATTATTTTTGGTCAATATTGAAATCATGACTATTCAAAAGATTCTTTTTCAGTTCCAAAACATGATGGATTTATTCAGCATTTCTCCCTCCAAAGAAAAACACTTTGAAATTTCCCCTTAAAAAAAAGTAAAGTAATGGACAAATATGCTCCAGTTGTTCTGCGATTTCTATAAAACATCCAGATACTATAATTATTCTTTTTTCATATATAGTTTCTACTCAATGTCAGTTTTTAGTTTGGAGATCGTTTGACCCAAAAATCAAAATAACCATCAACATTCGGTTAACTGCACAGCCCTCATTCATAGTGGTCCGCAGCTTGGGGAAGTTGAGATGATGTTGAACGGGTCGAATTGACCACCCCCGAGGGCGGCCAGCCCTCCTCGGACCCCCTGGTGATGACCTCATTGCTCTCCGCCCCTCAGGGTGTCATCGTGTGCCAGTCAGCACCTCATCGTCGGGATCATGATCTCACTCTTTACTCACTGATGGCGACGCTGTGACATGTGTTCCCGTAACGGTTGAATATTTCCAAATTGATGCTCATGAATAGCTTCTACCCAGGGAGAAACCCGAGAGCCGTGCGTGCCGCGTTTAAATGTCATTACCGCGGAGCGCAGGGAGATGGAATGCACACATAATAATATTAACTTCCAGTAGTGAATAAAAAGTGCCGAAATGGGTAAGAAAGCCATTATTCAGTCCTTTACGCGTGGATGCATTTTCGGGACAAAGTATTATTTGTGTTATGACATTGAAATGATAACCTTAATGAACAGGCAGCAACGGGGAAATATGTGTCGGAATTGAGTGTAGCCTACCGTGAGTGCAGCCTATCATGCGTCATTGCTTTGCTTTCGGCTGTGAGACGCTAGATGAGATGCTCTCCTGGTGGCTTTTTGTTGAAGGGGCTATGTCCAAATTGTCTCGAAATATAAAGCCATTAAGATACAATCGGGGAATTCAACGCTTGAGCAAGCTGTTCTCTTAATGGGAGTACATTAGCAATTACGTCTCGATAAATGACGGCGTGTATATTCTCATTACTCGCTTTGTACCTTCTTATTAACACGGTTCACACTTGGTTTGGTTAAAACGTGGTTGGAAGTGTGTGTGTGTGTGTGTGTGTGTGTGTGTGTGTGTGTAAATAATGTACGCTATGTTAAATGTGCGTACACAATTTATGGATATTAGGAATGCACTGGGGTGAAACTCTCAATAATTAACTTCCCATAAAGTAAATGGCGCTTGTATACTGGCGTCAGCAGACGACCATTTGGAAAGCGTTGGGGGTCTTTCAGATGGGTGGCTGCCCACCGTGCTCCCTGGGGGGTCCTCATTGTCATGGATACGGCCTCCTGGGCTCCCTGTGATGGAGGGGGGGGGTGGGGGGGGGGGGGTGTAGAGGTAGGGTGTGGTGTGATAATGATGGTGCAATCAGTGGCATTCTACTTTCAGAGCGTTCCTTCTGATAAGCTTGGACATAACGATCAGTGTTTCCACCAGCACTGTGTGGTTAAGACTACCAATGTATAAAAATAAAAAATTATATATTTTATATATATATATATACCAATGTATAAAAATAAAAAATTATATATTTTATATATATATATATATAATTTTTTTTTATAAATATTTTTTAATTATTATGCATCAACAAAGTACAAAACTCATAAAGAAAATTTAAAGATAAATACTGCATCGGTAATACTGTTCTCAGTAATAGCCGTGTCATAAAGCTTTTTGAAGGGAATTGAAACGGCTGCATCAGGTGATTGTATATCGGGAACTGAAACCCTCAACAAAGACTGCAACCCCCCCCCGCCGGCACGCCCGCTCCTTGACCACCTTGGTGAAGACATTTTCCGGGGGAAACACAGACGATACACTGCGTGTACACTGAGTGATGGAAATAGGAATTCTTTTTCATGCAGTGCATGCCACGAAATTGTGACGCTTGTTCAATTATATATGCTGTCTAGTAGTCGTGGCGTGCTTTAATTTTTAATATATGTATTATGTACAGAATTTATGAAGTTATATTTTCAGTAATAACCTAACGGTAAAAAGAATGATGCAAAAGTGTGTGTGTGTGTGTGTGTGTGTGTGTGTGTGTGTGTGTGTGTGTGTGTGTGTGTGTGTGTGTGTGTGTGTGTGTGTGTGTGTGTGTGTGTGTGTGTGTGTGTGTGTGTGTGTGTGTGTGTGTGTGTTATTAGATAAGGTTACTGTTTCATTAGAGATGTTTTATAAAAAAAAGCTAGAAAAGTTCATTTGGAGAAGTGGTTCCACCATTTGCGCTCTCGAGATAACAGACAATCGAAGATCTCGCCACCTGCAAACCCTCTGGAGATTTCTGAATGCAAGTCAGTTGTTTGAAACAGACCTGCACCTCGTATATTTTACTGGACAATATGCTTTCCTTTCTCCCCATTCCCCTCCACAATCTTGAGATATAGTGAGTGACTTTGTAACACAGAGAGAAGAGCTTGGACATAACTTGATTCTGCATCATCGAATGTTTGCTCAGGCCACGAAATTAAGGATTTCCGGCAATGTTGTTTAAATATGTTGAACCCAGGACAAGAAAAGTTTGTTGCTAAGGCCGTGTTTACAGGAATACATGACCCCCCACCCCCAACATGAAGGTCTGCCTTAAAGGCTATTAGTTGGTTCTGCAAGGCAGGTTTTAGTTTACCTCTCAAATTCCTTCCTTTCAGTTTTCCCAACGAGTCCTTTGAAATTGTCCTCCAATTCTAGTTGAGTGAAGCGGTTAGAGACTGTGGTGTGCATCGAACACCATCTCAGACGATACCTTTTATCTTCTTTTTACCGAAATATCGCCCAAAGGCACCTTTTTAAATGTATAGCCAGCAGCTCCATGATTTAGCCTGGTTGTGTTCCCTTCATCCAGTGTGTGTGTGTGTGTGTGTGTGTGTGTGTGTGTGTGTGTGTGTGTGTGTGCGTGTGCATGTGCGCGCGTGCGTGCGCCCTCCCTGGTGGTTTAGGGGGCTCTTGTTCTCTACGAGCTGGGCTTGGTTGATCCATCATTTTGTGTGTTCAGCCCAGGTCGTAGCCCCCTGCCTTTGACATCCCGCTGCCTGGAAGGGCTTTAGGAGAGCCGTCTCCAAACCCCCCCCAATCCACCGTCCCCAGCCGGCCTTAAGCCTGCCATTGAGCCCGCAGCCCAGAACGGCGTGGTCCACGTTAAGCCGCTGCTCTAGAAAAGGCCTGAGCGGACCAGAAACATGCGTCATTTTCCTACGAAAACGGAACCCCAATATGTGTGTGTGTGTGTGTGTGTGGAGGCGGTGTGAAAGTCACAATTGATCCTCGACAAATTGGAAATGGCTTTCGGCGATGAACGGCGCATTTCAAATGCTGTGATAAAGATGAGTCTTTCTCTTTCAGCCTCTCTCTCTCTCTGTGGGTCTCTGAGGTGGAGGCTGGAGCGAGGCGGTTCTCTCTCTCTCTCCTTCCCTCTCTCTCTGATGAATGGTAGAGGGGGGGGGGGGATGTTCAAACAGAATGGCTGATGCTGTCTGGGTCGTCCCCTGGGTCCTCTGGCCGCTCCCCTGCAGCACTTCATTAGCCGGAGTGAACCAGAAATGAATATACGGGAAGAGAGTCAAAGTGCGTGTGTGCGTGTGTGCGTGTGTGCGTGTGTGTGTGTGTGTGTGCGTGTGTGTGTGTGTGTGTGTGTGTGTGTGTGTGTGTGTGTGTGTGTGTGTGTGTGTGTGTGTGTGTGTGTGTGTGTGTGTGTGTGTGTTGGGGGGGAGGGCTGAGGGGTCTGCATGCCAATACACTTCTGACCTTCACAGTGGGGTCCCCCCCTCCCCACCACTGTCTAAGATTATGCGCAGGTGCAACGCAAACACTGCACCGTACCGGCCAGAGACTAGCTGAGCCATCAGGGATCGTCAGCCAATCGGTGTGGAGGGCTGCAATTTTTCAGGGGTAATGTGTGAGTGCAGCTTACGGGAACCTAGTAACCTGGGCTTTTGTTGTCATCATGATGACTGACATTGGTTTAGAGGACATACTTCCCCGCGCGCTCAGCTTTCGTAGCGCTGGGGGAAGGGGGTCGTAATTAATATTCACATTTCATCATTTTACACACACACACACACACACACACACACACACACACACACACACACACACACACACACACACACACACACACACACACACACACACACACACACACACACACACACACACACACCTTCTTTCCTCTCCTCTCCTGCTCTCTCCTCATATTCTGCCTCACCACACACACCGGACAGATGTGTTCCGGGCTTTGATGGATGGTGGGGAATTTCAGCCGCTCTCTTCTCCTTCCCTCACACCGCTTTCATGTAGCATCCTTTATCTTTCATGCGTTTGTCTTTTATCAGCACTCTGGCCGTCATGGCTAGTGTCTTTGCTGCCACCCTCCCCACCTTTTTTTAGAAAGGCCCAGACAATATCAGGACAGGTCTTTCTTTCTTTTCAATCTCCTTCGTTTGATGAGGCGATGAGGAAGGAACAAAGGCCCAGAGGCTTTCATGGTGATGAGTACCGTATACTAACGAGGACATGATGGTACACCAGCCGAGGGCGCAGACCGGAGGTTTGCTCACTCAACACAGATATTAAGTCTGCATTCAATTCAAGAGACTGGCCCAGTTTCGGGGTTTCACTCCGTCACACTTTCACACTCACGTTCTCTTGCTTTCTCTCTTCCCCCTCCCCCCCCACCACCACTGCCATTTGAATATGTTGCATACGAAACTAACTTCAGCCCACTCACGTCCGGTATTCACCCCTGAACACGATATACAATGGCATCACATATCAGATGTGGAGGATGAGGATCCCAGCTGTCGCACGGAAACTTAACTCTCTGCGTCCCACTTTCTTTGTCTTTTTGTCTGTCTGTGTCTCTCTCTATATGTCTCACTCTCCCTCTCTCTGTCTCGCTCTTTCTCTCTCTCCCTCTCTCTGTCTCCATGTCTCAATCTTTTTGTCTCTCTCGCTCTCTGTCTCACTCCCTCCTACCCACTGTCTCTGTGTCTCGCTCTTTATGTGTCTCACTCCCTCTTACCTCTCTCTCTGTCTTCTCTGTCTCTCTCTCTCTGTCTCTATCTCTGTCTCTCTCTATGTGTCTCTCTCTATGTCTCTCTCTCTCTATGTCTCTCTCTCTCTATGTCTCTCTCTCTGTCTCTCTCTCTCTCTATGTCTCTCTCTCTCGCTATGTCTCTCTCTCGCTATGTCTCTCTCTCTCTCTCTATGTCTCTCTCTCTCGCTATGTCTCTCTCTCTCGCTATGTCTCTCTCTCTCTCTCTATGTCTCTCTCTCTCTATGTCTCTCTCTCTCGCTATGTCTCTCTCTCTCGCTATGTCTCTCTCTCTCTGTCTCTCTCTCTCTCTATGTGTCTCTCTCTCAATGTCTCTCTCTCTTTGTCTCTCTCTCTCAATGTCTCTCTCTCTTTGTCTCTCTCTCTCAATGTCTCTCTCTCTCTGTCTCTCTCTCTGTGTCTCTCTCTCTCAATGTCTCTCTCTCAATGTCTCCCTCTCTCAATGTCTCCCTCTCTGTGTCTCACTCTTCGTCCGTCTCTCTCCCGATCCTGTCTCACTGTGCAGTACTCGTCGGCGGGCTGCGGGCTGTCCCTCCACCACAGTGAGAAGCCGGAGCATGAGGAGGTGTGTGAGTTCCGGCCCTACACCTGCCCGTGTCCGGGGGCCACCTGCAAGTGGCACGGCTCCCTGGAGGCCGTCATGCCCCACCTGATGCACACGCACAAGTCCATCACTACCCTGCAGGTCACCGCCCAGTACTGTTGTGTTATCTGATTTGATTTGATTTGAAAATGTTATTTCAAATGTGCAAGAAACATGTCATCGAATGAGAAACAAGGCTCTATTTTTCCTTTTTTTCTTGACACATTTGAGAAGGAGTGGGGAGAAGTATACACTGGTTTAATCCCGTCCCCTTTCATTAAATCATACAATAATTATTACCTGTTGCCTTTACTTAAATTAAACTTGCAATTTATGCAATTAATAATTATATATAATATTAAAGTCGGCGACTTGGAAGCACAACATATTTTCAGTCAGTAAATACAGTAAGTACACCTGCGTATACATCTATACGTTACTGTTGTTGCGCTACTATGTTGTCACACTGTTGTAACCCAGTGCCCGTATCCTTGGGACAGTCCATGGTGGACAACGTCGCCCTGTAGCCCTGCCTTAATATTGCGAGCTTCCCGGTTTCATGTGGAGATGTTATTCCAACACAGGCAGCTCGGCTCCGAAACAACTTTCAGTCAGCCAATCAGAGAACGCCAGTGAGGGCTGTAGATGTTGACTAAACTAGGCAGGGCCCTGTTTGACATTTCTACAACGTTAAATTATTCATGCTGCATTGGAAGTAGCTTTAATTCGATAATGGGGTTAACTTCCTAAATTCAGCACTTGGGATTTCAGCAAACACTACAGATGATTATTTCCAGTAGATGGATCTCGCAACTGGTCGGTCTACTTATCGATCAATTAGCCGTACAGTCTATAGAAATGTCATAAATAATGCAAATACCAGAAGCCTTGCTGCTTGATCATGGTTGAGTGAAGTGGACCCCACCTTCTTTGTACATATCGTTAGCCTCATAGCATAATTGCCGTAATTATATTTTGGCGATAAATTGAGATATGAAACCTAACTCTACTCTCTTAAAGGTCCCATGACATGCCACCAGGTGCGAGTGTGATTAGCCGTCACACGCCGACACACATCTAGGTGGACACGCCCACTTGTGATGTCATAAGGGACTGATTTTCAAAACGGCTCGTAACGGCTAATCACACGCACACCTGGTGGCATGTCGTGGGACCTTTTAATGCTGCTGATTCAATGTGCCTCATTGGTTCATCCTAAGCCAATCAGAGTGCTTTCCACATTCCATAATCACTATCTGCCCACGTCATCTATTTGACTTGGGCCTTTTTAACACTAAATACAAGATAAACCTTAAACTATGACTTTTGGGCTGACGATATGGTGATCATCAGACGGCTGATACCAAAGCGTGTCTCAAAGCCACCCTCCTCCACCCTGCGTCTCCCCAGGGCGAGGACATCGTGTTCCTGGCCACGGACATCAACCTGCCGGGCGCCGTGGACTGGGTGATGATGCAGTCGTGCTTCAGCCACCACTTCATGCTGGTGCTGGAGAAGCAGGAGAAGTACGAGGGCCACCAGCAGTTCTTCGCCGTGGTGCTGCTCATCGGCACGCGCAAGCAGGCCGAGAACTTCGCCTACCGCCTGGAGCTCAACGGCAACCGGCGGCGGCTCACCTGGGAGGCCACGCCGCGCTCCATCCACGACGGCGTGGCCGCCGCCATCCTCAACAGCGACTGCCTGGTGTTCGACACGTCCATCGCGCACCTCTTCGCCGACAACGGCAACCTGGGCATCAACGTCACCATCTCCATGTGCTGACGGAAGCCCCCCCCCGGGGGAGGGGGGAACGCTACGGCCGAGACCGAGTTCACGGTCGGCCGTGTGGGACGTCGTAACGCTCACTCCCAGGGTGCGGCCGTGATCCGTCGATAACGGGGAATGTTTGAATGACTGATGGCGACCTCCCCAGGTCTGAGCACTGGGTGCTTACTGGTCAAATCCTGTGTGCGTGTGTGTGTGTGTATTATGGTTGTGTGTGTGAGGGAGCTTTTGTTTGCGTACTTGTGTTCAGTTTTTGTGGATTCGACTGCATGGTGCATGGCGACGGTGTTCTCGTGAGACTAGCGCTCTTGCTCTGGATGGACCACCGTTGGTTAACGAGGCAATACCCATTTTATTAGCAGCGGTTTGATTTGTCTCCGTCCACACCCACTGTCCTCTTGAAAGCCAGTTAATCCCCGGTGTTTAATCTGAGATTAAAGACCGGGAAAATGGAGGACAGCGCACACATTCCAGGGTTCCCTTCTGTGCTCTGCCAAGCATCTGCCTTACTTTTATACTGCGGACTCCTCTGGTCATCTGCAACCTCTCTGGTAACCTCCAGAACTCTGGTCACCTCACCTCCCACCCCTCTGGTCAGCTCCCACCCCAGTCACCTAGTCCCCTCTGGTCACCTCACCTCCCACCCCTCTGGTCATCCCAGTCACCTAGTCCCCTCTGGTCACCTCACCTCCCACCCCATCTGGCCACATACAGACCTTCTGGTCAACTCCCACCCCCTCTGGTCAACTCTGACCCCCTCTGGTCATCTCCACCCCCTCTGGTCAACTCCCACCCCCTCTGGTCAACTCCCACCCCCTCTCTTGTCACCTCCACTCCCCCGGTCACCTCCCAGCCCACTCTGGTCACCTCCAGACCCCTCTGATCACCTCACCTCCAGACCCTCCTGTAGAACCTAAACTTTCTGGTTGTTCTGTTGCTTTTCTTACTGTAGCATTGGTTTTGTTTAGATTTTTTTCCTTTGCTTAAACCGGCCCAGGGAATAATCCTAGATGGAAATGCGTCGATGTGTTGATAATGAAAGCGATTCTATTTTCTTTGTAAGAGCTGCAATGCAAATGGATGGACGAGATACTTTTTTTTTTTCTGAGCCGAGTTCCACAAACACACGGGCGCACACCATGACCGCTCGCCCCGGCTGACCCCAACGACGGCCCACTGAACTCAGTGTAGCGTTGTGGCCCGTTGAGAGCGGCCCTCCTCCGATCCATACCTCTGACTCCACGTCTGTAACCCTGCTCGTCCTTTAGGGGGCGCCACTGGGGTCAAACGAAACCTTTCTGTCTACTGATGAACACAAACACCTCAGTATCTTCTCCTGTTTCATAAGCAGCGTGGCGGGGAGGGGTATATAGAACGGGCCACGGACTGCAAGTTAACAAATACTATCAAAATGTAACACACTTGATTGATCATTACTGACGTTAACCCGGGTGGGGATATAGAAACAACCCAACACACACCCACACACACACACACACGCATGTAGACACACATGAACATCTGTTCACACGGCGAGGTGACCTTGTGGAAGACATGCCGACCCCCAGCTGTCGCGTTCCAGGAAATGTTTCTAATATTGTACAGGATTTACGGTATATTTTTTTGAAGAGACAAAAAAAAAAGTACATATTACGTGTTGTTCAGATTTTTTATGTATTAACAGGTTATCAGGTTGTACAGAGAGTGAGAAGCTATTTTCTAAGCTGATGTTGATATGTTCTTAAATATGTTGTACTCTTGTCTTCCTTGGCGATATTAAGCGAACCGTCAGACTCACTTCGTGTTGGCTCATTGTTCCGAACGCGGAGGCCCAATGGTCACCGCAGACGTGTGCATAACAAAATGTGTAGTAGGCTACGAAAGAAGTGTTAAAACAAGGAAATGTACTGATTTGTTGTCAAACCGTACATGTACTTAACCTAATTCTGTAACTGGGAGTTGATCCAAGCTGCAATAATGAGCGCTGCAATGATCTATTTTAAATAATCCTGAAATACATCGCTTACAAATCACGCTGCTCGTCATACATGTTTGTTTCACATGTTTCTGGACTTTTTAAAACTCCTGACTTTGTTTGCATCTCCTTGCTGTTTTTTAACCGTGTTAATCAATCTATTATCAACCAGCAACACATTTAGAGCTGAGTGTACTGGTAACTGCTTTGAATGTTTAGGTAACAACAGCTTATCAATTTGTGCCTGACGGCAATAAGAAAAAACATTAATGTATCCGTTGTAGCAAGAGATAAATGCCCATGTGTCCTTTAGTTGGGAATGCATCTGTTGCGATGAAGAAACAGGGATGCGTAAAAATGAAGCTATAATGGATAAACCTACGGCGACGTATCAACGGGAATGCCCTGATTCAACCTTGTAATCAGTTATTTAGATGAGAAAAAGTCAATTTTGTTTTCTGCACTTAACTTGACATTCTGATTGCAGTACAGTTAATTCAACCTTTTTTAAGGCGGTGTGCTTGCGATATCTAAAAGTGTCTGTCTGCGTCATATTCATCACAATCTGGTGAAGCTACACATAAAGCATTAAAGTCTGTCGTTGTGTCATAAACCACCCTAGTTGTACTGACTATTTTATTTGTTTTTCAAATCCTGTTTTTCTTTTTCAAACAACTAATCTCCTAGCTGATCACCCAATGCCCGTATTTGTTGTGTTTTCGAACAGAAGACTCGTGTTTCCAGTACTAACAATTATCAGTTTTTCCCACAAGACGGTAGATTTTAATCCTTCTCACAACCGTGGCTCCCACTGAAAGCCTGCATTGCCAATAAAACAAAGTGTTTTAAAAAAAATATAGAAATTGTAGTTTTGAACTGTAGGCCCACAATGTCCTTAATGAAACCTCAGTTCATATTCTCAACTGTCGAGGCTAAACGTGAACGTATAGAAATGACCACAGATCTCTCCCCAGGTGTGTGTGGGATCTTTCAGGCCACTAATCTCTGGTCTGAAGATAGAAGAGTTGGCTGCTGGTACAGGGGTGGCTCCAAGGGCATTCCCTCCAAAGTGCTTTCTGTAATTTTTCCATTGTGTCAATTTGATCTTTTATTCTCCAAGGGGATTAACATCGATATCTGTTATAATCTTGCGTGCTGCTACCCAGAGTGTATTAATAGTATCCCTAAACCTACTCTCCCAAGTACAGTCACAGACCCATGTACTCTTATTCTCCAATCGGGACATTTTGAATGGTTCAACAAGAACGAACCGTGTATCTGATTAATTCTGATGGGGAGATATTCATTAAATTAATATATAACGGGGTAAATAAACTTTATTTTTAACCCCACTCAAATCCAGGAGGAACAATTGAAATGGATGCAAGTCGACACTCAATAAAAGATAAAGACTATGAGCTCAACTACACATGGGAAATTCCACACACACACACACACACACACACCCCTCTCAAAAGACGTTCATCTTCTTGAACATGACTTGAACACCAGCCCCCTTCAGCAGGAGTTATTACCAGTGTCAGCTTGAGCTGCTTGCTGCTGCCACTCTGATGGGATTAACAAGAGATGACTTTAATGTTTAAATTGCAGTGGGAAGGATCAATACTCGTCTTCACGGGTGAGTCCCCAATCTTTATAGAGGATTTAACAGAAGCAATCTTTCGCTATGCCACTGTTCTCGCTAATACCACTAGTCTGCTGGCATCCCCCCACCCCAACACACACACACACACATCCTTCCCTCTCTGCCTCCTTCACACATTTAGTACCCTTTATGACTCATGTGTCTTCCTGTCCTAACCACACACACACACACACACACACACACACACACACACACACACACACACACACACACACACACACACACTGATGGTGGATGGGCCTTGATTGGTTTCAATGTCAAGATGTCCCAGACACTCACAGCAATTATGTTTTCATTAACCACCTAATAAATGTTTTTATTGGCACTCATCTGGGATAATCAAAACGACATATTGGTGCACTGCTATATAGCAAGACTTTAAACCAATATAAGGACACAGAACATTGACATTAATTTAAACTGCATGGAACCATAGAATGGTAACATACTGTAGATTACTAATTAATTTAGATTATAAAATATATGGTTATGTTACCTTCAGAGGATTGACCAGTTTTTATATCTGGGATATTTACATTATTTATGCCATTTAATTTGTTGGGCTATTTATTTACTCAAGCTAATCTTGTTTGTAAAATAAGTGTTTCAGACTAACCTCAATAGTTACTGTGCACTACCATGTTTTCATGCCACTTTTAGATGCGTCATTTAAAAGCTACTTTCAATCAATAAAAGTATATAAATGATATTTTGACACCAATAGGTTGAATGATGTTTTATTTACAAGACAGTAATTTTTATTTCCAGTAATACAAATATTTTCTTAAAAAAAGGACTTCTTGTCACAGAAACAGTTTGGACAGGGATAACAGTGTGGAGGGCTGTTCTTGGTACAGGTAATGGCAGTATTGTTTAAATTCAAGGTAAACATGAACAATTTGTCCAAAATTCAAAAAGTCATGTAGGATGTTCCTGAGGGGTTTGACCCAAAAGTCTGGATAGCTGAAGCCTTAAACACAACCCATACAAAAAATGGGTTTAGTAAGTTACAGCAAAAACATACCCTGCTCCCTCCCCCATCAAACCAGTCACCAGTCACCAGTCACTAGATCACTTGGCCCCCTAGAAAAACGTGAGGTGCTCACAGCCTCAGGACCTCCTGTGTTCCCTGTCCTGGCTGTGCTCCCGCCGTCTGCCGCTCCGGTCTCTCTCCCTGTCCGTCCCTCTGTCCCTCTTCCTGTCCACATCCCTGTCTCGCTCTCTCTCCCTCTTTACGTCTCGCTCTTTCCTTCTGTCGCTCTCCCCGTCCCTCTCGTCCTCTCTCTCCCTCATCCATCCCCCCTCCCTCTCTCTCTCCCGCCCGCCGTCTCTGTTGTGGTCCCTCTCTCGCTCCTTGTGCCATTTCACATCGTCACCTTCTCTCTCGGCAACCTTCTCCCGGTCTCTCTCCCTCGCCCTCTCTCTCGGCCTGCCGGCGTCTCGCTCCCATTCGTCCTCCCTCCTCCTGTCCTCTTCTTCCCGGTGCCTCGACTCCCCGACGACGTGCTGGTCTCCACGGCGACCGTGGAACCCGTCGTCAGCGGCCCCGTGCCTGTCCCCAGGGCGGGAGTTCCGTTGCTCAGCAACACCTGCCTTGCTGTCCCTGTGCGCCCTCTTGTGGACGTAGCTGTCGTAGCCGGCGTCCTGCTTCTCCTGTTTGATGGTAACAGCCGGGGGGGGAAGGGAGAGCGAAGGGGGGGAGGAAGACGAGTTGGCGACCCTGGCACCAGCGCCGTCATACTCCTCCTTTACAGCCTTTTTCTTTTCCTTCTTCTCCTTTTTTCTCTCTTTCTTCTTCTTCTTCTTCTGTTTCTTGTCTGCGTGGATGAAGAGAAGACGGAGTAACCATAACGTCATCATGAAAAAGGCCATCCAAAAGGATGAATCCATGCAATTTTCTATGACTCAATTTGGGTCTACACTAGCCTGCGTCACGTTCACTTAGATTTAAGCTATCAGACTTTAGATGTAAATCTAAAATCTGATTTGTGAGACTGAAATGTAGGCCGGGTCTAAGCTGCAAGACCTTTGGACTCAACACGCTACAAACACGCGCCTCCAAACGGGCCCGGGAGTCAAGTGGTGTCCCTTACCTTTCTTGCTCTTCTTCACAGCGACCGCATACTGCTCCTCCTCCTCCTCCTCTTCCTCCTCTGACTCCTCCTCTGACGACAGCTGGTCGGGTAGCTTGGGGGCACAGCCCTCGTCCCTCAGGGTCTTGGTGATGTCGTCGATGTCCTCTGTGTCCTTGGGGGGCTTGTAGTTACTCACGTGGTCCACGCGGATCGTCCGGCCTTTGATCTGAGAGCCACACACCGTGGGATTAAAAACAGAACAGCGGATTCGCACGGGCAGATGGTTTCGGTGACTTGACCAGTCTCGCGACGCGATATATTAAATATGCTGTATATCATATATATAATATACAGTATACACAAGGATGAGCCCAGGTTCTTGGTTTGGTCCAAATTTAGATTTTATAAACCAATATCGGATCGATGCTATACGTTGTAGAAATTGATTTTGACATCACCTCAACACAGCCCTGCTTAGAGAGTGGAGAGCTCTCCTTCATCGTGCCTTATGAGTTTTGTGATGCTGTTACCGTTAAAGTGTAAGTGAACACAGCTCAACTTCGAACACTAGGTTTCAAAAAGGTTTTAGGGCTGGGAGGTCTAGGTAAAGGGGGGGGGGGGGGGTATGATTACAACCCAGGCCGACTTTGTGATACTGTTTAAAGATAGTACCGTTGTGTATGAGCGATGCTGTGTACGAAATGTGCCACACAACACAGAGTTATGACCGAGAAGCCGTGCATCACCATGGAGGGTGCTATACAGTGGTGGAAACTAGATATACCCCCCCACACACAAACAAATTCATGTACACACCATGTAAAGCGCTATGGGTGTCTTGAAAAGGGCTGTATAATCGACATTATCTTTACAATTATTATAATTAATATTGAATGGAGCCTGGGTTACCTTAATCCCATTGAGGTTGTCAACAGCGAGAATGGTGCTTCGCTGGTCCTCAAAGCAGATGAAGCAGAAGCCCTTGGATTTGCCCGTCTTTTTGTCCCGAACCAGGTTGATATTAACTATCTCTCCGTACCTGAATCGGAGGGAAGAAAATAAGGTAAACATCTATAATTGTACATTTTCTTTCACCCGAAGGATAGGACATTTTTCTGCTCCACGCACGCTTCCTGGGTTTCTTTAACCGTCTTCCCTTGGTTCATTCCAAGCTATGATTTCTAATGCACAATTATGCACCCATCAAGAGTTTTTATCTGTTCTTTCGTCGTCTTCCTTGACACTTACTGAGAAAATACACAGATGACGTCTCCCTCTGTCAGTTCGTATGGAAACCCGCCTGGAAAACAGAGAAATAAATTAAGAGTGTATCGTTGTACTGAAGTGAGCTCCAGGAAAGTGTTGCTAGATCATAGTAATATGTGAATTTAACCCCAAGAAAAATTATAATTTCATATAATTTACCAACGAACACCCAGGCGCTGTCCTTGTACTCCGTATGCCATGACACTGACTCTTTCACCCCAGAGCTG
The DNA here is from genome assembly GCA_900291075.1 of Melanogrammus aeglefinus. Taxonomy (NCBI): domain Eukaryota; kingdom Metazoa; phylum Chordata; class Actinopteri; order Gadiformes; family Gadidae; genus Melanogrammus; species Melanogrammus aeglefinus. The sequence continues at coordinate 162,106 of OLKM01000013.1, forward strand.
GTGCTCCCTCTCGTTCAACTCATTGATCAACTTCACCTTTGTTAGGGGACTGGAACATGAAAGCAGAAAATTACAGCGCTGACATTGCAGCAAACAATCGTTGTCGTGGAATGATTTACTTTTTGTTATTCACATTAAGCTGAAGTAAATATTACCAGCTGCTGTGTATTGCACGAATACAAAGCTGTGTTGGGATAAAACCCCATGCAGGTAGAGGGATCAAATGAACGCTACTTTTTAAATTTTATTTATAAATATAGTGCAGAAGATACCAACATGGCAATAATCGAGAACTGTTTGGAAAAGTGAGGTGAGAACACGTTTTGTTTACTTTGGGGTCATACTGGTACACTCAGCACCATTTGGGACATAATGGGAAGCTATGTTTAACGGAAGCGAGAAGGCCCTGGTCGTAGCACAAGAGAACAACATTAGCCTATCCCTGAATACTATGGACACATTAGAGATATTAGACATAAGATACACAATAGCGAAATGTGTAAGAACTTACTTCATTTTGAGCTGAGGACCCACCAGACACTCCACTTGCAGACACTACAGGGACGCGCTACCATACGTCACTTCCTGCGCTGTCCGACGTCCTCTCCTCGCCACTCTGCTTCTGCTTCCCCCTGGCGGTCGGAGGTTTGAACTGTAATCCGGAAACAATTTGTTACTTTGCAGAAACATACTTGAAACTTCTTTTGAAATCAATAATCATTAATATATTATTCCCCGAATATTCCTTAAAGATTGTGCGTCGTTTATCTATAATATAAACGGATGTCTAGCCAATGCCGGAGGAGGCGCTGTGAGACCACCTACCAAAAGCTGTCTCCGGACCATAGCCTATTTCTGGTGTTGTAAACAAACATGAGTAGACACTGCAAGCTAGCAAGCATTTTGCTTATTTTTTAAGACGCAGAATAGCCTGCGATTACGCCTGTCAGATATTATTTATAATATATCGGAGACTGCGCACCCGGCAGAACGGCTACAGCTGCTCTCTGCTGACTTTGATGTATCTTCTGGGTGTCTTAAAGATGTTATAGAGACATGACTGGGGAGACTACAGAGAAACCATAGCTGTTCTCTTTGTCTTGTCCTCATCAACAACTATAAGTAAGTGGCGGAGCAACTTGGATACTATTATTCACAATCGACTCCAGTACGTAACATGCCTGTGAAATCAAACCACCATTCAATTTTCATCTCGTCGCCTTCTATTCTGGTGACCTATTGTCATGCATGTACTCAAGGGGTTTCCTGCGACATTAACTTGTGTACCAAAGTGTTTTAAACAGACGTAGACAACTATAGCAAGGTCCAACCAAAGGTCAGGAAATAGGCTACAATACCAATGACTTCATGCTCGTATTGCTTTCGCCTCTCACCCTTCTCTTTTTCTATTATTTTTAAACTTTCATTCTTTCTCTCTCTCCTATCCAGGGATGATCTCCCAGATCTTCATTTTGTCCTCCAAGGGTGATCATCTCATCTACAAAGACTGTATCCTCTATTATGTTTGGGATTCACATTATTCTCAATGGTTTATTGTTATTGTCTTCATATAATGCCAAGCACACCTTTATCAACCCTGTTGGGGAACATTTTGGATTAGCTTGGTTGTGATTGCCATTAGGAACGGAGGATGTCTGCTCTTCCGTGCGCTGTGAGCATCCTTAATCACATCCAATCTTCAGTCCGTGGGGAAGCAGGCAAGGATGCGGTCACAGTTTTCTACGAGAAGGTGACCGCGCTGACGGGGGATCAGCCACCTGTAGTCATGGTGAATACTGAGCAAGTGCACAATAGCAACCCTTATTTACAGTGAATTTTTTTCCATACTTCCTTTGGTATTCCTTCTACACCTATATCAACATTTGAGAAGCAAGGTATGACATTACCTGGTAATGACGTCTTTCATGTTTCCCTAGAGTCACAAGGAGCTACACTTTGTGCACATCAGACAAGGGGGCCTATACTTTGTTGTCACAACGACTGCAGACTCATCCCCGTTCACCCTTGTGGAGTTCCTCAACAGGTAGGAGGCCATGGGGGGTTCCACACACCCAGCAGGGCCTAACATCTTACTTCAGAAGAGGGTGCTCTGTAGCCGGGAACTATACTAGACATATCTCAACTGTATTGTCAGGATGTATGGAGATGGGAATAGACTGATTATGTGTTCATGATATGATTTTCATACTAATCTGAAACAAGCATGACTTTGTTTTTGAAGTTGAAGAGTGTAGTTTACTATATTGGGTAAACTACACTCTCATATGTGGTCCAGTTGTGTTGCTGCATGACTAAGGTTTTCTAGTTAACTGCATGCTTCCAACTAAATTTTTGCAATTAACACACACATTTCCGGTTAAGTTTATCTTTCTGTTTCTATCGACATTTTCATCATCATTCCGATTGAAACAGCAAGCAGCATATCAAATGGAGAAAATGACGTCGTAGAAAACACTGAGCAATGTGTTTCACATTCGGTCTCAGAACTGAACAGACTCCATTGTGGATCACTGGTGTCAAAATGTCCGCCAGTTGATTGAAGGTTAGCCGTACGTTTTAGCCATAAGCCAAGTGAGAGATGAATGCAACGCTCAGTGAAGGCTGTCAGCGGCTCAGGAGGGAGCAAGACACCCAACCCTAAACTGCACCCGATGAACTGGCGGTCGCCCTGCATGCTGGACATCGCTGTAGTTATATGAACGTGTGATGTGAGGCACTAATTGTAAAGCGCTTCGAGGGACCAAAGGTTAGGAAGCACAATGTATAGTAAAGAAGGGCGCTATATGAATGCAGTCCGTTTCACATGACGAGGATATGAAAGGCCAAGCAATGTAGATGTGAAGACAGTGTTTAGACTACTGAACTATTTGTTTATGGATGGTATTTCTGTTCTATCTTCGCCCCCAGGTTGACAACTCTCATAAAGGACTACTGTGGCAGCTTGTCAGAGAAGTCCGTACGGATGAACTTTGCCCTTATCTACGAGCTGTTGGACGAGGTGGTGGTGAGCCTCTCTTCGCTACCGTCCAAATATGAACTTGGCTCTGCTATTTTTAAACTCGAAAAAATCGACCATCGGCTGCTTTTCCCTCCTCTGTCTCTCGTACATCTCTCTCGCCCATCCCTCTCTTTGTCACACTCCATGTCCCTCTCCCTCAGGACAATGGCTACATCCAGACCACCTCTACTGACATCTTGAAGAACTTTATCCAGACGGAGGCAGTGACCTCCAAACCCTTCAGCCTGTTTGATCTCAGTAATGTGGGGCTGGTGAGTAGGGCGTTCTCCCTCAGCCCGTACAGAGAGCCCATACAGTCGGCTCGTCAGTCGCATTGTGATGTATTAATGCATCACAATATTCTACTGCTGGTGCTAAAACAAGTATGCTATACTACTGCTGCTACTATACTACTAATACTAAGATACAGAAACAATGCTATACAATAACAATACGATGCAATATATACAATACTAAACAACGTAAATCCGATTGTATGTCGGCTCTTATTCGGTTTGTGTGATAAGATGTGTTGCGTTTGTGTGTTGAGAGGACTTCTGTTTGTGTGTTGAGCTTGGGTTAGGTTTGTGTGTGGAGCTTGAATTGTGTTGGGCTGCTGAGCTTGTATTAGTTTGTTTGTGTTCTGTTTGTGTGTTGAGATGAGTTCTGTGTGCGTGTTGAGCTTGGGTTTGGTTTGTGTGCGGAGCTTGAATTGTGTTGGGCTGCTGAGCTTGTATTAGTTTGTGTTGTGAGTTTGTGTTCTGTTTGCGTGTGTAGTTTGGAGCAGAGACCCAACAGAGTAAAGTTGCCCCGAGTGCAGCAGCGACCAGACCTATCATGTCAGGCCGTGGAGACCAGGTAGGCTGTGTGTGTGTTTGTGTGTTTTTTGTGTGTGTGTGTGTGTGTGGTTGTGTGTGTGTGTGTGTGCGATGCGTTCCGTGTCAGTGTGTGTGTGTGTGTGTGTGTGTGTGTGTGTGGTGTGTGTGTGTGTGTGTGTGTGTGTGTGTGTGTGTGTGTGTGTGTGTGTGTGTGTGTGTGTGTGTGTGTGTGTGTGTGTGTGTGTGTGTGTGTGTGTGTGTGTGTTGCTGCTCAAAGCCTTGTTTGAAGTTCCTAAGTTATGCGTATAAAAAAAACAAAAAAACGACCACCAACAGGACACAAAGCCCGTGTTTATCTCCTTCTCTCCCTGGACTGTTTGTTTTCCTCCAGGGTGGGAAGAGTGAGATATTTGTCGACGTCGTTGAGAGAATGTCGGTCGTCATCGGGTCAAACGTAAGTGAAACCCCAGCGTTCCTCTTTTGAAGGACACCGTCTGCACAGTTTGACGTAGGTTTTCCCTAAAAAATCGCCAACGCCACAAACTATGTATCGAAGTCTTTCACACGGGTCTTCACTTAAAACAGTTCCTACACCAGCATTATAGAAAGGCTATGAACACATGTACTACTACTACATTTACCACGTACACGAGTAGAATGTATGCAATGATCGCTTTGAATCATTCAGTATATGCTCTATTTATGATTACATTGATATCTGTGTAATGAAATAGGTGGCAATGCATTACACTCACGCAATGTAACAACATGATACATCATGCACTTCATATGTAATAGAACAGTTCGGAAAGGGTCAGGGTATTAGAAAAGGCTGAAGTGGGGGGTCCCCTCTAGACTAGGGTCAGGGTAAGGGCGAGGCTGTTCCTTTACTTTATAACATCAAGCACAAGCTGCGACGGGTCTTAACGTTGCTCATTACACGTGTAACGCCGCTGTAACACGGACCCTGTGCTATAAAGTGTGACCGTGACGGTGCAGCTCTGGCCGGTGTGTTGTAATGTCCTTCGGTGCCGCAGGGGGTCCTGATGAAGGTGGACGTGGAGGGAGAGATCAGAGTGAAGTGCTACATGCCCAGCTGCTTGGGTGAGTTCACGCTTTTTTAATTCCACTTAGCCTGACCATCAGTGGGAGAGGGAGGGAGGGGCCGGAGATTAACTCTGAAACACCTGGTTTTCTCCGCTCTCTCTGGAGCTCTCCCACCCCCCCCCCCCACCCCCACACCTCCCTTTAACCGCCTCTGTCACCCACTGCCCGCTATTATTATCCGGTGGAAAAGAGAGGTTGTTATTTTGTGCCCGCAATTAAAATGACTTCTCCGCATTGTACACTTCTCCACAAGTATGGTATTATGAGTGTGTATGTTCCTGCACACGCAGGCACTCACACACGTACACGCACAGACGCTCACAACTCACACACAAACACACACACACGCACACACACACACACACACGCACACGCGCATGCATGCACACACGCGCGCGCGCTCACATGGCGCGCCTAACATAATGGTGAGCTCTCTCTCTCTCTCTCTCTCTCTGTGCTTGGGCGGACAGAGATGCGCATTGGTCTCAACGAGGAGTTCAGCATCGGAAAATCACAGCTTAGAGGTGAGGTTTAAACAAAGGGCACACACACACACGACTCCCCCCCCACTCACACGTGCGCACACACACACACACACACACACACAATCTTTACACATATTCAATATTATGCCTCCCAGAAAAACAACGTGGTTGTCGACTTAAAAAAGTCAAATTGTATAAAGAGCATTTTGTTTTGTATTTGCGTTCATAACGACCATGCTGTTGTTGTTCTAGATCGAATATAGAGGAGAACGGGAAGGGTGACTATGATGCCCACATTATGCAAAAGAATGTGAATAATGGGGAAGCCAAATGGTTCCATAATCTCATAAGATCAATCATATGTTAGTTATTAAACCTGCTGATTACCCACTGCACTTCATTTCTGGAATATAACAAGAAACCCCCTGCTCTCCTCCATTTGGCAGAATAAAGCATTCTTCGTTATATTAGCAATAATTATTTCCCATCCCATTATATCTATATTCAATAAAAAAGCTTTGATTCATCTGTCTTCATTCGCTACGAATAAGGGGCTTGATATTATACAATATGGGTATTTACAATACATTCACAATTTACTTATTTTGGCATTATACATCTTAACATTACATTGTCATGTTCAGTAGGGAAGTCTCTTATTTCTATATTCCGTCCTTTAATAGCAGATTTTCCATTTTATGTAGTATCTCATTTTGTATTATCAACTTATTTAGTTAACAAATGCCAATTTAGGGTTAGGGTTAGAGATTCTGCCATCGTTATTTAAGTGTAGTCATCCATGAAGGCTGGAAAATAATTCAACATAATAGATTTTGGTCTTTAATTGGTATTGCCCGCTCACAAAAGGAATATATAGACTTTCATGATAGCCAGTTGTTTTGTCTTGATGAATGATAAGTGGGTTCCCTTAAAATTATCAAAACACGAGGCCGCATGTTTGTGAAACGACATTCAATTTCCATATACTTCTTTGTTTGAACCGTTCCATGATAGCCTCCTAGCATCCTTAGGGTCCACATAACCTACATTAAGACTTGGCTGAGGTTGAAAGGCTAATGTTCTCTCTCTCTGTTTTCTTCCCCTCGCTCCCAGGCTACGGGGCCGCTGTGCGGGTGGACGAGTGCAGCTTCCATCAGGCCGTCAAACTGGACGAGTTTGACCAGCACAGGATCCTCAAAGTCTGCCCCAGCCAGGGAGAGGTGATCCACACGAGTCCTCCTAACTTTCCTTCCTTTCTTTCTTTCTTTCTTTCTTTCTCTCTCTCTCTCTCTCTCTCTCTCTCTCTCTCTCTCTCTCTCTCTCTCCTCTCTCTCTCTCTCTCTCTCTCCTCTCTCTCTCTCTCTCTCTCTCTCTCTCTCTCTCTCTCTCTCTCTCTCTCTCTCTCTCTCTCTCTCTCTCTCTCTCTCTCTCCTCTCTCTCTCTCTCTCTCTCTCTCTCTCTCTCTCTCTCTGTCTGTGTATTTTTTCCTTTTTGTTGTTTGGTTGTTTCCCCCCCCTCATTTATTTCTTTATTTCTCCCTCTCCTCTCTTTGTGTATCTTAGTGTATTTGCAAAAGGCATTTCTCTCCGGCACTCACTCACTCTCACTCACACATGAAAGCATACACACACTCCACTTATTTGCACAAATGCAAACAAGTTTCGCTCAACATCACGCAACTCATTTGTGCATATCACCTTCCAACACCCCCTTCAACTTGGTCGTTTTGTCTCTCTCTCTCTCTCTCTCGCCCTCTCTCTCTCCCCATCCCCTCTGCGTGTGCGTGCGTGCGCCTGCGTGCGTGCGTGCGCCTGCGTGCGTGCGTGCGTGCGTGTGCGTGCGTGCGTGCGTGCGTGCGTATGCAGCATGTGGTGATGCAGTACCTGCTGAGTGACGAGCTGCCGTCGGCCCCGCCCTTCCGCCTCTTCCCCACCATAGAGAGGGACAACGGGGGCAGGTACCCCCTTCACCTCCCTCACATTAAAAAGACCAACAAACCCACAGACCACAGTCCCATGGCGGAGACCCCCTCCGACCCGGGCAGGTTCCCCCCATGGGCCGAGCCGTTTGTTTCATGCTGATGATGATGATGATGATGATGATGATGATGATGATGATGATGATGATGATGATGATGATGATGATTAGAATAGGAATAATTCATCTTGAACTTGGCCTTTTGTAAGATCTGTCTAAAAGCGTCTCTTAGGGACCCTCTCAGATCGGAGGACCCAAAGGGCATGGCCGTTTTATCGGTTTATCTGAGTCCTAATGTACTGGATGCAATTTAGTGTAAATCATTTTGACACGGCGCTAGTGGATGAATTAGGGGCCGTATTACGCGGCCACATGCTGTGGTCGTTCCGAAGCCGCCCTCCAGCCAACAGGACAGCTGCTTCATCCAAAGCAGACATCAGAGTAGTTTTGGATAATGGAATATTATGACCTCATAACAACTGGCCGTAAAAAAAGTGCATGGACGATGACAATAAATATACTGGACAACACAAAGCATCTTTGATAAGCACTGGTACCACTCTTTTTATGGAACAAAACACTGGAGGGGGGAATGTTATGAGTCTTTCTGGTGATGTTTTCTCTCTCTCTCTCTCTCTCTCTCTCTCTCTCTCCTCTCTCCTCTCTCCTCTCTCATCTCTCATCTGTCTGCATTCTCTGTAGGCTCCTGATGTACTTGAAGCTACGCTGTGACCTCCCTCCAAAGAGGTAAATTCTCTTTCTTGACAAGAAAGGGTCTCTCTCTCTCTCTCTCTCTCTCTCTCTCTCTCTCTCTCTCTCTCTCTCTCTCTCTCTCTCTCTCTCTCTCTCTCTCTCTCTCTCTCTCTCTCTCTCTCTCTCGCCCCCCTCTCTGTATCTTTCTGTTTGCGTTGTGCCTCTTCCATCAATCGGGTTGCCCTTATTCACAGGGCTCTGTGTCTCCTCTCCACCTCCCACTGCCTCTCACTGTAAATAATGTCCGGCGCGATGCTGTGTTTACGTTGCGGCGAAGCATCTCGGAGCAAGATGAGCCAAGGCAAAGGTCACTTGTGTTTACACGCACTGATGCGCACGTACAAACACACACACGCAGACACACACACACTCACACACACACTCACACTCAACACGGTGTGTCCCAATGTGTTCCTGCGAAGACATAGCATTTGACGCCAATGTTTAAATAATTATTTGATAACCACGATCGGCAAGTTTGCATTCGTCGGACGCTGGAAGTGCATGACATTCTTTCGGTTGGTGAAGTGAAGCCGTTCCTAAAAGCTGCGTCTGCCTCCCTCTCTCTCTCCCTCTCTCTCTCGCTCTCTCTTGCTCTCCCTCTCTCTCTCTCTCTCTTGCTCTCTCGCTCTCTCTCGCTCTCTCTTGCTCTCTCGCTCTCTCTTGCTCTCTCTTGCTCTCCCTCTCTCTCTCGCTCTCTCTTGCGCTCCCTCTCTCTCTCTTGCTCTCCCTCTCTCTCTCTTGCTCTCTCTTGCTCTCCCTCCCTCTCTCTCTCTCTCTCTCTCTTGCTCTCTCTCTTGCTCTCTCTCTCTCTCTTGCTCTCCCTCCCTCTCCTTCTCAGCTCCGCCATCAACGTGTCCGTGACGGTGCCTGTGCCTAAGGGATCCCTGAGGTGAGCTTGTCTGCTTTAAAAATCACAAATCCCACACAAACACACACTGACGCACTCTTTCAAATGAGCATCCGCTCAAAGAAACACACACACCCTGGAACACTTTGACTATGGAAATCAGGGTGCATGTAAAACCAGCATGAGAAACAAAACTAGGGACGGTGGGAAGGGGGGTGACCGCCCTTTGGCCCGTCACTATTAGGAGTTTGGGTTTTGTTGGTCTAGGGAGAATCATTTTAAAGTGAACCATGTCACATACCATTAACTCGGGTATTGACGTGGTTTATATTCTTGTTCAGCTCTGCTGTGTGTGTGTGTGTGTGTGTGTGTGTGTGTGTGTGTGTGTGTGTTCTGTGTGTGTGTGCGTGTGTGTGTTCTGTGTGTGTGTTCTGTGTGTGTGTGCGTGTGCATATGTGTGCGTGCATGTTTTTACTAACAGCTTTTGTGGTGTGGTTGAGTTCACCCTTTTTGAGCAGGACTGAGACCTACGAGGCTGTTCACTGTGTTTGTACCAACCCTTTTATTAATTCCATTAAAAATACATGCATGCTTCCAGAGCAAGCTAAACAATACAGTCTACAATAGCAGACCTATAGCAATAAATAAATAATAATAGACCTCAATGTCGTGGAATAAAAATGGACCGGGAGGCCATCTGTCAATCAAGGCTGAGTAACAAGGCTAGGATACAAAAAGAAATGTCAATAATTGTTTTTAGCTGATCCATAATCCTGTTAGGCGTAATACTCTCTGGTGGGCTAGATAGTGTAGGGTGGTGGTGGTGGTGGTGGGGTTTAGGGTTTGTCTTGCTCCACTCTCCACCTATCCCCTCCGCACTGATCTGTCCCCTGTAGAAGTGGAGAGGCCTCCATCGTTCTCGTTCTCATCTCTGGAGAACCTTCTTCACTGCAGCAAGCCGAGGTTCTTCCCCATAGGGAAGGCTCCCCATGGGAAGGCTGCTTCTATAGCGCATTTCGTTTCCTTATACACTTTTATCTTGTTGTCGTTTTTCGGCCCTTGGGTATATATTCTTGTATTTTATTTTTTGGGGAGTGTATCCCAGATGGGTCACTCACACACTGTTGTGAATAAAAGAAATAAGAATCTTTATTATTATTATAGTACCATGACAATGCAGCAAAAAGTACTGTACAAGAGAAAAGGCACACAATCACACTGGAGATCGGACGCATTTAAAAGAGCCGATCCAGAACCAGTGTGTCGGTGTACTCCCGGTCCTCCAGCCTGTCTCAGGAGCTCAGCAGTCCGGACCAGAAGGCTGAGCTGAGGCCAGAGACCAGAGCGGTGCACTGGGACATCCCCCGCTTCCCCGGAGGAGCCCAACTCTCTGCACTCTTTAAGGTGACGGGCCGCGCCCAAGCACTTCCACACGCACACGCACTCACACAAAGCAAGATTTTCTAGTCTTAAACTCTGCCCACTCCACCCGAGTGTTATACACCCACGGTTTCCGCACAATTCCAGGAAAACATGCTTCACAAACAGGCAAGGCCACTCCTGAATGCGTGAGCCAGTGCTGTACTTCTTACTGGAAGTCTAAATGCTTCTCAAAATGTGTTGAAATTGGGGGTTTACAGATAATGTCAAACAAGAAGTGCGCTGGAAGGAAGTGGAATCTGCTTATATTAGGCACACGTCTAGTAGCTGGCTGAATGCCTGTCAACAAGTTAGGTCTCTTGGTACACTTTAATGAAGGTTAGGATATCCTCTGGACATATCCACCTATGACAGGAATGTCGTGCTGAATTTGAATCGCATTTATTAATAGAATGACAACATATTTTCCTGTATTGATGAGGCTGCATTCTTGCAATCAGTTTGCAAGTAGCTTGACTGTGTTTTGTAAGAAAATAGAAACCGGATGCCTGTTATTGTGGTTTCCATTATTCCGGTGGAGTTCCCCAATAGTGGATGTTATGTTACAATGCATGTAGTAAATATATGAAATTCATCACAACAGAAATCTAAGGCTAACTTAAAGCATCAGGAACGATTTTTCACCAAATCCATTTTAACGTCACGTCATTTCAGTCTCTCTGAGTCTTGCCTGCGGAGCTGAATGACGCTACAGCCTTTCGAACTTTGAGGAAGTACAAACTATACAGCGTGAGGGGAAGGGGATCTGACCACCCCCCTACACCTCTTGACTGTTTCCAAGTCTGACTGTGATGTATATTAAAATATAATTTTTCATATACTTTTGTTTTCTTTTCACATCTCCCGAGGTATACGGTAGGAGTGTAGTGGATAAGTCCCTCTGCGATGTGCCATTGTCATTTGACGTTTTTAGATCCTTTTGTAACTTTAAATAAAACTAAGAACCAGGCATCTTGTAGAGGAATACATGGAAGTATTATATCATTGGAGCCATTTAAAATGGGTTTCTAATGTACTCTTGTTCAAGTTGGATGTAATCAGTGAAAAGGATTAACATGAACAAAGTATTTTGCGTTTTATTACATGTGGGTTTTGAGTTTGCATGTGTGCGGTCTGTCCGTCCGTCCAACGTCTGTGGTCCTTCCTTCCGTTCGTTCTCTTTCCCAGTTGGAGGTTCCAGGTCTGAGCTCAGCCTCCATGATGGAGGTTGGACCCGTGGGTCTGAGCTTCGAGCTGCCCAAGTACACCTGCACCGGACTGCAGATCCGCTTCCTCCGCCTGACCCCCGTCCAGCCCGGCTCAGCCCAGCGCTGGGTCCGCTACGTCACCCACTCAGACTCTTACACCATCAGGATATGAAAATAGAGCATTACTTTTGTTATTAAAGCTTATCCCCCTTTTGGGCTCTGACACTTTGCTTTGATTAAATAGGTTCTTGTTTCAATAACCATTTTGATGTATAGCAATGGCCGGAAGTCAAACAAATACATGAGAACCATGACACTAGACTATTTAATAAAAACTAAGTTGGGAGAGCAAAATTGCTGATTGCAGCTTTAAGTTTATCTGATAATTTAAATGATTCTTATTATTTTTTTAAAGAAGGAATTAAAACGATGTGTTCCCATATAAACGATCACCTGTTGTCTGACTGTATGTAACTGACCAAGGATTTGTAAATAAATGTGGTCATTGACCATTTGTGCAAATGTGACTTCAGCTCCACCAGATAGACACACAACAGCATCACAGTAGAGAGCGGCTACTTGCACCCAAAATACACAAATTGACCACAGATCGCCCCCATCACTTGCACGATTTGTCTCATTTCGTGTGTGTGTGTGTGTGTGTGTGTGTGTGTGTGTTCTTTACGTACACACACAACAATGAAATTGTTTGCATGCAGCATTAACATCTCCGCCTCGACTCGGACAGCCCTTGCGCAACGCGAGCTGCTACTGTACACAACAAGACGCGCAGAAACCCAAGTTCCTGTCTTTGCGGAAGCGAACGAGGGACAAGGCGGTGCTGAATGCAATTAGCATATTAACTAGCGCTCGGGTGGATGTGCACAGATGTTAAAGGACAACGCGGTCGGAAAAAGAAAGCAGTTTTAGCGCAAGGACCGGGCTCATTTCTTGGTTATTCCCAGACTGCACGCCTGCCGTGGAGATGGGGGATAAGGCGGGCACCAGGTAGGCTGAATGCAGCTAACGCGGAGCCTCACGCACTTTGCTATGGCTAGCGCTGCTGCTGCTGCAGGGGAGTGTGGCGTTAATCGCGCTTTTCTATACGGTTCGGGGCGAGTGATGTGCCCGTTATAGGGAGATTTAGGGACACCCAGTGTGGGAATGCCTTGGTATAATGTTGTTTTGGTCGCCTAATGCCCCTCTCTCCCGGGGGGGGGGGAAGGCGAACGCATCTGGGTGGGGTTAGCTGACAAGCGACTAGCTAACGCGGCTATGGAGACAACGCCAACTGACAGTGGTTCGCTTCCTAATGCTGTGGTTGTAATGTGTGTTTATAGGAAGCCTGGGCATGGATAAGAGACGTTGCTTGGGGGGTTTCAGTGCATCGCCTGTCCTTGTTTCGTCTTTTAAGTAACGTTGGGGTGGATTTGGGATGCGTGTGTGGACGCCACTAGTTTGATCTGTTTTATGAGAGCAAAAAAATTGACCATGGATGCACAATGGATATGTAGTGATCTGCACTTTGGCATTGATTTGGTTTTAGGTCTTGTAGTATTTCATCCATTCTCCGTTTTCGGATGCTTTGGGATTCCCTTTCCCCCCAACCCCTTCCCCCGACATTGTCCGTTATCCCCGTTGTGTTTGACTGCTCCTGCTGTCGGTATTTCCCATGTAATAACAATTGACTTAATGCATTGTAATTACTGAAGCCATGAATTGATAGGATGGTGCCCTCAATAATAGAGCCTTTCTGTTCCATACATCACGATGACGTCTCTTTGACGTCCAGTGTCGCCGTCATCTTCCCCGCGGGGCTAATTTCTGCCGAGACGCATGCCTAATGTAAACAAATAACAGACCCTCTGCGTCCGCCGATCACACTTCCTGCTGCTGACATCCAAAAAATGTTCATCCTATGCACCTTTTTTGTTGTTGTTGTTGTTTTTAACCGAGATTTAGACGTGCACTTGTATTTTCAAAAGAAGGTGCGCAGCGACCTGACTTGTGCACGCTGTGTGTGTGTATTTGTAGCTGTGAATTAGGCGTTGATAATATACCGATCAGCCTCACGTCGTATAATGTTAACAGAACGGACATGTGACGGATTAAACTACAAATAGACTGCACGTTGTTCTGCCGGGCGCGTAGACTTAATTGCAAGTTAGACCTCTGGGCTATAACGTGGTTGTACTGGTACGTTTCTGGTTAACAAAATGTCAATCTATTATTCAAAATTACAATTCATAGTATTCCCATTTACTGTGAATACTGAATATATAATGAATATGTGCACTCTGGCAATGGATTGCAAACCACTACATCTATTTCGTTATTATGATTGGTATGCATTCCCTTCTCTACTGCAAATGTAAGCAATCACATTCCCTTTTCTGTAATTCCATCAGACAGAAACCAGCCTCTAAATTATGTATTGTTATGTTGAGGATTCACTGTAATGTTGGTTAATCACACCCACATGTCTACAGATGGTTGTCGGACAAGTGTCATGGTACAATGATATTATCTCTCACTTTGAGCTGGGGTTTGCATTATGGATCTCATGTATTTGTACAGACCTACTCACTGTTTCCATAGATCTGTATTAGAAGAGTACATAGTATTACTGAAGAGTACCAAACAAACATGCGACAAATGAACAGACCTTATGTAAACATCAGAGACCAGATGTTTGTATGTGTCTTATTAGCAGGCGGTTGCTGTGTATGTTGGACAAAAGATCACCGTAGAGCAGACTACTCTTGGTGATCACTGAGGGAGAAGACTGCACAGGAGTGCCTCAAAGATTTCTAAACTACTGCATGCGACTTGCAGACAGATATTGAGGAACTGAGGCGATGTTGTGCTAAAATAAGACATTGGTGCTATTGGGTCAGATGGCTGATAAACGACGATGCGGTGTGGCAGCATGTCCCTGGTTGTGAGCATCATGGACTGCGTGACAAGTTACCCCTATTAGCCGTCATCTCTGGGCCTCAGAAGGGGCAGCTCCAAAGCCAAAACAACCAGTTAAACCGAAATGTTCGCGATGACGACAGCAGCCACCCCCGGGGGTGGGGTGACTGAAACCTGGACAGAGCCTGTGAGAAGAAGCTCTGGATCAGATCCCGTAAGAACCAACCGCCAAACCTTTTCCAAAGACTTAACTTAATGAAAGGATTTGCAATGCCTCGTGAAATCCTCTCGCGACCGAGACCCAAAACTGAATGTCATCTCTGTATTCCTAGATGACCTGACGGTGGATCTTTTTGGAAGCGAGTATCTAAAACACCTTTTTTAAAAACCCCACAAAGAAGCAACTAATCTATGTTGGGCTTCAACAAAATCGGCCGTGATGGTTTCCACTTCTCAATAATACTATATCATGCCGTCGGTGTGTGAATGTGTGTATGAATGGTTGATTGCGAGGCAATATTGTAAAAGTGCTTTGGGTGGCCGCTGGTTACAGAAAAAGCGCTATATAAATGCAGTCCATTTACCATTTATATATAATATAACACTTCAATAATAAACTGAATGCTTCCTGCTACCTTTACCCTAACCCTATACATCACAACTAAACTGGTGGCGGAGAAATGGGGAAAAGCATGAGGCAAAGGTTCCCCACAGCCGACACGGTCCGTAGGGAAGTTATAGGTCTACTATAGGTCTACTCAGTGAGAGCCCTTGAGTTCTCTCAAACACAACCCTGCCTGGAGAGAGTGTCGGATGCATGTCTACACATGCATGTCGACTATACCTCGTGGGACCTCATTCAATTACACTAACCTCGGTTCACACTGAGGACACAGGGACTTTAGCGCCCGCAAGTGTAGTCAGTCACGCTGAAACCCCAAAGCGAAACGCACTCGGCACAACGGCACCAAAGCGACGAGCTTATCGGAGGCGTGTTTACGTCTCGACAGAGCGTTGATACGACTCGAGAGGGGGCCATTCGGTTTGAATTAGTGCACATCAATGCGCCACGCTTAAGCTTATGGTTCTACACACTGTCTATAGTCTTGTCTAATTGGAGTGGGACTGCGTTTAATCCCTGTGCTACGTAACATGTTTGTCAGGGCTATGATCCGCCGACACCTGAGTTGCACATGTGTGTGTGATCATCATTAGTCACCTGCCTGCCACCGCCGCCAGGTGGGAGCCATGTTGGAGCATGACTGCCGTGATTTCCCCCCCCCATCTCACTGGGGGCTACGGACAGAACTACCCAACCCTGCTGGAGAGGATCCTCCATAAGGCTGTTCCAACTGTGGATAAACTCATGTCGATTTTAGAGCTACAAAGACATATCGTATTCATTCGATGTTCTAACTGAGTCGAATCGGTTTTTTTCAGAATCTATGAGTAGCCAATGTTTTTGTTTTTGATTGTGTACACGATATCGGGGATCAATTAGTGATTTCAATGATGTCAACTAATTAATTCAGCGCTAATCTAATCCAGAGGTGGACAGTGTAAGTGTTGTGACTTCAAATGTTGTTGTTATGCCTGTGAACAGTGGGTAGGACTGTAAACGCTAGTGCGCAGTTAATCTTCAAACCCCAGAGGAGTTTGTATTTTACTGTTGTTTATAGTTTTGATCAAAAAATTTTGGAGGCGGTTGGGGGCATGGCCATCAACCTCAAAGTTACAAAATATATGACTTGGCTAACTACGATAATGGACACACACACACACACACACACACACACACACACACACACACACACACACACACACACACACACACCACCTTTTCAGAATTAGTGACGGAGCATTCCATTATTCAACAGATGTGAGGCAGGCCTCTGAAATGTTTGACTACTCTGGGAAACAAAAGTTGAGGTTGAGGTTTAAGCCGAAGGAAGTGATTTGAAGAACTATAACATTTGTTATTATCCCATAACGCAACAGGGGACCATGCTATTCGAAGTGTCCACTTGTGCTACAAAGTCGGGGTTTGTTTGCACCTGCACTCTGAACCACGGTGCAAAGCAGGCAAGAAATGTGTAAAAGAAAATAGTCCTTTCCTGCCCGTCGGCTGTCAGACGGGGTAACAGAGTTCCTGCTGGTCGCATCAACGCCGACCAGAATGTTTGCTTTTGGGGGGGGGGGGGAAGTGGAAACCTCTGCAGTTTCTAGTTCCTGTTTTGTGGTATCAGTCATCACAGGAAGTAAACGTAAGTTACCCCATGAGAACTTCCTTTCTGCACTCATGCTAGTGCCAGGTTTCAGGCCCTCGCCCGTGCTCGCCTCACAGAGTGGACTTTGATACGGTCTGCATTCCAGTGGTTTTCACTGTGGCCTGAGGAAATCCCAGTAATCATGGGAAACGATTTACCGCATGTCGTTTCAGTTGTCATTGCGTTCCCACTTCTAGACAGGCGACGGGGTGGGCACGTATTGAGTGTGCGGCCGGTGCTTTAGAACAATAACATCTTATTGTTAAAAGATACTAAGCATGGCCGCCACATGCAGGGGTCTGATTAGCGTTGCGTCTGTCTGGAGCTGAAGTCTTCTGTTGTGCTCTAGTCTGACTCTGTTTGAAGAAGTTGAAGCGACAAAAAACTTGAGTCAACCCTTTTTTTTATTTTTTTACTGCCTTTCCTCTCTACCCCCACCCCCCGCCACTCTAAAAACCACCAGGACATTAACCCTGTCCCTTAACTCTTCCACTGCCAGACAATTGGCCCAACACCCTCCTCCACCAGAATGGCAGTGTGCTGCCAGCAGTGTTGAACCAGCACGATACCGTACCACCTCCACAGAAAGCACGCCCCCCCCCCCCCCCTTGTATTTCATCTTCCAACGTCCTAACGGTGACCCAAAACTGTTGAGTCTATCGGGGGCTTGTGTCGTGTGTTGAGGTGTGGGGGGGATGGGTAATGTCACAGGTGTCAATCCATCATCAACACTGTTGATCTATTATAGTAGGTTAAGGTAGTTTTTTTTTTTTATTTATTTTTTTACCCCCACTGGATGTGGGGCTGTGCAATGGCTGTATTTTGCAAAATGTGTTTTTAAATGGAAGTGTTTTAGTCAATTCTCTCTTTCTCTCCCTCACTCTCGTCTTTCCAGAGTTTTCAAGAAATCCAGTCCCAACTGCAAGGTGAGTCCGGCTGCTGTGGCCATCGCAGGGAGTCACTGCATGTTGTCGTGGAATAAACAGACAACCGCTTCGAAAAGGAGTCACGCTGAAACAATTATTCTTACACAAAAGAAAACGCCCTGCATTAGGAGTTTATAATTGAAGCTATAGACCGCTAAATAATAGTAAGTGAATGTTAATCCAAGATGGTGTGTGTGTGTGTGTGTGTGTGTGTGTGTGTGTGTGTGTGTGTGTGTGTGTGTGTGTGTGTGTGTGTGTGTGTGTGTGTGTGTGTGTGTGTGTGTGTGTGTGTGTGTGTGTGTGTGTGTGTGTTTTGCCTCCAGCTTACGGTGTACCTGGGGAAGAGAGACTTTGTGGACCATCTGGACCAGGTAGACCCCGTAGGTGAGTGACCCCCGGAGCAGAGGACGGAGGCCTCTGAGTAGGGTGGAGGTGGGAGCAGAGGGGTCTCTGAGTAGGGTGGAGCCTGTTAGTTACACCGTAACAGGCTGAAGAGGATTTACCCACAATGCAGTTTAACCAACTGCCTGTTGACTGTTGTGATTGGGCGTCCGAGCAAGGCCAAGATGTTCCATAGGGTTTTTACAAAGAACCACTTTATTCTAAAAGTTACAACTTTCACCAGTGGGTGAAGAACACCAATTTGGCGAAATGTATGATCACGAAATCGGCAAAGAAAAAAGTAGAAAAAAAAACTATGATTTAGTTAAATATGGAAGCTTTCTATCTTGGAGCTGTAGTTAAAATAGATGCTTGATGTATGACCTGGACTACAAAGTGCAGACGCGAGCGGCTTCATAGCGGATGCAGGTTTTTGTTATGTTCTTCATCCTGACACCAAAGCGTTCTTTCTGGGTTTGCTTTGACAGATGGCGTAATTCTGGTGGATCCTGAGTATCTAAAAGACCGGAAAGGTAGGGCGCGTGTTTCCGCTTGCCGCCCACTGCCTTTCCACTCGGCTCCGTCTAACGTCCTTTTTTTTTTACATCAAGCGTTCACCCCCCTCTCCCCTCCGTCTTCCTCGTAGTCTTCGTCACTTTGACCTGCGCCTTCCGCTATGGCCGCGAGGACCTCGACGTCCTGGGCCTCTCCTTTCGGAAGGACCTCTACATCTCCACCTTCCAGGTACGCCCTCGCCTCGCCCAGGGGCCGTGGCCCCTGTCCACACATCCACATATCCCCGGGGCCCTGATGTTAATGATGATGGCGAACGAGTGGCTCAGCGGGTAGAGCGCCTATATGGTACTCTATCCCATACCTTCCTCTTTATCTCACTATATAATAAAGCATAAAAATGCAAAAAAAATTATAAAAAAATTAAGTACGAATAATTATAATGATGGCGAACGAGCCCCAGGGGTTGCACTTTCTTTTTTTATATTTTAATTGGGGAACAGTAAACTCAAACTCAGCCGGCATTAGTGAAGTTTTCCCGAAGCGCTTGGGGAGTACGAGCGAAAACAGCCCGGACGAAAGGACGCCAACGTTCTTTGACCGTCTCTCTGAACGCCGGCTGGAGTCCCCAAAGTGTGGGCCGAATGGGGCTGCCAGAAAAGAGTTTTAATAAGTGTATTTGTACACTGACTGTCCGCTGTCGGAATACTCTGAACGCTCCATTTTGTCACTCGGATTAGTTTCTCTTCGGTAGAACAGCTCTGTAACGAGACAGGAAACGGGGCGTAACCCGTTCCCTTGGGGGTTTCTGATTCCCAACCCGGGCTCTGTCCGACCCCCCCCCCCCCCACACACACACACACACACACACACACACACACACACACACCCTTATCCCTGATCCCAGATGAGGGATGAGGGACTCTGGTCCTGGTTCTGTTGGTTGACCTGAGTTTGTGTTTCTGCAGGCGTTCCCGCCGGTCCCCGAGGAGAGTAAACCCAACAGCCGTCTTCAGGAGAGGCTGCTGAAGAAGCTGGGCCAGCATGCCCAC
Source organism: Melanogrammus aeglefinus (assembly GCA_900291075.1). NCBI lineage: Eukaryota > Metazoa > Chordata > Actinopteri > Gadiformes > Gadidae > Melanogrammus > Melanogrammus aeglefinus. Next base: position 181,797 of record OLKM01000013.1, read on the forward strand.
CCGTTCTACTTCACTGTGAGCGCACGCGCGCACACACACACACACGCACGACGCACGCACGCACGCACGCACGCACGCACGCACGCGCAAGCACGCACACGCCGCAAGCAAGCAAGCACACGCCCGTGTGTGTGTGTGTGTGACGTCATTGTCCGACCTGATCTGCATACGGTTTTCACAAGTAGCGAAACAAAGAGGAACAAATGTCTTATCTAGCCCTCTCTGTGTGCACACAACCTGCAACACACCAGTTCATGCATGCATACAAACAAACACCATGGCTCCTGGGTTAACTAGGCCTGGGCGATGTATATTTTTGTATTTAACCGGGTCGCTCCCATCGAGAGTAAACCTCTCTTTATCAACATGCAACACCACAGAAGGAAACATCATTAACACAGTAATTAATGGCCCGTGAGGGCTGATCTGAAGGCATCCTCGCGTACCACTCCGTGCCTCCAGCCCCATCCCCCTCGTTTGCTAACGAACCAAAAAACGCGCGTTGAGCTTCGAGCGGCTGCGTAGCTAGCAGCGTGGCAGCGTTAAAAGCACAGAGACGCCCGTGACGCCGGGTCCGCCTCCCAGCCCTCGCCCGCTCCATCCCCCTGGAGAAACCTTGGTTGCCATGACAGCCAGCGAGAGGTGGAACATTAACAAGGGTTGCAGGGGCCGCTGAATCAGAGCAGCGCCATCCGATTCAAGGATTTGTCTTGTGTTGTATCGCAGTCGAGTGATCAGGGGAGAGAGGGAGGAGGTACGCTGAATTAGGTCATGCCGTCACGCCGTACTGTGTTATCTAACCGCACTGTCGTCGCTATTCACTTTCTCAATCGCCATATTTGGGCAGGGATGGGAAAAGTGGTACAGGTTCCTCGTTTCGATCCCAGATGTCCTACGCTGGGCTGGGTGACCTCACCCCCTTACCGGCTCCCGGGACAGCACTGAAACTCAGTGTCGCCTACTTTGGTTGAAGGGCGTCTGCAGCTCAATGACTTGTGGGGTGGTGGATGGGATTTGAAAGCTGTTCTGCGTATTGAGCGTACCTCACCAGAGAATTGAGCTATTATTACACATTTGTTACCCGGTACTGGTGTAGGATGGGGGGCTGTTGGTGGTCTGTGGTGGGACGGGGAGGGTGGCCTTGTATTGATCGTAGTTGTGCTCTCTGCTCCCCTTTCAGATTCCCCAGAACCTCCCGTGTTCTGTCACACTCCAGCCAGGCCCCGAGGACACTGGGAAGGTAACACACACACACACACACACACACACACACACACACACACACACACACACACACACACACACACACACACACACACACACACACACACACACACACACAGCGCATGCATCTACAACACACTAAACCTGATACACGCATGAAACACCCACGCATGAAACACACACGTACGCATGAAGCACACACACACACACACAACCTTGCATGTAGAACCATTTCCTTTTTGATTCACTCACTACAGCCAATATGTGATATTGTTTGTACATGGTGAAAACAACGGGGAACATAATGCGATTGTGTTTCATCGCCTCTCTTGTCTCTGTGTAGGCCTGTGGCGTTGATTTTGAGATCAGAGCTTTCTGTGCCAAGTCAATAGAAGAGAAAATACACAAGCGGTGAGTGAGTCGCGTTTTAGAGATGAGATGGAGCGACTGGTCCATCGTATAAAGCTGGCACCAGTAGGAAGAGCCGACTGGAGCTGCAAGCGTCCTTTGCATTGCCGGTTCACCTGTTGATCAAATCTTTTAGGACTGTTTTTGATTATGATTCATCATTCAGTGGTTGTTAATTCTTCGACATCATTCACATAATTCTGTGAATGATGTTTGAAGAATTAACCAAGGCCCCGAAACGTGCCTTAAATGTGATGGTTTTGTCTTTCGTTTTCGTCAGTAGCAAGTGATTATGTGCACCGGGTATATGACGAAAGTAATCGATAAATGATCAGAAGTACAATCCATTGGAATGGATTCCAATCATGTGTTGACTAAAGGTTTCCATAGTGTGCCCGTCTGCACACATGCACTCTGAAGATTTGCATGTTTGGGTGTTGGCTCTTCATTTGCATAGGTAGCATTGCATAATCTGTATATATTTCCATGTGTGTTTGTATACGACTGTGTGTTTTGTGTGTGTCTGTTTGTGCGTGTGTGTGTGTGTGTGTATGTGTGTGCAGGAACTCTGTGCGTCTAGTCATCAGGAAGGTGCAGTATGCCCCTGAGAAGCCCGGCCCCCAGCCCATGGTGGAGACTACCCGCAGCTTCCTCATGTCGGACCGCTCCCTGCACCTCGAGGCCTCGCTGGACAAAGAGGTACACACGGCGTCTCACAGACGCACACCGTCGCACGCACGCATGCAATCTCACACACATGCAATCCTCACACATGCACTGTCTGAAACACACACACACTGTCACACACACACACACAAAACACACACTGTCACACACACACGCACATACACACACACAAACTCCCCCATGCACACAAAGTCTTACACACACACGTCTCACGCATGCAGTATATTGTGGAAAAACCTACTCATTTCGCAAATGTCTGACATTTGCGAACACATGCACACACACACACACAACACACACACACACACACACACATCACTGCTGAACACACACACACATAGCACACACACACACACACAAACACACATTGTCACACACACACACACATACACACACACAACACACACATGCACACACACACACACACACACACGCGCGCCATGTACACACTCCGTGACTCACTGGCACACTCATAGACCATAAGGTTGAGTGACAAATCTCCAGCTGCCCGCTCATGAGTAACTGACATTAATAACTTGGACTATTCCCATACTATAATAATACTATACTAGAACATTATACAAGAATATTTACACCCAAATTAAACATATTGTGTGTGTGTGTGTGTGTGTGTGTGTGTGTGTGTGTGTGTGAGCTGTATTACCACGGGGAGCCCATCAGCGTCAATGTCCACGTCACAAACAACTCCACCAAGACCGTCAAGAGAGTCAAGATCTCCGGTACCTCCTCCTGTCCTCCTCCTCCTGTCTCTCCTCCTCTTCCTGTCCTCCTCCTGTCCTCCTCCTCCCCGCCTCCTCACTGCCTCCCTACTGTCCTTCTGCTCTATCTCTCTCTCCCTCCTCCCCCCTCCTGTCCCTCTCTCTCCCTCCACCCTCCCCCCCGCTGTCCCTCTCTCTCCCCCCCCCCTGCTCTCCCTCTCTCTCCCCCTCTCTCCCTCCACCCTCCCCCCTGCTCTCCCTCCTCTCTCTCCCTCCACCCCTCCCCCCCCCGCTTTCCCTCTCTCTCTCCCACCCCCCCTGCTCTCCCTCTCTCCCTCTCTCCCTCTCTCACCCTCCCCGCGCTGTGGGGCTGCTCTGCACCGCTGCAGTGTGTGGTGGTAGCTGTGAGTATGCTAGTAGCACGGCGTGGGCCCACCATCCCACCTCTCTGGATGTCTTCCTCCTACTCAGGGCCCCGGGGCCCCCCTCTGCTCTTACTCACTGCTTTTTGTGGCGGTTCTTCTGGTCGACATTTTAATATCTGCCTTTTCCGACCGCGCACATTCATTTTCTCCTTCTCTCGATCCTTCCCCTATGCCAACCCCGTACTGCCTCTACAAGATGTAGCGTATAACGTTATCGCTATCTTGAATCAAGCCACACTAAAACATACAAGTACTTTTATATCCCGGTGGATTGACTCCCCCCTCTCCCTCTCCCTTCCCTCCCTTGTCCTTCCCCCTCCAGTCCGCCAGTACGCAGACATCTGTCTGTTCAGCACGGCCCAGTACAAGTGTCCCGTGGCCCAGCAGGAAGCCGAGTAAGTATGCTCCCATCATGCCTTGCGTCACCTAGGAACGCCATGGTAACGGGGCGGAAGTGTGTAGCGGAGGCACTGGGGACGGCCGCGACGTTGACTAGTGCTGGCCGGGTTTGTGTTTCCTGTGGGCCAACCACGCCCTGACGGAACCCCGCCTCCAGCCACGTGATTGGTCCGTGATTGAGCTGAGCTGGTCCGCCTTCAGACGTTAGGAATCTAAAGATTAGTGAGACCCAACCAGAACGGTTTTCTAATTAAACTTTTGCACCACACACACACACACAACACACACACACACAACACACCACACACACACACACACACACACACACACACACACACACACACACACACACACACACACACACACACACACACACACACACACACACACACACACACACACACACAGTGACCAGGTGTCGTCCAGCTCTACGTTCTGCAAGGTGTACACCCTGATCCCCACCCTGGACAAGAACCGGGAGAAAAGAGGCCTGGCTCTCGACGGCAAGCTCAAACACGAGGACACCAACCTGGCCTCCTCCACCATGTGAGAGCACACACACACACACGCACATGCACACACGCACACACACCAACACCATGTGAGCACACACACACACACACTCCAACACCATGTGAGCATACACACACCTATGCACACCTCCACCATGAACACACACACACACACACGTCAACCATTTGAGAACACACACCAGGACTCCACCATGCACATGTAGACAGACACACACTTACACACCCACACACACACACACACCATGTACACGCACACCGTGTACAGACACACAAATTACAGAGAGTGAATAGGGTTCACACCTATTCACGGTAACAGTGAAGACACACATGACACAGTGACATTTTGTCATCGGCGCTGTGGTGTAAACGCACGCAGACGAGGGTTGAGCGTAATCCACAGAAACCCCCTAAAGAGCATCTTTTGGCAGTTGCTTTTTTCTTTTTCGTGTGACTGCACAAAGCAGAGCTAGCCAAGAAAGAACTGGTTGAGTGGACACGCGGTCGGGCTTTTAGCTAGTCGAAAGTTCAAACTAACTTTTTCGCATCCCATTTTGTTTTTTGTTTGTCACAAATTAAAACGTCACGTAGACTAGGTTGTGTACTGAGAACACACCACACACACACACACACACACACCACACACAACACACACACACACACACACACACACACACACACACACACACACACACACACACACACACACACACACACACACACACACTTGCTAGTTATCTCTCTGTCTCTTTCTCTCTGAAATGTTGTTGATCTCAGCACATTCACATGTGACACGCAACCCTATACTCAACCTTTTAAAACAGTAACTAACAGTGTTCCTTCCTTCCTTCCTTCCTGTGTCTCTCCCTCACTCTCTCCCCCTCTCACGCTCTCTCAGAGTCAAGGATGTCACCAACAAGGAGGTTCTTGGCATCCTGGTATCCTACAGGGTCAAAGTCAAGTTGGTGGTGTCGCGTGGAGGGTAGGGTTATGCGCACACACACACACACACACACACACACACACACACACACACACACACACACACACACACACACACAACACAACACACACACACACACACACACACCACACACACACACACACACACACACACACACACACACACACACTCTCACACTGTTTCGTGTGCAAGATGCATGCAGTAATACATCGCCGCCTTTGCGAAGAAGCACATTAGGTTGATCAATGGAGCCGCGTCGATGCGCTCCCCTTTGGGCCATGCAGCGAGTACAAGTCCAGCACGAGAGCGCACTGTAGAGATCTCTATCTGCAGATGAATAACTAGGTGACTTATTGTCCCGGCAGTGTGCATTTGGGTTGAGCAGAGAAAAGCCAATATGGATTGTATACTATAATGATGACAATAATCATAATCGTATACGATGATACATTAATAAAGGGTTACATTTCATGAGAACCAAAAAGGTTCTAGTGCTGTGCTTGGGAGTGTTTTAAGTGTAAATGCTACTATTGTGCTCAAATGCAAATTGTCTAATCAAATTAGGTTACGACGTTCTCTTCCTTTCTTATGTGCGCAGCACATAAATGATCAAATTAGACCCTAATCACAACACCAAATCGGCAACAAAGCTATTATTGGAAACAGGAAATTGGCCATACGTCTAATTGAATGATCCAGAATCAATGCGACCAGCAGGGGGCGCAGGTTGTCTCTTAATGCAAGCACTCCTTCTGTATTAAATAGTACTCCTTTTTCTCCCTTCTTACCCCCCCCTTTGGTTTGTGATTGCTTTGCTTCCTTAGTTCCCCCCCCTCCCCTTTTTAGTAAGCGATTGGGTTGCCATGCTTTGCTTCCACACCCCTCTTGTTCAGAGCTCGGGTTGCCATGTGTTGCTTTATCATCCCCCTCCTTTGCATCCTCATGCTTTGCCGTGTGTCGCTCGTGCGCTTTTCTAATGTTTTTTTTTGTTTTTTTTAAATTCTGGATCCCAATTGTGCTTTTTTTTTTTTTTTTTTTGTCTTTTTGTTGTTGACCTTTTTGCTCCTTACCTCATCTTCCTTCTCCTGTGGCGTTATGTGTTTCTCTCCTTGTGTCTGTCCCTGAACCCCACCCCTGCCCGGTTGGCATCAGGCTTCTGAGTGGCATACTGGAGAGGTAAATGTTCCAGGCCACTGGCTCTAGTGTGTCTTCTCTGCTTCCGCTTCAGTGCTCTCTCCCTCCCCCTCTCCCTCCCCCTCTCTCTCTCCCCCTCTCTCTCTCTCTCTCTCTCTCTCTCTCCCTCTCTCTCTATCTCTCTCTCCTCTCCCTCTCTCTCTCTCTCTCCCTCTCTCTCTATCTCCCTCTCCCTCTATCTCCCTCTCCCTCTCCCTCTATCTCTCTCCCTCCCTCTCAATGCCCCAACATTTACACTTCCATAACTGATGCATACTAGCCAACTTCAGCTGTTCACCCTCAGCTATAGCGCCATGTTTTTATTCTTCGATTCATACAAAAGGAACGGCTCACGGAATAGCATAAGAATATTTCCCTGACAAAATGGACATTAGTTTGTTGGTTTTGAGCCGTTGCGTGACCTGTGTGTCTGTGTGTGTGTGTGTGTGTCCCCTCCTGGTCACTCTCTCCCCTCCTCCTCCTCCTCCAGAGACGTATCGGTGGAGCTGCCCTTTGTGCTCATGCACCCCAAGCCCATAGACCCGCCCATGTCCCGCCCGCAGTCTGGTACGTACACTCCCCCACCTCCTGCTCTGAGCCGGGTCCTCCCGCTGGAGCAGTCTGCTGTGTACAGGAGTTTATTTAAGGTCACACTTGTTGCAGGATGGTCGTGCTGCAGGCAGCAGTGTATAGAAACTGCTTCGGAAATGCTCTTTAATTTTTTTAATTGATCATCAGGGCTACACGCTGTAGTCAAATGTAAGGAGTTACAGTCTTGTGTTTTATTTCTAAGTCTTTATTTAAACCATATTAGTCTGTGTATTGAGACTAACATAAATGTCTGCTTTTCAAAGGTCTGTGCAGATTTTTTTTTATTGATAAGACATTGCGAACATTACGTCAATATTCGAAACATCGTCCTGTACGATATCATAGCGTGTTGCGACAACCCTAACACAATGGAGAAAGCGGGGCTGTTTCCATGGAAACGGTGCTCTTATTTACATTTGTGTGTGTGTGTGTGTGTGTGTGTTACAGCTGTACCAGACCTGGACCCACCCATTGACACCAACTTGATAGAATTTGAGACCAAGTGAGTACGCAGTCTGACCCCTCCCAGCACAGAACCGCCTCACTCTCTCCGTAGAACATGCCAGAGCATCTTCGTTAGCAGTCACCTCGTCATGTACGTACGCCGTCGTCCCGGGTGGGTTACTGCTCTGGCGTTGCAAAGGAGTTTATTCAGTAAAGTGCAGTTGTGATAAGCTCGGGTGACAAAAAGTCCTGGTGGGAGAGCTGTGCTTTTTTAAAACGACTCCGTGGGTTGATTTAAAGCGGAGACTCCAGCCGGTCCCCTGACGCGGCCTCAGCTCGAAAACACTTCTGTCGCACTTCTGCTCGCGCGTGCTCCTGGTGCTTCCCATTGAGTCAGGGCTCTATGACCGTTCAAGGCTTCCGCTTTTTCTGATGCGTCGCCTCAACGTTTGCTCTACGTTACCTGGTGACTAGGGCTCAGCGACTAATCGAGTATTGATCGCGATTTTGATTTTAGCGTCAAGCGATCACAAAATTAACATAATCGATTTTTTTCGAAATGATTTATAGAAAGGGCAGAACAGCTCGACACATATCTGTATATCATTTTTGATTGGAACATTTTCTTTTTGACCGTTATTTGCGTTTTATTTAAGGCGAAATTTCAAAGGTTCTGTTACAAAGTTTTTTTTGGTGGACTTGGTGAATAAATACAGCATGTTTTCAAACTCAAAAATAATCGTTTGAATAATCGAGATTTCAATATTGACAAATAATCGGGATCATGATTTTTCCCATAATCGAGGAGCGCTACTGGTAACCACAAACTTTGAATAAACGTAACAATAACTCAATGGCGGACAATTAGGATCCGTATTTACACCTTATCCGACCTTTTTTAGAACTTTGGATAAGATGTAATTGACCAGGTCACCAGGTGACGTGAATCAAACGTTGAGGTGACACATTTGAAGTGGCGATGTGGACCAGGCTCGATCCATAGCACCCAGCGTCCCTCTCCCCGTGTAATCAGTGGCGGTGGGCGACGGTGTCCCCTAGCAGGGAGGCTGACCCTCTCTCCTCTCCTCCCAGCAGCAGTATCACCCAGGACGACGACTTCGTCTTCGAGGACTTCGCCCGTCTGCGACTCAAGGGCATGGTGGATGACAAGGAGGAGGACTGCTAGGAGAGCGCGTGCACAAACACACACACACGCACATACCACGCACACACATACACAACCACGCATAAACACACACACACACACACACACACACACACACACACACACACACACACGCATACTCAAACATCGTATACACGGGCACATACACAGTCCCGAGTTATGAAACACAGAGGAAACATTTCACAAGTAACGCGCATCCACCCCCCCCAGCGCTGGGGGCTGATCGGCCGGCGGGGGGCCCTTGGGGGTCCGTGGGGGGGGGGGGGGGGGGGGTCCGCGGGCCGAGGGGACTTCCAGCGGGCGGGTTTCTCGCCCCTGCTCGTTGCCCCGCGGCTGTTCGTTGTGCTGCCAATGTTCTGTCTCCACACACACACACACACACACACACACACACACACACACACACACACACACACACACACACACACACACACACACACACACACACACACACACACACACACACACACACACACACACACACACACACACACACCCCATCACCCTCTCGCTCTCTCTCCGTCTCACTCGCCCTCTCTTCTCCTCCCGTGAAAGGAGTCTCTGTGGGCGGGTTGGATTGATTGACAGGAGGGTTTCGATTGACAGGGAGTCCCGGCCGTGCTTGTGTAGTCGGTGGAGGATTAGGTTTGAGGGGGGGGGGGGGGTTTCTCTTTTGGTCTGGATTATTATTATTTGTTCACAACAAGACTTCTGAAGTGTCTTAGGTCTAGTGTCTTAAGTCTTGTGTCTTAGGTCTTGTGTCTTAGGTCGAGCCAAAGCGCAAAACACAGGGGTTGGCTTCCAGGGACGGCGTCCGTGAGGAAATGGCTTGTATGTGTGTTCCCCCCCCCTCCCCACACACACACACACACACACACACACCAAGCCACACACACATACTTATGCTAATCATAGCCAGGGCTTTTAATTGCAAAACAAAACAAGAAAAGGGGCACAGAAACTAATATTGCCTCAAGTCGCCATGCCCCGCCCCCTCAATAACCCCACACCCCTTTCCGAAATATGTATTCCAATTTGCCAATTTCCGGTCTCCAAAGAGAGCGGTGAAGCTGATTGGGTCCTAGAAGTACTTAAGTATTGATCCCTTCAGGAGCCAAAAGAAAAACGTTGTTTTTAAACTAGAGCGCGTCGAGCAGCAAGCATTTGTGCTAAAAATAAAATGTCCAACTCTTTCTACCACTTGTCAATTGCCGTCTTATTACAAGATCAATATATGAAACGGTCAAGATGATATTTTACAAATCGCTAATGACCGCTGTTCTATACAGCGACTCATGAAGGCAGGATATTTTGAACCCGGTCCGGATGGGGCAGGTGCAAGCGTTGATTTGCAGGATTTCACCAGCATTCCCATTCTGCCCTGTTTTCCAAGCGTTACTTTCTGTATAAAACGAATAGACATGTCAACTGTTCCAGTAGATACTAGCATTTCAACGCAATAGACATGTCAACTGTTCCAGCAGCCAGTCCACTAGCATTTCAACTGCTGTTTAAGCTCCCTCAATCTCTCACACACACACACACACACACACACACACACACACACACACACACACACACACACACACCACACACACACACACACACACACACACACACACACACACACACACACTCTTTTCCACCTTGTCACTCAGCCACAGTTATAGCTGCACTTTACACCCTAGACTCTTGAGTCACCCGCTGTGGAACGGACTCTGACTGAGACGAGTGTTTTTGGCTAGGGCTGCACACTTCCTGGGTGCATTAGTGGCAGACACCAGACCAGACTAGACCACGACTATCACGACTCGAGATTTTCCACGAGCCGGTCCTTTTGATCGACGGCTCACCCCGAGACCTGGACCATCTGTGACGCGAGTAATGCAGACCGGGTCCCCGACTCTGGTCTAAAAGGGCACACCCTCGCCCACCCCCCCCCTCTAAAATGCTTGCTTACAGCACAACCACCACTTTCTTTCCATGTCCACGTTCTCTCGACCCGCGGCCCTAAAACCCGGGATTGAGCCGAGCGTCTGAGCGGCTGCATGATGGCGGCTGTGGGATGCTGCGCTAGCATAAAGGTGAGGTTCGTGTCGGTCTGCAGGCCTCTACTGCTTCGTGTCGTGTCGTTCTCAGCATGAATGTCGATAGCCGTCAGTCGTTAACATGTTTTGCGTGGTTATCCCTGAGATGTACGTCGCCCCCGTGTGGCTCACACGGGCGCTGCCGTTTAGGATTGTTTTTTTTTCTTATGCTCTCATTGGACGATACCCCAAAGTCTATTCTTGTTTTTGTTTTGTTTTTGTTTTATTTGTTTCCCGAGGAATTGAAGGATGTTTTTTTTGTTTCTTTTGTCACGTTTATGCATCAATTCCCCCCCCCCCCCTTTTTTTTCTTCTTTTTTTGTATATCGCGCAAAGGAAGCTGGAGTCTGCCTTGTTTCACAGTCTGTTGTAATATAACTCCCATTTCATATGCTCACGGAAAATTTAAAAAGAAAAAGAAGAGCCCTCGGTCCGGACAGGAGGCGGTGGCTCTAGAAACAGTCACGCTTGCATTTGCTTTAGTTTTAGTTTTAGTTTCGTTCTCTCTTCAGCCACAAACCACTTGGATTTACTCAGTCTGTAACTTTAAATTCATAATAATAATAAAATAAAAAACCCTACGAAGTAACAGCGGGATAAATATGAAGCATGTTCTGTTTAGTTGACTTCTTCCAAGCGGTGCTGTGACGCATACGAGCTGTGATCGTTGTCCTCTCTATCATCGTACGTCTGTGCGGTTTTCTGTCTCGGCGCCTCTGCTGAGTGGACATGTTTTGAACAAGTGCCATGTCCACTGGCCTTTTTCATTCTTTTTTTTATTTTATTTCTTCGATGCTCGCCATTTATGTCTGTAAACACAGGAAGTCATTTCTGCTGATGGGACGTATGCCAGAAAAAAAAAAGATATATGATTATTATGATTATATATTATTATTATTATTGCTATGATTATTATTATTGTTATTAACTGTTATCACCATTATTACTTCTACTGTATCATAATTGAAACCATGATTATTCTCATAATCACTGAAGAAAATCTAATGTTTTTGCCATTTCATTTATTTTTATTTTAGATTTTTATTTTCTATTTTTATTAAAGTTTAAATGAGCTAACCTACACCGTGGTGAATTTGTGACTACAATGATGAGTGAAAGTGAGACTTTTGAGAATGAAAAGTAGAAAGTATTACTCTTGTAACTACGTCTATAATATATAAATAATTATCACTAGGGTTACACGATAGAACACTTTTGATTATTAATGTATGATTAAACGTCTGTTCTATACATCCATGACCAATACATGGAACTGAGCCTTTTAACATGCTTTGACAACACGGTGATACACTAGGTCATGTGACGAATGTGTGTCCAATGGAAAATGGAAAAATAACGTGGAACCACTGCTAATAATAGTACATGCATATAGGTTTTCCAGAGGAAGTGTGGTTAATCAGATAATCATTTGGGAGCATTAAGTCAGCTAAGGCTGAAGATATTTTAGGAATATAGATGGTGTATCTAGGCCTAACTGCACCATGGATCTGTAACGTTAAAACTTTATTTCGGTAAAGGGGAGGCTATGCACAGTAGATCTAAATATATGTCCGATAGACTTCGAAGCCCTCATGCGTAATGTGATAACAAAAATTGTATACCATTGTATTTCGTAGGTCTGATAGGATCTATTTTATTGGCCAAGAAAAACGTTTATCAATATTCTATTTTTTTCATAAATGCTGAAGATTATCTGGGGTAGGGCCTATAGCTGTTTGTCCACAAAGGGGCGTCGTAAACACGTTACGATCGGACTATAAGTCCTCTGGAAACACTGGATCGTCTACCTCATGCGTTAACGCGGTAGTTGATGATCCTCATGATTTATTGTACATTTTTTTTCCTCAAATTGGTTCCAGAAAGATGAATTATTCTAGTGAAATAAACTATCCCAACGAGTATACATGAGAATGATAACCCAAATACTGTAACACAAGGCATACATTTATATTTACACCCACTTTATTGCAGACAAATTTCCTTACATCAAAAACCATTATACTATTGAAGAGAACTGCTCCAGGGGATATTCAGGATAAAAACAGGTTATCTAGTCAAAACATCTGGAGAACTCAGAATTGGAGAAGAACCACATGCATGCCTTTATTCTACACACTCACACATCGGTAAACGCACAACACTGAACACCAGCGACCACATTTTAGTAGGTTAGCTCCAAGACAAGATAAAACCAGTGACTTGACTACATTTCAGGTGTTCCCACCCCTCCAATTACTGCAACAGTCACACAGCAAATGAGGTGGCTCCTTTTTAAAACAAATAAATAAAAGAATGCATGCTTTCAAAAGGTCAACAAGAGACAGTGTAATAACAAGCCCAACAGAGGAATGATGGAGAACCCTTCTACATCACAACAACCACCGAACAGGTGGTACAAATAAATACAAGAGGGGGGAAAAAGGCAGCCAGCTTGCCTCAGAGAAGACGAAACAAAACAAATATAACTACAATATATCCAAGTGTATAATCATTGTAACCACGTACGATTATCCCAAAATACTTCCAATAGACACCAAACTATTTCCCAGCCTCCAGTTGTCAACTAGTCAATAAAAGATGCCGGTGTGGCATCACGATATAGACGGACGGACATAAAATGGAATATCTTGATAGTGTGTTTTGATCCATTCCTCCTCGCTATACATCCCTGTTTCCGATGGAGGAGGCGAGGACCCGTGCGGCCCGGTTGGTGGAACGGTAACCTAGGTGACCATGTACTCCTGCCTCTTGTTGAGACGGACCTGGCACAGCGAGACGGCGCCCACGGCGACGTAGACAGCCGCCGCGATGAAGCAGTTGAGGCCCACCTGGTTGTACAGGCTGTAGATGGCCTGGGGCGGGAACTTACTGCGGACCACAACGAGGAGGAGGGTTTAGAAAGTGTGAACGCTGTGTGGCTCGATATTTAAAGAGGACGGTTGGAAGAGAACACGTGCTCTTTGGCGTCAACGCCCTGCGGCGTATTACTGATAGAGCAATGACCAGATGATCGGAAGAAAAGCAATCTCGTATATGAAAATGATTTTAAAAAGCAAAATGTGTTTTGTTTTTTACCGGTGACAAAATGTTACCGGTATGTTTTTGCGCGTGCAGGGGTTGACATTACTAACAAAAAATAAAAAATCAAATAGATAATATTAAGCGAAAAATATGTTTGATCTTAAAATCGAAAGCCTTGTAGCTTAGGTATCGGATGAAATTCCAGTGTGCCAGCTTCCTGAACCTCTTTTTGGAGAATTTGCATCAACTGTTGAATTGTCATGTGGTACAGGAATCAAGCTATTAGGGCCGTTTGTTTAGAGGACTGTCTACGAACTGCTGACACTAAATGAAGATATAGAGCAGCACTATATTTTGTGTGGTAATAGTAGTAGTGTCCGCAAGAATGACGTGGTGAATAGCCGAGTGAAACTCTACCCAAGTAACAAGCTTAGCCACCGGACTCACTAAAGACTGGGTGGAGGTTTACAGCTGACTGCCATTGGTAATAGTCCATGAGGCAGAAAATGTGTAATGGCAGTATTAATCAAGACAAAAGTAATAGGCCTTTTCTGGCATAATAACTATAAAGATTTGATGGCATGACATTTGTAATCTCTCAACATCACCATGTGCTGCAATACTCATTAATTTTAGTATAGATGTCAGTAAAGATTTTTTCAAATGTCTTTATAGTGGTGTGATGAGATGACATCACTTACTCATTCCGAATGTCCTCTTCAGTAAAGGGAACATCTTCGATCAGTACAGCAGACTTGGCACTGAAGAAAATACCCAGCATCCCCTGATAGAAACGACAAACATGTCATTTAAAACCAATCAAACATTAAACACATGGTGGCTTTATACAATATGACTTGGCCTTTAGGACATGGTGGCTTTATACAATATGACTTGGCCTATAGGACATGGTGGCTTTATACAATATGACTTGGCCCATAGGATGATGACAAACGATCGCTATACGTCACGACACAAGTTAATCATGATCCATGAAGAAATTGCAGTCAACCATCCATTCCTTCACAAGGGAATGATGTGCATTGTAACACTGTCCAAATTGCTAAGTGTGCCTGCTCTTGTCCCAAGCAGTAAGCATGTTTTACTGACTGAAATGGCTCATCAGATGGACTGTCAGAGGTTCATACAGTAGTGACTAACAGGCGGAAGCGCCTCACTCACGTCTGTGGTCACATGACCATCAGGTCCAGCCTTCGTGACATTACATGCTACCTTTAACGCTAGCACAGTGTTAACTAGAGAAATAACGATATACTGTTTTATTAATCATTTCATAGGCAGATAGTCGGCTAGGGCTCAATCGGTTTAGTTTGGTTAAATAAGGAGTTTCATCTGGATGGGTGACACTAGTCGCCCATTTTAAAATCGGCATTCGTTCGAGGAATATAACTACATTTATGTAACGTTATAGTCTTAGTAAATAAATAAAACAGTTGCATGACACGTCTTGCACAGGGCAATGTGTCCTGATTTCAAAAACGACCTTTCTATAATCTGACCTGAAGCCATATTATTTTGCTCTGCGTTACAACCAGCCCTTAATCTACTTACCAGCATGATCACTCCCCAAATGCTGATCACTATTCCACATGCTGCCATCTTAGGCCCGCAGAACAAAAGGGACGGCATGATTACGTTCCTCTAATCGATCCAAATAAGTGTTTTTAATACAAGAAACGCCGTTTCATCGAAGGTTGACTGTCGGTCCAGGCCCCATCAGCTGTCTGTGGATGGTTGAGAAGTGTTCGGCAAATTTCGGCCACAATCGTCCCCTGAAACCAGAGAACCAATCGTAAACCTTCAAGAAATAAACCCCGCCTATTTCCTTTGGATCCACCAATGAGATTCAAGTAGCAAATTCGCGCAGTATTCCTTTTATACCTCAACATTCGCAAACATGTCTGTACTTTGCGATATTTAGTTAATCTATACCCAGTATAGGTATAGATAGCTTTCATTTAAACAAATACATTTCCACTTTCGGCGTCTCGGTTTTTGAGCGATAATCCGTCAACCTCAATGGAAGCCCGCTAACGCAACCTACGGATGCATTCGCAAGCTAGCCGTTAGCATTGTGCATTGTTTATGTTTTGAAGGAAGAAAATCAAACTATAAACCAACTTTCTGAAATACCTCATCAAAATGACTTCTGCCTCTGCAAAAGTAAGTCCTAGCCTAATAGCCCATGGTTTCACAAAGCAGCTTTTAAACGTAAAACACAAATGAAACGTCTGCTTAAGGGTGTCCAAAGCTACTGATAGACCTATCGGCTGATTGGTTATTTCCCATATGGCTGAATGGGGCGCCTGCTTTTATGTTCTCTGTGATCTCTTATTGTCGATGTTCTTGGGTATCTGGCAGGTGGGCGAAATCTTCTCAGCAGCGGGGGCTGCCTTCACGAAGCTAGGGGAGCTAACCATGCAGCTGCACCCCGTGTCGGACTCCAGTCCTGCAGGGTAAGACA
Source organism: Melanogrammus aeglefinus (assembly GCA_900291075.1). NCBI lineage: Eukaryota > Metazoa > Chordata > Actinopteri > Gadiformes > Gadidae > Melanogrammus > Melanogrammus aeglefinus. The sequence goes on from OLKM01000013.1 coordinate 198,161, forward strand.
CAAACCCATTGATACAGTAACACTGTGGTACTCACACCCCTTTCTGTTTCATCCTTCTTTTTATTCCGTGCAAAACAGCGTATCTCCACTAGAAATGTCTATTACTTTTGCATCAATTGCCTCGACGTCAAGACACATTTGCCTTTGCATTTTCTTTCTATTTTGTAATGTTGTTGTGGTTATAGTTTAGTAATCCGACGCAAGATGACATCTCGCACATTTGTTTGGTACATTCTCATAAGAATTTATTTTGATTCCAGAGCCAAGTGGACAGAGACAGAAATCGAACTGCTTCGTTTGGCAGTGAAACGCTTTGGCGATGACCTGAACAACATTAGCACAGTGATTAAAGAACGCACGGTGTAAGTCTTAACTCCTCTATCATTGAAGCGCGTGAGCGTGTGAGTGATGGAAGTCAAAGATATTTATACATCAATCCAAAAAAAATCCTATTAGTTTGCACTGCTTGGTGACAATAACATTCCCATTAGCATTGTATTTGTTTGTCCATAAAAGCTTATTTAGTTTATCCCATTGTATGTAACAATGCAATGTGTTTTTTTACAAAACACTTTAAATATCCTTGAACAACTTCACTTGTCCATGTGCACATAGACACAACGCCAATTCAGCTCAAGCAGACTGGCCTGTATTGGAGAATGATAAGCATATCTGTGTGACCAGAGTATCATGTAATCAAACATCGGTGTGTGTGTGTGTCCCAACCTGTGCAGAGCCCAGATAAAGAGCACGGTGAAGAGGAAGCTGTACGAGGACAGCAGGGTCCCCATCTCCTCGGAGTCCCCCAAGAAGACCATGAAGAAAACCACGGTCGCCATGGCACCCCCGCCGACACAACCCACCCCCACCATGATTGCCGTACAATCCTCGCAGGTCGTCGTGGCGACCGGAATGCAGAACAGCCCATCTTTGGCCCCGCCCATCAAGAAGCAGAAGACCGCAGGTGAGGTTTCTTTGTTACTTTGTGTACATTTATTCTTCAGTTATTCTTGCCGTAAGTAACCACGGTTGCTACACTATGCATTACGGTGTGGTACTTTGTACCATTATTGTAAGGACTCTTTTAGACCGTAGGCATTGAATGATGTCAGGGAGGTACATGAGAATACCTAAGTTTACAAATGTTTGTGTTTATGCTCATCGGGAATAATTGAAACAACCCCTGGCATTTTGTGTGTTATGCAATGAATTGGATTGCTGCCTTTCTCTCACCAGTATCATCCTCCCTAGTCTGAATCCTATCAGGTTGTGATGGAGATGACCGTGTCCAAGTCGCTAGTGCCTCTCCCTAATCCCTTGTTCCATATCTCCTCCCCCCCCTCCTCCTCCTCCTCTACGCGTGCAGATGTGACGCTCAGTGCCCTGAACGACTCGGACGTGAACAGTGACCTGGTCGAGGGCCTCGGCTCTTCCAGCAAGAAACTCAACTTTGACCAAGGTGAACAAACACAGTTCTTATACCACCGGTGGGGTTAAGAAGGGATCAGTGGCTGGTAAAGTGTGATGTCATTTTTTGTTTTATTTTGAAATGGCATTAATAGTAAATCAGTTTGATCCCAATTCTCACAATGTATACATGTATAACGTGGGGATGGTGGTTAGGAAGTTCGTCTTCCAGCTGACTTCTGGGTTTGAATCCCTAATGTCTACAGTCTAACCTGTAGGCGTCCTTTAGCAAGATGCTCCCTATCCCCTACCCCGACTCCTTAATGATGAGAATCCTTACTTGTAGAGATCTCCCTGCAAGTGGCTTTGAATGAGGCTCTGATAAATGACCAAACGGTCATTAGTAATGATGACATGATGTGACCCAGGTGATGTTGGGCCTTCTTTATCAAGCAGCCGTCTTGGTTCTATGCGTGGCTGGGCGGGGCAAACCGAATGTGTCTGTCAGGTGAATAAGGCTCACTAAGCTCCAGTGAGTAAAACAAACCTGCACAAATCCACCTCATCAGCGCGGCGTCTTATTCGACTCCTGGCAGCGTTTTCACTCGGCTGCCGGACTAATCAATGGGAGCTTTCCCAGGAACAAAATAAAGTAAAATCGCAGCGCTTAAATCATTTAATGGCACCACTTTCGCTCACAAATGAAGGTGTCAATCTTTGTGCACAGATCGTTTTCAATGCACAAAGAAACGTTTGGCTGTGCTCACTCTTGAGCACATATCACACACACTTATTTGCACTACTATCATTGCACACATTCTCCAAGAGCATCTTAGCATTTCTTTTATCGTCCATATTATCCATGTGGATATTTTATTTTATTGATCATCTCGTTTATGTTGTGTGCATTTGCTGTGTCAAGCGACTGCGGCTTTGAATTTCCCCTCGGAATCAATAATGTATTCATCTGTCTGTCATGGCAGGGGGGACATGGCACTAATGCCAAGGTGACGCGCTCCGTTCCCCCTCAGCCATCTAACCAGCCCTCCCCTCCCCTCTCTCCTCCACCTCCCCAGAGAGCCTCAACCTGGACTCTAGCCTCATCATGAACTCCAGCGATCTCCCTCTGCTTTCCCGCTGAGAGCCACACCCCGCCGCACCCCGAGTCTCCGACTTGAGGATGCTCCCAAAGGACCCCCAAAAACCAAGCAGACTGAATCCGCCGGGCCCTGGAGGGGACCTGGGCTCAGGATCTACCGAGCTACGGTTCTGTCGTTCTGTGTGAAACCATGTTGGACAGAACTCTGACCATAAACAAAACGAACATTACTTGGTTGTCAAAACGAACATTACTAGGTTTTTTTTTCGTGTGGGGAGGGGGGGGGGGGGTTTTCAAGACTATTTTTATTGTTATTTATCTTTTAGGAAAAAAATACGTACGGATAAATAGCGTATCTAATTGTAGCTTTTTGTTAGTTATGGGTGGGAATAGTAGTAACCAACCAGCCACTATAAAGATTTTAGTACTTTTATATAACACAATGGACGCACCTGGTTGACGAAGAAACAATACTTTGATATAGCGAAAACATAACTTTTTTATTTTCTAAGGTTTGTGTACAAAATTATGAACAATATTGTTTTTTTTGACTAAATAGTCGGTTTGGATATGGGTCTGTTAAAATCAGATATCCATTTTCACATACATGCCTGGATGATCTGAAATCACAACTGGTTCTGTTGAAATATTATTTAATCTGGATACAAATTCCACTGGTCAATGTCATAACAACAACATAGTGCTCTGGTTTCATTAAGAATTATGTTCGGTTTGATGGAATTATAGGCTTTAATTTGATATTTGATAGAATGAATCTACCAGACCAGTATTTTAATTTGAAGAAGGTTGTTAAATGATGGTCAACAAATCCAAGGTTTCCTGAAAAGAAAAATGTGTGTGTAGATGATGTGGTGTGTTTGACATTGTATCGTGGCACCTATCCCCCCCCCCCTGAAGAGCTTACTGTGTACCTTATGATAATCAAGATAATCGTTTCAATATACCAACACCTGCCATGAGTAATGTATTAACCAACCTTTCATGATGTTTAGTAAAAACTAAAACGGTGTCTCATGTCTCATATGTACAGTATATTTATTTACACATAAATACAGTTTGTGCAGGTGTTCTAATAGTGAGAACTACCTACCTTCTACCTCAGACATTTAGCTATTTGATTCCCTTTGACATGGAATGGCCAGAAAAAATAAGAACTTCATAAAAAGGCTTTGGTATAATACAATTTATTCAATACTTTTCATATACAATATATAATAAGGTGTATTTGCATTATTTTCACTATAAAATGTATCATTCTTTGTACATATTACAGCCAGGGGACACTCAATGGAATGAATGAAAATATATATATTTAAAAAAATACATAATATTTTGTCATATGTAGAGAAAGAAAAAATAGCTCTATGTGCAGTTGTAGATGTGCTTTCACAATACATGTCTCACGATTCTGTCCTGATAACATGTATGCTGAAGCTGCTTCCTTCAACACTCAATATTATTTAAGAGTTCAGGAATCACTGTAATCAATGGCTTCGGGGCTTTAAGGGCATTTACGTTTCAGAGTTGAACGTATCCCAAAACACAAATGGGCTTGACACATGAACGTCCGCGGTTTGCCAGACCTCAAGCACACATGGATCTCTGAACGCCACAGTGATGTCATAACACAGACGCATTCCACCTTACTCATAAACACAGAAATACGATGATTGCAAGTATAGGAAATAAAAAGGCCTTCGACAAGAACTGTGAAACCAGTAGGGAAAATCCATCCAGATGAAATGTAAATACATTTGGACTAGCATTTTAGTTTAACCTTGCTTGCTTCAAAAGTGAATTCCTTGTGACTACAGCTCCATTGTGTACGTGTTTTTTTACGAATGCTCTCAATCGCTGTATGGAGTACCATGACATTTTTAGTTCAAATGATAACATTCGAAAAAACAATGCGTCTCGAAATTGGAGAATATCTTTGGATTTCGGCATTATCGGATTTGTCTGGGACTACGGAAGAGTATGGCGATTTGAGGACTAGTATTGATTTAAACCAGAATGAAGAGGTTTTTTTAGAATGTATTGCTGACGAAGGCCAAAAATAACCTGTGAGATAAAACGCTCTGTGAAGTCCTCCGAAAGACATAGAGCCCGAGGACACTTATCTCATAAGGACACAGGCCTCCAGATTATACTGTTGCTGTCACCTCTGGTCACCTCAAGACATTGAAACTCTTCCCAGCACACTGTATCGAACACCGACAAACAAGCCTAGCCTCTTCTTATTTCAATGGGAAACGTATCTGTATGTTAACAATCACAACAACTCCCACTGCACAGAATGAGAAGTACACAATAAGACCTTTTCATTTTCTCACCTCAAACAAAATATTATCTTTAGAGTTACTACTCCATACAAAGGACTTCCAGGATGATTTAATTTAGCCTTAGATACATCAACCTAATCCACTGTATGGACAGAAAACACTTTAAACAGGATTAAAGCTGAACGACATGACTATACAACAAAGAAAGTATAAATATTGTGTTTGGCAATTTATGTGTACAGCAGTGTATCCTGATGGGCTAGAACTTTATTGACTGAAAAAATATACAATATGATAGTTTTAAACAAAAAGGGGGACACTTTTTAAGAAATGTTGAACTTCACAAACGGTACTTCTCGAGATAGCAATTCACAACACTTAGACAAAGGATCCTTTTAAGAAAATTGGCTTGGGAAAAGGCTAATTCCTCTAACTCAGGAATTCCTAGTGATTGTCCTGAAAAAAAAACATTTTTTTTGAAATCCCAAAACACAGCTGGACCACAAGAAAGCAAAACGACAGATAATAATTCCATCCAACATCAATGTCTTTGATCCATAACAGATACACGTTTGAGTTTACAAATGACTTTTCAGGAAAATAATGAAAAAAAAAAAAAGATAACACTAAGCAAATATTGCGTACAATTTTGTGCTGCACACTTTATGGAACACTGCTCATAAAGATGGAAAAAAACAAACCGATGCTGTATCTGATAAATGTGCAAACTGGTAAAAGTGACTAAATTTGTTCCTTTTAAATTCTTTTTTTTTTTTTTTAATATTTCCATATTTAAAAAGTGGAAAGTCACATAAAGCAGATTTTTTTTTCCGACGTCACATTTTTTCGAGCACGTGACAACATATCAAATGTATGTTGTCATTCACTCATATCAAAACTTATGATACTTATTTTGGTTTGTTGTTTAGCTTTAAATATCTTGCATTATTCCCGGTGCATAAAGCGACTACATTTGACTTCAGGCCTTTCGAAAGGAATTAAGATGGAATAAGCTCAGGAAATCTTCCATTTCCATTGTTATGAAAAATTAGGGCTTCGTTCTGAAAAACCAAGACCCCCCCTTGCTCCCCCCATTAAAACAAATAAAAATACAAATGAACAATGAAGTCATACTAAGGAATGCATGCATTCTCAAAGCCCGCTTGTAAGACCACTTTTAGACATCTTGCGTGCCTATGACACGTGTAGATTTGGATACTTCATACAAACTACTGCAAAAAGGAAACACTGCATGAGTCGATTGTAAAGAGATTTGTTTGGGGGGGATTCACTACACACAATAAAACAAAAGAATACCCCTGGCTAAAGATAAAGGCAGGAATGCTAGTCGTAGCGAATCCTGTTCATGTGTACAGTATTCACATATAGATACAATATCAACATAGAGACACAGAGCCAAAGGGCTCCCCTACATGGGTGCTTCCTCCCACCCACAACCCCCTCAGATAGTTCAGCTAAAGCCCTTCATAACCGACGTTTTATGGTGCGTCTTTTCAACGGTCATAAACCGAATCTCGGCTCTGACCTAGGTACTGAGAACTGAGGCGTCGATGCGACTTGAAGACACTTCTGGAAGAAACGTATGTACTGTAGAAACTAGAATTGACGTCACTATGCAACGCTCACACCGAAGTAGAGTGACGTGCCCTTGAACGTGGCTCTGGCAGAAGACCCTTGATGATATAGAGCGGAGACTGTACAGAACGGAACCCGGGTTTTTCTCTGATTTGGTTTTCGTTTACTGTTCTTAATAATCATCCACCCTAGACCAACCTGAAAGGATGTACCTGCCCCCGCACGGCTCCCCACATCTTGATGAGAGACTCAAACAGAACGCCTTCCGGAGTTAAATGCGTTTCGCCCCCCAAAACCTTCCAAATATGGAAAGTTAAGAATGCAAAAGTGGGTTTAGTTTGAGCGGTCAAATCAAATTTAAACTACACCCCCCCCTGGCTATCTCGGGGTGAGCCCTTCATGTATCCCAGCAGCACCACAATGCAGGGTCTCCCATGGCGACTCCCCACTCAATGGGAAACACACCACAGCGGAGATGACTGAGCAGCTGGGCCGATAGGACTCCTAGCAGCATCCTTTTCTTCTCCCAGCGTGTACTTTCGTTCAAACTGAAGAAGACCATGTCAAATCCATGAACAACACTCCTGCCGGGTGACCTCAACGTTTCGTTTTTTTTTTTAGCTCTCGGCCCAAGAGTAGGCTCTGTCCAGCAGACGCAAGGTCCAACACGGGCGTGTTATCACATGTCACGTGATCAACAGAGCACCACAACGGCTGGTCAACTCCAATGGTACAGCAGTCGATGGGCGGGACGTTGATTACAATTGAAGGCGTCTGATTGGCTCCTAGTCACGCAAAAAAAAAAGAACGAATGAAAAGTGGTTGTGGTTACCGTCCGATGTCCGAGGTGATCCTCCTGTTCTTCAGTGAGGCAGAAGTGCTGATAGAGCCGGGTGGGGCCTGGTGGTGGTGGTGGTGGAGGTGCTGGGGTCTGGGGTAGTAGCGCTAGTGTCTGGGGTGGTGGGGGCTGAAGGAGGGAGGTGGGGAGAGGGATAGAGGGCTGTCCTGGGGGCTGGAGCACAACGCTACACCTCCACCCGGAGGGGAACCCACAACCGCCTGGGACACACTGCGGACAGACAGACAGACAGACAGACAGACAGACAGACAGACAGACAGACAGACAGACAGACAGACAGACAGACAGACAGACAGACAGACAGACAGACAGGGAGATATGTTCAGAGACACAGACTTGTGTCACACGTGCCTTTTGATTGTGTAGATGTACATTTATTTTCGTGTTGGCCCTTTTAGGACCAGAGTCTTACCTGACTGTGTAATTATTGTGGTGGGCGGGATCTGTTACCCCAGCAACAAAAAGCTTTTTTGGAGGGCCGTCAGACTCCACCCCTCCTAAGAAAGGCCAAAAACCAAAATAAGACCATCCGCAATATATTCTCTCCATCGTGGCCCTGGAAGGAGGGATCCCTGACCCTGTGTTCTTTATCAGAGTTTCTTGCTTTATAATTCAGGGTACTTTCCTTGCTCTTTGGGGAGCTAGAGTTCCCCAGATAGATGTCATGACTGGGGCCTGAAAGCTCTCTCAGATTGTTAATTTCATTAAGGGCTATGCAAATAAAACCGACTTGCCCTGACTTCATATATATATATATGATTTGACCATTTAAATAACAGAACATAGCTATGATTATGATGAGCTATTGCATCTCTATCTCTATCTCTATGTCTCTCTCTATGTCTCTACATCCCTATGTCTCGCTAGATCTGTCTCTATATCTCTACATTGATTTCCCTCTCTATGTATCCCTATATCTCTCTCTCTATATCTCTATGTATCTATATCTCTACAGCCCTATGTTTCTCTGTCTCTATATTTCTGTCTCTATATCTCTACATCTAGCTCTATGTCTCTATATCTATATATCTCTATAGCCCTATGTCTCGGTCTCTATAGCCCTATGTCTCTCTGTCTCTATAGCCCTAGGTCTCTATATCTCTATAGCCCTATGTCTCGGTCTCTATAGCCCTATGTCTCTCTGTCTCTATAGCGCTAGGTCTCTATAGCCCTAGGTCTCTATATCTCTATGTCTCGTTCAAACACTGTACCTTTCCTCTTCAGAGCAGTCAGCATAGGCCTTGTCACAGTAGAGCTCGTCACTGTAGAGCTCATCACTGGCCTGAAGGGGAAACACACACACACACACACACACACACACACACACACACACACACACACACACACACACACACACACACACACACACACACACACACACACACACACACACACACACACACACACACACACACACACGCACACACCATTTAGGTTTCAGGACCAATTGGTATTGTAATTATCATTATGTAATATTCCCATTATGCTTATCCTACGAGGAGTATGAAAGAGAGGTTGGAATACCTGAACCTCCGAGTGGGGCTGGGGGATGAATTAGGAGTGACACCGCCATCTTGCCCGGCGTGAAAACCCTGTATCAACCAAGAGGCATTCAGCTTGAGGAGGCCGTGTGGTCTACACATTAAAGACGTGAATTGAAATGTAACTTTAAAAAGGGGCTTCAGATTGTACACACACATATATTATACTTCCTTAAAGAGTACTATTCCCCAGTACAGGCTAGGGTAGCAAAGAGAAATGTACACACACACATATATATATATATATATGTATACACACACACATTCAATACAACAGTAAGAGAGGAGCCTACCCCTGGGGGATGATGGTGCCACTGGCTGGACGAAGGCAACGGGATCAGAGTGGAAGAACTGGGGACAGAGGGAGTGTGTAGAGTCATATGACCTGGGTGTAAATGTGGTTGCCTTAATAATTTGAAATGTTGTGCTTACATGCCTGTTTGTGTGCGTGTGGTTGTGTGTGTGTGTGTGTGTGTGTGTGTGTGTGTGTGTGTGTGTGTGTGTGTGTGTGTGTGTGTGTGTGTGTGTGTGTGTGTGTGTGTGTGTGTGTGTGTGCGTGCGTGCGTGCGTGTGTGTCTGGCGTGTACCTGAGCCTCCGAAGACTTCCTCTAAGTGCCATTTCCATGTTCTCTTCCTGTTGTGCGCACAAAAACACACAACAGTAAAGCTCAAACACAATGGGAGCAATGATGACGCATCGCTTGCTTACATAAACAAAGATACCTATTGCCTTAAAAAAAGATATGTACTGCTGAAATAAGGATTTAGGATACTGCTCGGACATCTGGAAATGCGGCAGTGTATTAATTACTGTAGTCACTAAGGCCAAATATTCTTTTACGATGTAACATAATATAACACATGTTTTAACATCACATATACTGTATTAACGGCACATATACTGTAATGGTGTCAATATACCGTAGTAACACCATGTATACTGTAGTAACGCAATATATGCTGTAGTAACGTCAGAGAGTGTAAAAGTTAGTAGCGGTCTTACTCTGCTCACCTGTGTCTTGTGCTCTAGTCTGTCGTTGGTCAACGAGAACGGAGACAAGGGAATTTGCTGTGGGGAAGAAGGGAGGGGGTGTACATGCAGGTTATATTTGAGGGATGTTTTATGTCATTTTGTATATATATGCATATTTGTACTCGCAAAATACTCACACAAGGTTCAAAGTAACCTTGTGTGAGTACCACAAACACACACACACACACACACACACACACACACACACACACACACACACACACACACACACACACACACACACACACACACACACACACAAACACACACACACACACACAGATGTCTTACCCGGGAAGGACAGCTGGGGTTGACAGAGACACTGCTCCGCCGGTAGCGGGCCGAGCTGACTGGGCCGAACACCGTCATGCCGTCGCTGCTACTCACACACACACACATACACACACAGGCATTTTTAATACACTGCTAAATACACTGATACACACACACACACACAACACAACACCACACACACACACACACACACACACACACACACACACACACACACACACACACACACACACACACACAACACACACACCAAGGCCTTTCTAATACACTGCTCTATACACTATTATTACAGTGACACACAGACATACATACACACACGCACACGCACACGCACAAAGGCATTCTTAATACACTGAACAATAAACTGCTTATAACACTGATACACATGCAAACACACATGCATACACACACACACACACACACACGTATAGAAACACACGCACACACACACACACACCCACACACACACACACACACACACACATATAAAAACACACCCACACACACACACACACACACACACACACACACACAGGCATGTATAGAAACACACACACACGCACAAAAACACACACACAAAGGCATGCTTAATACACTGCTCTATAAACTGCTTAATACACTGATTTACACGCACACACACACACACACACACACACACACACACACACACACACACACACACACACACACACACACACAACTTAATACATTTAGTCTCTACATAGGGTTCTGATTTCTGATTAGTCTTGCAAATACACATTTTTATTTATTTTTCGCGCTTACTAATATTTAAATATGATCAGCTTTGAAAGTGAATAGTTTATACTACTTGTTCTCATTATTTTTTTTACCGACCTCACACTTGTGATCATGGGGGCGCTGTTCGATCTACGGAGGGCCCCGCCTCCTGCTCCCCCAGTTGCGCCTGCGCACTGGTCCACTTCCATCCGTTCCATTCTGAGGCTTTCTGGCCCGGGACCTGGCAGCTTCAGTTTCCGGACACCAGTCACTCAAACGCGGCGCAGGGCTCTACCCAAGCTCGGTGGAAGCCCGAACCCGCAGGCCTCACATGAAGCGAGCCCAGAGCCGCCAAGTCAGCGGGGGAATATCGCCACTTTTTTTGGTCTATTGCATTGTCGACCTCCGCAGGGTTACCTTATTATGTTAAATGTAAATCTGTCATTGGTCATTTGTAGTTACGAGTGCTATCTTACTGTTTTTAACGAATATACAGCACGTACGAAAACGTTGCCAAAAGAAAATAAAGCGTTCAACATCGAGTTTGGATTAGGCGTTCAAATCGCATCCGTGTACGGTGGCCACACGATGAAGTTAACTTTTAATAGGAATCTAAAAAGTGACGTGACTTTTAGAATTAGCCGTTCAGCTAACGTCAGAACTTGCAGCAAAACCAAGTCAGTCTCAGAACAAAACAGCACGTCTTGGTTTTCGAAAAGAAACAACAACCTTGAGATGTGTAGACAATCCGTAGGTAAAGTTGTCCATATCAGCCTCAGCCATGACGAGTATTTCTTAAAACAATGAAAGGAATTATCCAAATGTAACTATTTGGAAGATTTTACAACATAGTCCCCTCACCCAATAGGTTCTTTATCAACTGTGCAACAGCGAACCTGTCTGGCCGTGTCGAGAATCACAGCCAGGACGATGTTGGCAAAATAGGTGCAAAAGTAGTGGGTGTGTAATGACACCCATTAGGTGTAAGCGTTCATCATAACACCATGGTTATGAGGGCGCTCTCACTTTATTGTTTATGTATTTAGCTGGTAAATGACTTGATGTTGTTGTTTTTTTCAATATTGTCTTAAACAATATTGAAAAGTAGCTCTCTCTCTCTCTCTCTCTCTCTCTCTCTCTCTCTCTCTCTCTCTCTCTCTCTCTCTCTCTCTCTCTCTCTCTCTCTCTCTCTCTCTCTCTCTCTCTCTCTCAATATATATATATAGCACACACCACACACGAAGTAACAGACGTTCAAACAAACAAGAAACAAAGTTTTTAGTTAAACAATGAAGGCCTAAATAAACGCATCTCATTATGTCTTACAAAACGGCATACGGTATCACAGAATAAAAGTAGCCGGACATTTCTTTGAGCAGCAGACTTGGGATTAAAGTGTTTATATATCGATGTCAACACATTGCACTTCATCCAGGTCTAGGGTATGCTACTATACTTTAAAATGAATCGATCACACGTTATTGACCATGATACTCTTTCTTCCATGAGACAGAACTCTACCATCTGGTTTTAGTCATCTAGAAAAATCGTGAAACTGGATACCGCCGGCTGCATTCTTAACCCCTTCGCTGCGCATCCTAAACGTCGTCCGCTCCCGGGAGGATGTCAGGCCGCACCCGTGCGCTTTCAAGAAGCAGTGCGCGCCGCTGAAGCGTCAGATATGTGAGGAATCTGGCGCGGCGTCGTCCGGGTGAATTATATAGCGGGAAACCCGTCATTTCTCGTGGTGTCTGAACACCACATGGTCTCCAAAGGACCGGAGGAGCTCTTCGGAGGATAAGGTTAAATATTGGGAATGCTGCCAAGGAAGGAGGGAGGGAAGGGGGGTGGTGGGGTGGTGGTGTGGGGGGAGGAAAGAGAATGGCCTGCCTTCTAGAGGGTGTTTCCCATACTTGTTTAGGGAAAGTTCAAGGGAGAAGGCTACTTAACGCTGTTCACTAGGAGACGACGAGAGAACCCACGGCGTGATAATAAAACACGCAGAGACTGAGAGAGACTGCAGAAGGAGTACTGCTCCATGTCGGAACTATCAGATATAGGCCTACATGGATACGATTGAGTAAGAACCGACCTTCCCAACACTCACATTGTATACTAAATAGTCGTCCCTGTTTTATCCTCTTGACGGACTCATAACGATATGGATCGCATGTTATTTCTATTAACACACGTGTTCTGACTTCTATAATAAGTGCTATTAATAAGCTTTTAAATTTCGTTAATAAATTGACAGTTGTAAAAAGTTACCGCCGTCAACGGAGTTAAGTTACCATCACGGCAACTGCAGTGTAGGACTGAGTCGATCGATTTTCTTGAGTTTGAATTACTGCGACAGAATTGATTTTTCGTGTAGTCCGCCAGACAGATCGATACGCCAGGCATGCATTTGTAGTCAAATACTTAAGTACCTACGTGTACACACACAGGAACACACACAGGAACACACACACACACACACACACACACACACACACACACACACACACACACACACACACACACACACACACACACACACACACACACACACACACACACACACACACACAAACAGGGACACACAGACACGCACGTACAAGCAGACACACCACACAAACACACACAAACACACACACATAAGCGGACACACACACACAAACAAACATACACAAATTCGTACACAAACGCAAGTGGACACACACAACACACATACACACACCACACACACACACATTCACACGTGTGAAACATACATTGGCTACAAACACTTCGCATTGCTAATTTGGTGTATAACTCATGTGCTTCTCTAAGAGATGGAGGTAGGGTCCACAGAGGAAGAGACAACGGAGGAGAAGGACGGCGACGAGCGACATCTCCCCAAACAGGAGGAGGGATCGGGAGATCTTTATCTGACTTCCCTGGGCGACCAGCACCTTCCCATCATGCACTGGGAGGACCTCAGCCTGCGCATCGCGGAGCTGGAGAAACAGGAGCAACAGAAGAGGGAGAGAGCAGAGGTTAGCCCCACGCACAGACCCACACTGACAGGGGTTCTGGGTTTGATTCCCTGTGTTGTGTACTGATGGAACATGACGGGACAGTTGACAGGGGTCCCGGGTTCAATTCTCTTTAATGATGGAACATCAAAGAGGTTTTAACAGGGTTCTGGTTTCGATTCTCTGTAATTGCAGAACATAACGCTAAGGAATATAAACAGGCTTCTGTGTTCGATTCCCTCTGGTTGGTAATGATTGATCGCGACAGTAACCTGAAGGGATTCGGATCAGTTGGTCATGTGGGTCAACAACTCTTAACATGGTTAGCGGATCTATTCACTGTGTAGATCGATGAGGGAGTCCTATTGTACTAATATAACAGTGGTGTCTATTTAGAAATTTAAGAGCATCACCAGAACAGCAAAGATACAGAAAAGGGCTTCCTCTGAATAGTAAACGTGCAAACGTATTGTGTAGTGCATGTTTTGCTGACATTGCTTTAAAAATATGTCAGGCCTTAAAAGTGTTACGTTAGGTGTAAGTACAATGTAAGTGCTAGCATTTGAGTGTAGCATAGGCATCAATCAGGGAAATACTCTGAGGATATCTGATTCGAGTTGATTGCGGCCGCCTCTTTATCCAACCATTTAGATTAGATTTTAACAAGCTTGACAAGCCCTGATTGGTTACCGGAATCCGTCTTGCTTTTCGATCTCAGGTGTGTGGAAGGCTCCTCAATGACGAAGAAATGAATGGAGTGAGGGGGAGTTCTTTGGGTTTTTTAATCTTTCAAATCTTGCTCACTTCTGCATTTTTCTGCTCTCTCTTTTCACAATTTACAACAAAACCGCACATTTAACGGAAAGGCGTTAAATGTGCAAATGATTCCAGCACCTCTGGCATTAGGGTAGTGGGTGTGTATTGTGTGGCGCAGTAGGGGTTATTGCAGCCACACACACACATACACACACACACACACACACACACACACACACACACACACACACACACACACACAACACACACACACACACACACACACACACACACACACACACACACACACACACACACACACACACACACACACACACACACACACACACACACACACACACACTGAAGGCACATACAAAGGCCCAAAAACAACAGTGTCTCCTTCTGTTGGCCTCTTCACCCCCCTTTTGACCTGCTTTGGCTATATATAACACATTTCCTTAATGTGTTCGCCTTTAAGTCTGTGTTGCAGTTAACTAAAGTGACCCCTAGAGTTAAAAAAAACATAAGTGTAAGCACATTATAACAGACATTGAATTTTTATTGTATTTATATGGATTGCGGTTGTATATTTCAGTAGTGGAGGTGGACCTAGTATTTAAGTCATATGTTGTAGCAGCTGCAGCTGACCCTGTTTTGAGGTTGTATGTTTTAAAGGCTGACCTCGTATTGAAGTCATATGTTTTAGAGGCTGACCTTGTATTTAGGTTGGATGTTTAACCAGCGGAGGTTGACCTTGTTTTGAGGTTGTATGTTTTAGAGGCTGACCTCGTACTGAAGTTATATGTTTTAGAGGCTGACCTCGTATTGAGGTTGTATGTTTCAGAGGCTGACCTTGTATTTATGTTGTATGTTTTAGAGGCTAACCTCGTTTTGAAGTTATATGTTTTAGAGGCTGACCTCATATTGAGGTTGTATGTTTTAGAGGATGACCTCGTATTGAAGTCATATGTTTTAGAGGCTGACCCTGTTTTGAGGTTGTATGTTTTAAAGGCTGACCTCGTATTGAAGTCATATGTTTTAGAGGCTGACCTTGTATTTAGGTTGGATGTTTAACCAGCGGAGGTTGACCTTGTTTTGAGGTTGTATGTTTTAGAGGCTGACCTCGTACTGAAGTTATAATGTTTTTAGAGGCTGACCTCGTATTGAGGTTGTAATGTTTCAGAGGCTGACCTTGTATTTATAGTTGTATGTTTTAGAGGCTAACCTCGTTTTGAAGTTATATGTTTTAGAGGCTGACCTCATATTGAGGTTGTATGTTTTAGAGGATGACCTCGTATTGAAGTCATATGTTTTAGAGGCTGACCCTGTTTTGAGGTTGTATGTTTTAAAGGCTGACCTCTTATTGAAGTCATATGTTTTAGAGGCTGACCTTGTATTTATGTTGTATGTTTTAGAGGCTGACCTTGTATTGAAGTCATATGTTTTAGAGGCTGACCTCGTATTGAGGTTGTATGTTTTACCAGCGGAGGTTGACCTCGTATTGAGCGTGTATGTTTTAGGGGCTGACCTGTCCTCCGTTGTGTCCCAGAGCGGTAGCTCCTTCCCGGGGGAGAGAGAGGAGGAGCGGCGAGGGGAGCCGTGGCGAGGCCCCTGGGTCGACCGGGAGGAGCAGCCGGGGCGGAGGTGTCGCGTCTCCGTCGTCACTTCACGGTAAAGAACACGACAACACAGAGGGTTTATCACCTTTTAATGCCTTGTGTTTTGAGCTAATGTTTAGGGGTTATTTTTTAGAACTGAAACCTGATAAAAAACCGAAAAAGAAATGTATGATTTACTCACACTTTAAAAGTTTAAAGAGATACACAAAGCATGCTTTTGGATTTAAATAGGTTGCCTTTACATGCGTCGAGGCCTGTACATTCAAACTGGGAATACCAATGGTTGACCTAGTAAGGTAGAGATTGAAATCCAAAAGCATGCTTTGTGTATCGCTTTAAACTTTTAAAGTGTAACTAAATTACCGTATACATATCTTTTTCTGTTTTTTATTCTGTTTGCCATAATAGCTTTAATAGCATACAGGATCAAGTAGCCAAGTTACCACAACAGATATGTTATTCACGGCCAGCTTGTCAGTGGACATTTTAACTGAAAATATTGACAAGCTTTTGCCACATGGCATTCCGATTCCATTCTTACTGATGCAGACTATTTCCTTCCTGAGAATGTCAGCTTCATTGGCTAGATGAAACTGAATGTAACTTTGGCTATGCCTGTCTCTTTCTCAACACCAACAGATTTCACAACCACAAGAACCTGCAGCTGTGTTTCATCAACAACAGTGACAGTGATGAAGAGGAGGGCTCCAGCGCCAGGGTCAGTCACCGCTCTCAAGCGTTAGTTACTCACTAACGACATCCAGCCTGGCGTGTTCGCACAGGCCGGCGAAAGGGAGAGTGAAAAAGCTGTGGAATACTATGATTTAACGTGTGAATGTGTGGGCGGTTCATTTAATGATGCCAGGACTCTCCTGCGCAGTGCTCACAAATCTTGCTTCAAACGAGTTCATTTTGAAATATCAGGGAGCTGGACGCAATAGTCCATATTTGACAGATACCAAATATTTTCAGATACCAGTTACTGATGTAATACTGCTGACCAGTTCCAGGCAGCAGTGTATTGGGGGGAATGTGGGAAAGTTTAGTATTTCGACAGAACCCTCTGCGCACACGAACGCACACGCACACACATGGACACACACGCTACACTGTTAGAAACATAATTCAGAGCTACGTTTGGGTCAGAAACCAACCATTTTATCTTTGTGAACACACCATTTCTGTCACAGTTTACAGTTGATAGATCATACTGTTGTTGTTGTTGTTGTTGTTGTTTTGTTGTGGCAGGTTTCCCCGGGGACAGGCAGCATTGGTTCCCATCCCTCGGGTCTGAAAGACGAGGTGACCGCAGCACTGAGGGCACTGAGAGATAACCTGGTGGCCGAGGAGAGGGGGAAGGAGGTAAGAGAGGGAGGGGGGGAGAGAGGGGAGAGAGAGAGAGAGAGAGAGAGAGAGAGAGAGGAAGAGAAGAGAGAGAGAGAGAGAGAGAGAGAGAGAGAGAGAGAGAGAGAGAGAGAGAGAGAGAGAGAAGAAGAGAAGAGAGAGAGAGAGAGAGAGAGAGAGAGAGAGAGAGAGAGAGAGAGGAAGGCACAATATGAAGGCACAATAAAGTTAGCCTGGCTTAACGAATGGGCAGACAGACAAACAGACAGGATAGATAGACAGACAGACAGACAGACAGACAGACAGACAGACAGACAGACAGACAGACAGACAGACAGACAGACAGACAGACAGACAGACAGACACATTCATACATACATACATTTCCTTCTTAAAAGGACAGAATCTGTATAATTCTGTCCTTCCCAATCTGTACAATGTGTACTAGTGTATACGTTAATATTTACGTATAATATACAAAGTTATATGTAAATGCATAGTTTTTGTGTCGTATATGTGAAATCTGAGACCTTATGTGTGTCTGTGTGTGCGTGTGTGTTTCTCTAGCAGCTGGCCAGCAGCAGCATTGTGGCCCAGCGGAAGCATCTGGAGCTTCCTGAACTGCACAACTGCTCCATGCAACAGCTGAGAGCCCTGGAGGCATCCCTCCAACAAGACATACATGGTGCGCACACACACGCGCCGCACATACGCAGACACACACACACACTGACATACACAGGCACACGCGCGTAAACACACACACATAACACTCGCATGCACCCACCCGTACGCACACGCATACGCACACTCACCCTGGCACACACTGTGTCCTGTGTGACAGTGTGACACACAGTTTTCCAGTGACACATCATTTTTTGGTGTGTGTGTGTGTGTGTTTCCCCTCCCCAGAGCTGAGCTCTGAGCTGGTGTCTCAGCTGCTGGTGAGAGACCAGCTAAGGACCAAGCAAGACGCCATGCTCCTCGATGTGCAGGACCTGACATAGAGCCGGGGCGGGACACACCCACGACCTGAGCGCCCCAATGCCTCTACCACCGCCTGCATGGCGGTGCTGAGGGGCCCATGGAGCCGAACCCAGAGGACGGAGACTCCTATTGGTCCATCAGCATACTCGTCTCCGATTGGTCCTGGGAGTTTTTGTTTTTACCTGCAAATCAAG
The DNA here is from genome assembly GCA_900291075.1 of Melanogrammus aeglefinus. Lineage (NCBI taxonomy): Eukaryota > Metazoa > Chordata > Actinopteri > Gadiformes > Gadidae > Melanogrammus > Melanogrammus aeglefinus. The sequence continues at coordinate 216,930 of OLKM01000013.1, forward strand.
GCTCTAAAAACTGTCTGGCTCTTAATTCACCGGCCTCCGCGTGACACGACAAGGATGCACGCTTCAGAAACGGAAAAAATGTGTTGTGATACTCAGGTAAACAGGAAGTGACGTAGCCACAGTATCGACTTGGACATCCTGAGTCCCCCAGTGGTGGTGTGGAGCAGAAAGTGAACCGGACACATGAACCCCCAGTGGAGGGGAAAGGAAGGATGGAATAGGGACGCCAGCCACATTGTGGCTCAAACTGCAACTCGTATTGGGTCTCGTTGCCCACACACACACAAGCTATGGACGCCTTGTCGTTTAAAGCTTGGATACTTTGCACAAGTAAGCAAGAAGATCTAATACTGTATAAATATGCACGTGGAGGTCAAACCTATTGAATGAACAGTTTACTTTTCCTCCACATTTTGCCAGAAGGGCCAGCTTGGGACCCTAACTGAGCTAACCACCTTTAATGCCATGCTCTACGTCAAGGGCTTTACAGAGATGGAAAGCATACGGTGTACTCCACCCGTTGACCTACAGCTCTCCAAGCGGAGCGGGGCGTCCAACCGCGGCAGGGCGAGTGCCTTGCTCTCCCTGCCGAGCGACTCCGAGGATATCCACGGTCCCTACATATTCAGAGACACATGGCGATGTGTCGTGCTCTGACTAATAAGCTGTGCCTCACACTCACACCTTGTTGTTGTTAATCAGGAAGTGATGTCACAGGTAATGAGGAAATGAAGTTGGAATAATGAATAACTCAAGTGTTTATGCAGGACAGAGTGGAGGACTAATAATGGAGAGTAAACAAAAAAACATGACAAAGGGAATTTTATTTTTCCCTCCCAAAGAATGCAATAACAGTCTATTGATATATTGATCAAAAGACAGCAGCTTGTGTTTTATTTTTTATTTTACCTTACAATTTATGTATTTGCCGTGAATTCTAATATGCATAAGTGCCAGGACGAGTTCCCAGTCACCATCAATGGAGACGAGCATATATACCGGAACACTTTCAGTATTACACACCGAACCACACACAACCATCAGTACATCACACATTCAGGCTTGCATTTCTGAAAGCCATTATTGTCATTATACTTTGTTGTTAACTAATAGTTTGTTTGTTAAGTAAAAAGAACAACATCGTTACTATGCCGTGTTATAACTACCATGGCTAGAAGTTCTAGTGTGAGAAGCCGGACCCCAATATAAATCACTTTTAAAGATAATCTGCCAGCTATGAATAACGCCACACATTTGAGGCATTCATTATCATGCACAGAAACATCGCTCCAATAACTTGGAGACATACTACATTGTGAGCCAAAGGGCTTGAAAGCAATAGATCTCTGCAGTTAAGAGCTATTTATTACACATCATGAGAAAATGAGCGGTTTGGCCCCGGGCCATATGCATCCAGACTGTTATTTTATCTTAGAGGGATCTGAATGTGCGATGACCTTGAATTAACCTTAATTCTACTATTCCTTTGGTCTGATAGACTACATAATGAGAGCTAACTTAAATTATAACATCTTGAGGTTTATATATTTTGCTTATGTATGTCTTATATACATGTAGGTTCTATTGCCACACGCTACAGTATTATGAAGTTACATTAGTTATGTTTTACCGGATTTAGGAAGTTAAATTAGGATTTTATGAGATTATAGCAAAACGGTAATCTCCCCTCAAATATAGATTTTGGATAAAGGTTGCAGCCGCAAAACAGAAGCTTATTATGGAGTTCATGACTCAAAATCGTAACTAAACTGAATTTAATTGTAGATCTCCAGGAAGTTCATTTTATTTCATGCTGTATTTAAGGTTATGGAATAGCCTATAAGGCCACTGTATTACAGTACTAGTATTTATTTTTGTATTTAAAGGGAATGTTCAGAAATGTAAATTCTGAATCAAAAATCAATGCAATAGCTTATGGTATTGCTTTTGTCCTATGTAAAAACCCAAGTGACCTTAACTTTAATGCACGTTTAGATACATTTATGTGTACTAAATATTAATCCAACTCTGTGCTCAAAACTAAATCTTAATCAAATGCTGTGCCTCAAAAGCAACCCCATCTTTTTATCTTGTATCAAAAGTGTCTTCATAACAACATCGACTAACAGGGGAAACCATGACGCTGCTCCATCGTTTAGCCTACGTGGTCCAAGTTGTGAATGTTTGAATTATTAGGCTACTCATTTTGCCATTAGGGAATTTCTTCCTGATACCTTTTTTGTATTTAATAAATGTCATCCGATTCTTTATTGTTCCTCGTCTTTACTGTGTTTATTCATACCAGTGCTACCTAACGCCTGAGCACACATCTCAGCCGCGTGTTTAAATAAACGGCTCTTAAATCTCCGCTCGTGCCTGACGTGCGCGTCACAATGCGTAACCAATCCGCGCGCCTTTAGCACGCGCGCAGCTAATTAAGCACGAGCCACTAACGGCGGGGGAAACGCTGAGGAGAACAAACAGAATAGAGTAGGACTGAGGGAGAAAGAGGGAGAGACAGAGAGACAGAGAGAGAGAGACAGAGTGGTTGTACCTGTAGATGACCATCAGAGGAAAGAACGACAAACAACCGCACGTGGAAGGAGCTGGACAGCAGGAGCCGCGCGCAATAGACCGAAGGAGGCAATTAAGAGAAAAAAAGGGTTATAGCCAATCGCAGCGTTCGTTTGCAGGGATTGTTGGGATCAATTAAAAGCAAAGAAGAAGATTTTCTACCTTCACGAAGATTTTTCCGGACTCAATATCTCATTGGCATCCCTCTCAGACACGGGTAGGTAAATACATGGTAAATCACAAAAAAAAACTTTTGGACCCACCTTGAGACAATATAACCGATATATTCTAACCACGGTTAACCAGTTAACGTTAATGCGCAGAATTAGAAGAAATTCATCAAGGATAAGCTGGACAGTTGATGACTTGAAATTATTACATTATAATGTCTGCTTAGGCCTACCCCAGACAGTCTGTTAAAAATAACAATAATAATGCATAAATAATAATAATTGTTATAATAATAATAGTAATAGTAATAATAATAATAATATTAATCATAATAATAATAATAATAATAATAATAATAATAATAATAATAATAATAATAATAATAAAACATGCTTATGATCAAGTTATGCCACTAAATTGTATTTCAGATCGAAATCCATTTTCTCCTCAATCTCCAGTCGTTCATTAAACAATGGTTTTAACCAGTAGGCTATTGGGCAGGCCAGGCCTATTCGGACAAAGTTTTAATTAAGGCATCGTCCTGTCTGTTGGATGGGTTTGCTGCGGGCTGCGGCTCAGTCCCTGCAGCCTGTATTGGGTTACTCTCCTGCAGTTGGTCGTGAATGTACGCTCATCAATTATTCACAGAACCGCTGAAGGGCATAGCAGTGGTTCGAGAGCTTCCACCACCGGCCCAGATGCTATAAACAGGTTAATAGGAGCCTGGCCCATTATGCTTTTAAAAGGTCATGTTCTGTGGACATGCAGGATGTGTTATAAACAGAGTATTTAGTCCATCAGAGCATCAAAAGGTTATCAGCTCATAGATTAATTTGGTGGCCACTGGACTTGTTGGACTTCGTGCAGTGCTTACATCAAACATTAATGGCATGGTTACTAGACATTGAGTCCAATGGAAAATGTTATAATGCTTTTAACACAACTTTTGTACTTTTGTCAGGGACTTTGTGTGTTAGAGGTATGTGACAATAATGAAGAGCTTGACTGTGAGCAGGTTCCCATTCATTCATGCACCGGGTACTATGGACTTGAATCCAACCATAGTTATAATCTGGAACATACTATGTACAAAACCTGGGTTTCCGGAGAAAAAGACAATGTTAATGATTGTGCGAGTAACTGAGCGAGACTTATGCCGCGTCAGCAAAACACCGGCACATTGTCGATGAGCGTTTCCTAACTAATGACTTACTCTCTACTCTTTCTTGCCACAGTGCTCCCACTCGTCCAAGACCACATACGACATGGTCCGAAATCCAGCCACAGACAAAAAGATAGAACGATAAATAGAGAGATAGATAGATATAAAAAAAACAATTTACAGACAACTAACATTGAGGTCGTCCATCTTGCCTGGCCTGCAGGGAGCCAAGGAGAGCCCAGAGGACGATGTGACGATCCAGGACAGTCCAGAACAGCCAGTGGATGATGGGGATGATCAGAGCCTCCAACATCACTGCAACGCCGCACCCCTCCTCCTCCATCACCTCCTCCACCACCTCCTCCTCCTCCTCCTCCTCCTCTCCCTCCTCCGCCGCCTGCAGCATCGACGAGTCCTACAAATATGTCTTCCTCCCCGTCTGCTACTCGCTCACCTTCCTCTTCAGCGTGACGCTCAACTCGGTGGTGCTGCTGCGCTCCTGCCGGCACCACGGGGGCTGCGGTCGCCGCGGCAACGGCGGCGGAGGCGGGCGGCGCTGGAACACCTCCCTGATCTACATGATGAACCTGGCCACCACCGACCTGATGTACGGCCTGTCGCTGCCCTTCCTGGTGGCCAGCTACATGCTGCACGACCACTGGGTGTTCGGGGACTTCATGTGCCGCTTGGTGCGCTTCCTGTTCTACTTCAACCTCTACTGCTCCATCTTCTTCCTCACCTGCATCTCCGTACACAGGTGAGAACCCCCCCCCCCCCCCGTCCTTCCACGGTGAAAGGTTTGACGAGGAGAGTTGCTTCTGGATTGTGAGTTCTATGATTGTAGCGGTAGAGGAATACAGCTTTTCCTACTTGTTTTGGTCCTGCTCCTGCTGCGTTTGCCTTAGACTTGTACCGTTTAAACTCTGCTGTTGTGTTGCTGTTGGGGCTGGGACGAGGTACAATCAGGGGTATTTTTAGGAAGTTCCTATCAGTCTATGCAATGTCCTTCTGGGTCCGTCATGAGGGGATCAAGAACCACGATGAATAATTAACAGAGGAGCAATCAGGTGAGTCAGAAGAATGAAGGAATAGTTTGCCGTGACCTTCTGGCCGAAGTGCCTTGGTCGTCAACAGCCGTGCACGTGGTCCGAGCATCTGAGCTGTAACGAGAATCCATTTGATTGGTTTTGGAATGCAAAACCCTCCTTTTTTTGCCAGTTAGCAGTGTGTTAGACCTAATTCCTAGTGATTTGCATCTTAATGACGAGTTATCGGAACTCATCGATCCTCTCTCTAATTCCTCACCCAACCCTCCATTGTGCCCCTCGTGTGTCCCTAGGTACCTGGGCATCTGCCACCCCATGAGGACCATCACCCTGGAGAGCAAGAGGGCCGTGAAGAGCACCTGTGTACTGGTGTGGCTGGTGGTGTTCATCCTCACCTGCCCCATCTTCCGCTTCGCCCAGACGGGCTTCGTCGCCCGGGCGGACGTCCCGGGCGGGGCGGCCGGGCCCTGGGGCAACGCCACCGGGCTCCAGGGGGGCTACATCAACTGCTGGGACGACGCCATCGACGAGGAGTTCTCCGACTACGTCCCGTACGGCATGGTGCTCCACCTGCTGGGCTTCTTCGTGCCCTTCAGCATCATCGCGTGGTGCTACTCTCAGGTGGTGCGCACCATCTTCCGGACGCTGCGCTCGCCGCCCAGCTCCATGGGGGGGTACGAGGACGGGGTGGTGGTGGGGGACGGCGGGCTGGGCTCCGACGGCGCCCGGGAGCGCACCTCGGTGTCCATCTCGGGCTCCCAGCACTCCCACTACATCCGGCGCCGGCGCAAGTCCATCAAGACCATCGTGACCATCACGCTGCTGTTCGCGCTCTGCTTCCTGCCGTTCCACGTGACGCGGACGCTGTTCCTGCTGCTGCGGCGCGGCCAGGCGGGCAGCTGCAACGCCATGAAGGCCGTGTCCATCTGCTACAAGGTGACGCGGCCGCTGGCCTCCTGCAACGCCTGGCTCAACGCCCTGCTCTACTTCCTGACGGGGGACAAGGGCCCCCCGTGCTGCTCGGCCAAGGGGCCCTCGAGGCCGCACCCCGACCGGCGCAACGGGGCCCTCTGGTGGCCCCTGAAGATCCTGAAGAAGGAGGGGGCGGCCGGGGAGGAGGAGCCGGAGGGGGAGGAGAGGGGGGAGAGGCGGGAGAGGAGGGAGAGGGAGGAGAGAGAGATGAGGCTGGAGAACGAGTCCAAGTCTTCCAGGGTTATCTTCTAAGAGGATGTGCAGCATGAGAGGAAGTGATTGTAGGTTATGCTGCAAGGACAACAAAGCAACGGTTTATTAATGGGCCATTAGCACACTATTAGTGATAGCCTTGAGTGCAGGTCAATAACCCCCCTAAATAAACCAGATACAGTCAAGGTAGCTAAGCATGGTTCGCTTTAGCAGAGATGGTTTCCTAGACTGGTGAAGCTGGATTTATGTGGCCCTTTGACAGGCGCGCTTGTATGTTTAATTCATGCAAAGTTGTCAAATTCGATTTAAGATCAGGCACCCTCCAAGTGCTTTCTGATAGCAAAACAGGATGAAATGTCAGCTTCAAATTGTGTATCGCGTTCGTATGTAGCGCCCAGTCTGTGAAAACAGGGACGTCTTTTCATTGATCCTCAGGTTCAGCTGGAGTTCATACCGTTAGTTTGGAAGTTCCAGGTCAGCACAGCCTTGAGTTGGCTCTGTGCCTTGTTTATGGTTTACATATGTTGTTCTGAAGACAGCAATAATTAGCCAAGTTAATTATATATCTGGTCATCTGGAGGAGACACATTTGCAGGCTTATTCATAAAAAACACACATCCAGTCCTTGCTGAATCAACTATTTTTTTGGGGCAACAAGGACAGCCACTCTTACTACAGCAGGACATTTCCTGATGTCCTTTTTGTACATTGCGTTATGTAATTATCTCGATGATCATGTGACTGGGGTTGTCTAATACTGGGTTGTGGAAGCAGGGTATTGTTTACTGCTACGTCTACTGCTAATGCTATGTCTACTACTACATACGACTACTACTACTGACTACTACATCTACGAATACTGCTACCACTACTACTACTATCAAGTCTAGTACTACTACAACGGTTATGACTACTACTACTACTAACTACGACATGTTATAATTGTTTACTACCACAATAAAATATGGACTACTCGAAATGTCAGCATTCTATGAAACAAATAAATTGAAAACAGAAAATGACCGGGGAAATATCTATAGGATAGTTATGTGTATCATGTAATAACTTAAAATCTAAATAATAGGTAAATAAAAGATAATACATGATGGGATCAAGGAGGACTATTGAGAGGAAAGCATGTTGCATAGAGGTCCTGTAACTTCGGAAGTAATTGGGTATAGCACCTTACAATAAGGATACATTAGGTAACCATTAATTATAATTTGTGAATGCAGTAATAATAGTTAGGATACAGCATTAGCATAGGAGTTAGGTTTAAGGTTATCAATTTAATAGCTTAGAACATATGGACACCATTAGTAAACAAAAGATTGCTAGCCCATAAGTTAACTGTTAGTTAATGATTAATTAATGTACTCTTATTGTAAAGTGCCCGCAGTGGTTGTACTGATTAATTATTGTAATGTTGGAATTGTGCCATTCTGGGTGAAGCAAACTGATGATAATATCAATAATGGGAGATAAGTGACTTAATATTGTATATGTATAAAATGCTATTGTTTAGCTTCTTAACAATGAAGTCATAATGATACGTCAGAGAACAATGCAGAAAAACGATTGAATGAGAAGAATTGAAATGCTATTTAAAACAGCTTTTAATTCAAAATATTGCAACTGGAAAAATTTCAAATCCTTTGAGAAACCGCAATGAGATATTTAAAATCAAAATAAACAAGACATTGTATATTTGTACCCTATCTGTGTCAACTGGACTGGTATATTGTATAAAATCCTCAGTTTAAATTGTATAAAATCTTCCCATCTCTTCTTCTTGATTGCTCAGTTTTTGTTTGATCCCACCAGCATTATCACCTCATTATGGACTCCACCGTCCCGCACACCACACACCGCCCTCCTCTAGCCCAGTCCTAGGGGCACAGGAGGGGGGTCAGTCTTTCAGCACCCACTGGGTGTCACTGGCCAGCCGGTAGTTGGCCTTGCGGTAGTCCTGCGGGTGCACGTTCCTGCACCTCCACACCTCCTCGTAGAGGCTGCGGTTGACGGCCGGGATGGGGGCGAACCCCCCGTCCCGGGCCAGGTCCTGGCAGTACCCCCACTGCTCCTCATGGAGCCGCAGGAGGTGCTTGATGGGCACCCCAAGGCGCTGCTTGGCCTCCATGTGCTCCCGCACCTCTTCCTCCATCTGGGGGCGGGTCGGCAGTGGGGTGGCACCCTCCAGGACCCGCAGGGCGAACTGGACCTGGAGGGGGGAGGGGGGAGGGGAGGGGGGAGGGGGGAGGGGAGGGGAGAGGGGGTAAGATGAGGGACTGCAGACGGACGCCTCTAACACAGGGGGATCCCCCGCCTTCCCACAGCCCTGACCCCGTGTGTATGTCAACCCCTGACCCGTCTAACCTTTCAAATGAGTATTATTTAACAAAACGTGCTCCGTGTGTTTCAGTTTCATTCGTTTAAACCGCCTGTAATCCGATTTCAGATATATAAAGGGTGTGTGTAATGCTTGCATCACAATCTCAGCCTTTAAAAATCACAATCAACGGGATGCCGGTGTCCGCGCGCAGCTCACCTGGCAGTGGAAGTGGGGGAAGGGCAGGATGAGCTTGCAGATGCCGATGATGAAGAGCGAGGGGAAGGCGGGGGGCAGGAGGTAGCGGTACAGGGGGCTCACCAGGTCCCGGCGGACCTCCAGGCCCAGCGCCGGCCCCCGCAGGTAGGAGAAGGTGTAGTTGTAGCCGGTACAGAGCAGCAGCACCTGGGCCCTGGTGCCGGAGCCGTCCTGAAGGCACGAACATCTTAAGACAGTGAGTTTGGGCAACGAGGAGGAGGAGCAGCTATTGGCTGCCTCTTTCGGTGGTTTTGTGTTGGATTCTATGTTACTTCAAGCTACAGTCATTTTGTTTGATTACACGTATTCTAATATTCCTTTATTGAAATGTGTATGGACAGGCATAGATGGACGGCAGGGTAGTGCTTTTGGTTAGGTCAGTGTGTTTGACCCCCAGGCGAAAGGCGCGAGTTCCTCTGAAGCCGGCCTCTGTCTTCACTGTCTAACCCCTACCTGCTCCTCAATGACTCTTCTCTGTCTTCACTGTCAAACCCCAAGCTTCTCCTTCATGACATGTCAGTCTTCACTGTCTAACCCCTACGTAATGTTCCTGCAGTCACCGTTAGTCCCTTTTGCTAAAAAGTACCTACTACACAACAGTTAATAGTTAATCAGAATGAATTAGGATAAATGTCTGGTAACCTGGAAAGAGAAGGTTCCGTCTTGGTTGACCCTGGTGAGGGGGGGGGCCTGTCGAAGCCCGGGGGGCAGGGGGAAGGTAAACGGTGGTTTCCCGTGACTCAGAATCACCTGGAGAGAGAGAAGGGGTCACACACAGCACAGACATATTAAACCTCTGGTCGCAGCACATGTTTACATTGATATCTTGAAGCCAATAGAGAGAGTGAGAGTGGGATGTAAAACAAGGAGTCTATTCTTTGTTTTACCGGTTTCTAAATATAGACTGTTGACTATGCTTTTAAAAAAGGAACACTGCATATGGTTTTCTAGTGCTTCTTGTGTTGACACAGTGGGTACACAGCGTTAGATTTACAATGGGTTTCATCAGGCACTCGGCCCACAAGTGAAAGTTATTGATTCAAAGCGAAGCGAATGTGCTGGGCAGGATGGATAAAGAATATCTGGGCCATGCTTTTACAACTTGACAACCATTCGGTTCATTAAAATGCTGCTTTCTTTCTTACAAATCCCTTGCATACGGTTCAGATACAGATACCATTCAGGTACAGTTCTGAGATACAGATACCGAAGGAAATGATTTGTAACGTTTACTCAGCTCAAGCCAGGTACATAAAGTTATAAGAATAGAATAAACTAATCCAGCACTATAAAAGAAAAAAGGCAGCATTCATAAAAACCGCACCAACCATGCAGTAAAACAGCAAAATGTAATAAAACATAATAAAATACTGAATTTTCAGGTATATCGGCATTGCTCATGTCTCCCTAAAATGACAGAACTGAGTTCAGATTGACTCCCTCCATTCCGGTAGTGAGAGGAGTTAAAGAGCAGGACTGTCACAGGAATGAAGGGTTACCTGTGTCCCTCCGTGGACACCCTCACATTTACATTTAGGGCATTTAGCAGACGCTTTTATCCAAAGCGACTTACAATAAGTACATTTTGTACAAGAAGTGCAACAAATTATATCGCTGTCGGTACAGAAAGGATGTTCATAGAACCAAGTGCAAGTACAACAATCACTAGGCTAACCAATTCCCCGTGTTACAGCAATGATAGCAGCTACTGCAGTTGCTACACAGTTAAGTACTATAATACAATACAATAAAACACAATACAATACAGTGTACAATGGTGGCCAGAGGGGGGAGGGTGGCTATGCAGAGTCGAGGTGGACTCTGAACAGGTGAGTCTTGAGTCTTTTTCGGAAGATAGTGAGCGACTCTGCGAGGAGTCTGTGGCTGAACGTTACGTCTCTGTTTAGACTTTACTCTGTTGAGCCCCCGCTCAAAATATGCGGAGAGTCTTTGTCAGGGACAGAGAGGAGTAGGTCAATTTGGTCATGGTTTTGGGCTGATGCGAGGACAGAGTTTGGTACCTGCGCGTTGGCCCCAGCCAGCTCCATGGAGATGTCCAGCCCAGACGCTCCGGCTCCCAGAACCACGACAGACTGACCCGAGTACGGTTCTGGAACCCTATAGGAGTGGCTGTGCATCACTGTGCCTACAGCCAGAGAGAGTGCCAGAGAGAGCAGTGAAGCCAATAAGTGGACACATTTTTCATGCATATGGAATAAGGCTACTGAGACTAAATTTTCACACTCTTCAGTTCTTACTTTGGTCGGATACATGTTCCATTCTTGTGCAATTCTTTTTCATTTTTTACGTTGCATTATATTTTCTTATCACATAAAACTATTCATGATATCTTTTCAACTTGGCAGGGACCATAGTTGCACTGTGGTGCATACAAGTGGATAATTATCCAGAGATTATACTGGGGATTAGTGCAGGGAGGGACAGAATCCATTTTGTGTGTGTGTGTGTGTGTGTGTGTGTGTGTGTGTGTGTGTGTGTGTGTGTGTGTGTGTGTGTGTGTGTGTGTGTGTGTGTGTGTGTGTGTGTGTGTGTGTGTGTGTGTGTGTGTGTGTGTGTGTGTGTGTGTGTGTGTGTGTGAGAATGTAGATGATTCACCTTTAAAGTGTTCCATTCCCGGGATGTCTGGAAGGCAAGGGTCTGAATAGTGTCTTGACGCAATGACAAGAAAAGAACAAAGCAGACAAGCCTTAACCGTTTCGCTTTTGTAGGTCAGAATTCACTGCACTACATTTGTGTTTCATAACACTGTAACAGAGGCCTTTTCTTACCCACTGCACACAAAAACTGAGTCAAAGCGTTCCATTTTCTGGGTGCCTTCCTTATCCGATGACTTCACCTCCCACACAGTCTTAGGCCCCGCCCCCTCCATTTCCAAGGTGATGGGCTTCACCTCGTCCACCACGGTGCTAAACTGACAAACGGTGGGAAGAATAAGTTCAGAAAGGTTTGAAAGGGTCAGTTAAGATACACCATTACACTGATAAGAGTTTAGGGTGAAAGGGTTCCATTTACGTTAGTATCCATAACCATTCATAACCAAGTATCAATGTACAGGTAAAAGATGAAATACCGGTTCATTATCACAAGAAATGTATCTCTAAAGAAAGCACCAGCAATGGATTGCAATGGTTTACCCCGTAGTGCTGTATCGCTAAACCATCGAGAACCTTGGGAATACTGCTAACTAGTTTCCCATAATTATTTGAAAAGTCTTGATAATGGGTTGGTTGACGTTAGGTGATGGTGTGGGAGGGGGTCGTTAGCGTCGGACGGAGAGCCCCACCTGGATGTGAGGTGTGACCTGGTGGCTCTCGGAGTAGCGCTCCAAGTACCGTTGCACTTCCTGGTGGGGGAGGAAGCTGGGCAGCTGCTCGTCGAAGGGGAAGTCTGGGAACATCATGATCTCTTTGGGAAGGTTCGTCCTGACGGAGAGACAAAAGAAATCGAAAAAAAATACATAGATATTATTATTATTATTAAAATTAAAAATCGAATCGTACCTCCATGGATGAGATCGAATGTACGGTCAGATTCTCCATTATGATCTTTTAATTGGAGAATATAATTGAAAGAGTAAACTGATGAAAAGTAATCCTCCAAAAGTAACTAAAAAAAGTATCAAACCAGATCAACCACTTAACATTAACAACCACTTAACAGTAACATTACAGAGATCCGGAGTAACATAACGCTCACCTGAGGTTCTTGTACATACTGCTGGGGATGGGATGTCCGTTGCTGTAGCAACCGACCCTCTCCTCGTAGCACCAGGTTCCGCCCACGTTCTCCGTGAGTTCGTAGACCACCGGCGGGTCGTAGAGCGCCGGTCGGGCCAGGATGTGTCGCGCCGCGCACAGACCGGCGGCCCCCGCACCCACCACGGCCACCCGCAGCTTGGACATCCTGACTGAGAGCAGAGATGGAGGCATGCGGGCAGAAACAATGTTCAACCTTTACATTAATTACTCAAAATCATAGGCCTATCAACCTATCCGTTTTAGTTGGAAACAAAATGCATTTATTATGAAACGATGTTATGAATATAGGCCTACTCTACAACGCACAGTTCACCACAAGCCTGCGTTTACTTTTCTAGAAGGAAAACTAGCGAGGTACCTGAATGGACGTCAGAGTTGTCACCCGTTTCAAGTTCAGAGGACATAGTTTAACGGGAGCTGATGCATTTGTGCGTGTGCATGAGGAGGACTTCAGCACTGTATTACATGATGTAGGCTACTCACCCACCCTGCAGCAGAGGTGGGGGGAGGATCTGTCTAGTAGTTTGGCCCTTGACCAATAACCTCGCCTACAACAACAAAGACGCATTGCTAAACTGTTTGCAACTTTATCCATTGGATGACAATAAGGGTTCGTAGTATTTAGCGAATATTTGTTTTTTCAAACGTGTGCTACTTTAAACCACTGAGCAGTGCACATGTTCTTTGTTGTGAATCCGCTCATATTGATGCTAATCTGAAATCGCGTGTGGGTGAACTGTGGAACATCTCTTTTGCAAGAATCGTACCACCGTACTGCTTTGTTTTTATACCCGAATGCGTAGGCCTACTGACGTGTACTCAGATGCATAGCAAACTAATTAAGCTCCCAGAGTTGTTCTGTGTCACAGCAGGCTACTCTGTATCGGCTATAGGTATCACAACTGCTACTGTAGCAGCAGCAGTCCCACTTCCTACAATATGACACGTGATGACAGAAGAGCGACACACGCCCCAGTAAGAGCGCATCGAGATATGAAATCAAGCAAAAAGTGCACATCGCGACATGGTCACATTCTGATCCCATGATTTGAAATGACCCATCTACTCACGCATCTTATGGGAATCTCAGGCATGGACGATAGGCTCCGAAACAACCTTTAAAGACACGTATTGTGTCGGTTTTGTCCACGGGACTGCTGCGGTCACCCATCAGAATTTCTACGCCATGGTCTTTAGGTAGCGGGTCCCAATCTGTGGTGCCCGTTATGCCGCGGGGGATGGCCGACGAGCTTTACGAACAGACCATCAGGGGGCCTCAGCTCCTAGGAGCATATTACATACATGCATGCTTGCAAACGTGTTAAAACCCCCAGCTATATCAGTAATTTCACTGGGAAACAATATTTATATATATTATACTCTTAACAGCAATACTTTTATGAATAACTGTATGTACATTAACACATCAACAGTTTTTCACCACTATATATTTTTAAGAAAATAAAAAATAATCGAAAATCCTGTATTAAGTATTCGACGTCTTTCACTTTACAAACCTAAAAGTATCGTTTGTTTGCTATGACCATAAAAAATACATTATCACCACACATGCAAAGAGAAATTCTAAGTTTAATTAAAATTTATAGCACCGATCTAGAAAAAAATAAGGAAGAAACTCAAGTCATCCATATTTTACTTTCGAACATACTAACACACTTATGTTTATTTACATTGTTATTGAACAATTATCCTCTCGTCTGTGCTTCTCTAGAACTCAGATCAAGATTTCCCCAAAAGTGATTTCTCCAAAAGTGATTTCTCTCTCAAGCACAGCAAGGTTTCATCATCTCTTCATTCTTCCAACACCGAACAAAAACAAAAGCGACACAAATGCGCATGGTTAAACCCGTGTGATTTAACTGAATGCAAGCACATTTTCCAAATCTTTACATATGTACATATGTATCCCTTCTCGGCTACTTCAGTTGATGGAGTAGGCAGCTGTATACAAAAAGCACTATCACCCCTCTTATTGCCATGGTAACCTACACACCCTCACACCTTGAACACATGTCAACACACAGAACCGCATGTGATGTCACCCGAACACACATAATCCATAAACACCATCTATGTGCCGGTAAGAGCCATCTTCGGCATTCAGATTCCACCCCCA
>OLKM01000013.1:244070-264070 GCA_900291075.1 Melanogrammus aeglefinus
AAAAAAGGTTGGGAACCACTGGTGTAGACGGTAGTGAGAAGCATTAGCTAACAATTAACTATCAGTTGATTTACTTTGATTTAACTTTAATTAATTAATTTACTGTTTCAATTTGATTACTGGATCCACTGTGCAGGCCACTCACTTGAAGCCAATGAAGACGAACTGCAGCCAGAACCAGGCTAGCGTTAGCATCAGTATCATCGTGGGGAAGGCGAAGGCGAACCAGGAGGCAAAGTTGATCACGTCACCGTTCTGAGGGAAGAGTCTGAGATGGAGGGAGAGAGAGAGAGAGAGAGAGAGAGAGAGAGAGAGAGAGAGAGAGAGAGAGAGAGAGAGAGAGAGAAGAGAGAGAGAGAGAGAGAGAGAGAGAGAGAGAGAGGCGAGAGAGAAGGGCGAGAAGGAGGAGAGAGAGGAGAAGAGAGAGAGAGAGAGAGAGAGAGAGAGAGAGAGAGGGAGAGAGAGAGAGAGAGAGAGAGAGAGAGGCATAGAGAGAGAGAGAGAGAGAGAGAGAGAGAGAGAGAGAGAGAGAGAGAGAGAGAGAGAGAGAGAGGGAGGGAGGGAGGGAGAGAGAGAGAGAGAGAGAGGAGAGGGAGAGAGAGAGAGAGAGAGAGAGAGAGAGAGAGAGGGAGAGAGAGAGAGAGAGAGAGAGAGAGAGAGAGAGAGAGAGAGGGAGAGAGATTAGAGTTTAACGCTATGAGTTTGAAAGCATGATGAAGTTAAGAATGTTATGACTGCAGAGCAAGGGAGTTAAAAGGTAATGCAATGGAATGTATTGCTAACTCGCTCCAGGGTTAACCTAACTGAATCAGCATATACATAATGAGAGGATGCATAAATATGTATGAAGGTGTGACTGTTTTGGTGTGTGTGTGTGTGCGTGTGTGTGTGTACATATGTATGTGTGTGTATATTTGTATTTCTCTGTTTGTGTGTGTGGGTTTGTGTGTATTTATGTGTGTGTGTTTGCTTTTTTTGCATGTGTGTGCGTGTCTGTATGTACGCCGGTGGGGGTGTGTGTGTGTGTCAGAGTGAGTGTGTGTGTGTGTGTGTGTGTGTGTGTGTGTGTGTGTGTGTGTGTGTGTGTGTGTGTGTGTGTGTGTGTGTGTGTGTGTGTGTGTGTGTGTGTGTGTGTGTGTGTGTGTTTGTGTGTGCGTGCGTACATCTGTTTGTGTGTGTGTGTGTGTGTGTGTGTTTGTGTTTATTTATGTGTGTGTATGTGTTTCTTTTTTTTGCCTATGTATGCATGTCTGTATGCAAGCCAGTGTGTGTGTGTGTGTGTGTGTGTGTGTGTGTGTGTGTGTCAGAGTGAGCATGTGTGTCCGATCAGCTGTGTGTGTATGTGTCAGAGTGAGTGAGGGGGTTAACACTGACTGGCTGAGCTGTCCCATGAACACCAGGTTGGGTCCGGTTCCCGTCAGGGTGGCGATGCCCCCGATGCTGGCGGAGTAGCAGACACAGAGGAGCAGGCCCTTGCACATCCTCTTCCTCTCCTCCTCCTCCTCCTCTCCACTCAGCTCCTCCATCTCCAGCTGGCCACACCCGGTCTCCACGGGCAACGACACTGCGCATCAAGCGTTTGAAAATGGCGTTCATAATTTACTTTAGCTGGCTTTACTTTCTGGATTTTTCTATCACGAAAAAGTGATATGGCTACCCGATACACAGCCGGATGTTATGCAAGCAATAAATACAAGTTGTATTCTTATTTTAAGCTGGTGGAGGTGAATTGGTGACGTCTCTAAAGTACTCTTGTACCTTTCCATTTTAACACCAGAATTTCCCGTATTGGATGAATAAAGTGCGATCGTACATTATCTTACAGTAGCAGTCTTGACTAGCAGTAGATTATCTCTAGGTTATCCAAACAGGTTAAAGCATTCCAGCGCTGAATGGGAGATAATGACGAGTTACTCACCCAACTGGTTCAGGGTAAGGTTTATGATCCACTTGACACCTACTGTGGCTGCACATGCTTACTTATTATCTTGGTTGAGGATTTCTAAAATAAGTTTCAAAGGGTCTGTTTGTGTGTTTGTTGGACCTGAACCATACCCCTGTCCGCGGTAGCACTGTTTTAAACGCCTCAGGGTCTAATCTACGTTGGAGCGGCGAAGCAAACATAATCCATGGAGCTTGGGAAGAGAACGCGGACCCCCGTCCTGGATGAGTTTATGCTACGCCTCTGCAATTAGCCTACGGTGCTCGTCTACCCATTAAGCTGCACAGGAGCCCCAAACTGTTTTTTGGTTATTCAGTAAACGCTTTTATCCCAAGCCACTAACTGAGTTAGTAAAGGTGGAGGGGATTAAGTGGCTGGAACCCAGACCCTTCCAGCTGAGAGTCCGGGCACTACCAACAACCTGGTTCTGATCTCGAACCCCGCACACTTTAAAGGAATGTTCTGTCATTCAGGGTCTGGTGTCGGTTGCTTGAGTGACACTCAGTGGGACTAATCAGAGAGCCCGTCAGCGTCTTGTAGGCGGGACTTAAGAAATAAACGGGACAGAATCCGTGTGACCCTTGCGATCAACAGACGCGGTGATCAGGCCGGCCTACCTTGATCAGAGCTGACGAGCGTGGAGAGGGAGGGCATGCTGCCGGTCCTCTCCTTGGGGGGCAGGGGAGGCTCCTCGGGAGTGGGGGGGCCGCCACGGGCCGGGACCCGGGGGGCCCCGTTGAGCTGCTCGAGCACGGCCAGCGCGATGGGGACCATCATGGCGGTGGTGGCTGTGTTGCTGATCCACATGGACAGGAAGGCCGTGACCCCCATGAAGCCCAGCATCAGGCTGGGAGGGGAGGGGGGGGGACAGGGGGAGGCCTTAATGACCATGGGGTCTTAGGATGGGACCCCCTCTAAAGTACTGAAGTACTGATAAACTCTGGTGGTTCATCAGTACCACGTTACCACTACCCAACGCCGATGTTTGGTTATCCGGTGCAATGGTTAAAGTTTCATAAAAGAATTATAAGCTAGTTATTCATTTTAAGCTAATAATTGATTAATTAGCTTAAGTGTTGTATGTCTAGATACTGATGACATTATTAAACTACAATAAAGTAAGGGTTTTGCGGTAAGTTGTTCCAGCACTGGAGTCAGAAAACCTTTCAAATTTGTATGCACTGCAGAAATTGCGCAGCAGCTTACTGATTCGGTGGATTTCTATCTTAATACATTGCGTCTGGTGTAACCCGCCCCCCCTGCCCTCTCCCGGCCGTGATTGGCTACTCACAGGGCAGGCCGCACCCCCACGATGAGCAGCACGCGCAGGGCGATGCGCTTGTGGAGGTTCCAGTGCTCCACGGCCACGGCCACCATCAGACCCCCCACGAACAGCATGTTGGTGTCCTTCAGGTACTGCATGCACACCTGGGGAACACACACACACACACACACCACACACACACACACACACACGCACACACCACACACACACACACACACACACATACGCAGGCACGCACCACACACACACACACACACACACACACACACAGGCACACACGCACACACACACACAGGCACGCACACAAACACACACACACACACACACACACACACACACACACACACACACACACACACACACACACACACACACACACACACAGGCACGCACACACACACAGGCATGCACACACACACCGGCACGCACCACACACACACACACACACACACACACACACACACACACACACACACACACACACACACACACACACACACACACACACACACACACACACACACACACACACACACACACACACACAGGCACGCACAAACACAAACAGGCACATAAATACACAAAGAAGCACAAATAAGCTGAAAGCAATACACACACTTGAACACACATTCAAGCTCCGGCACAAAAAGTGCATGGAGGTGTGGAGATGGTTTGTGTAGGGTAGGGTGGAGGTGGGGTTGAGGGGGGTATGTGTTCTCATGTGGAGGTGGAGGTTGTGTGGAGGTGGGGTGAGAGTGAGGTGGAGGCGGGAGGTGTCCTCATGTGTTGGTGGTGTGTGGAGGTTGGGGTTGGGGGGGCAGGCTGTATCCTCAAGTGGACGTGGTGTGTGGAGGTTGGGTGTGAAGGTGGAGGTGTTTTGGAGCTGTGGTCTGTTCTCGTGTGGAGGTGGTGTGTGGAGGTGGTGTGTGGAGGTGGGGGGAGGAGGTTGGGGGTGGGGTTGGCGGGGCAGGCTGTGTCCTCAAGTGGTGGTGGTGGCAGTGGAGGTTGGGTGGGTGTGATTAGGTGGAGGTGTTTTGGAGCCGTGGTCTGTTCTCGTGTGGAGGTGGTGTGTGGAGGTGGGGTGTGAAGGTGGAGGTGGTGTGTGGAGGTGGAGGTGGTGGTTTCCTCACGTCTTTGGAGGTCATGATGCCCATCATGGGGAAGAGCAGCGTGGGCAGCAGGGCGGTGATGGACAGGGGCAGCACCTCGGTGCACCAGTACACCGCCATCAGGACGATCACATAGGCGCACGCTGCCTCCTGCGCACGCACACGCACAAGCACACACACACACACACACACACACACACACACACACACACACACACACACACACACACACACACACACACACACACAGATTAAAACCCACTCAAAAACAGCCCACATGAGCACGCACACACATAAACACACACACACACACACACACACACACACACACACACACACACACACACACACACACACACACACACACACACACACACACACACACACACACACCACACACACACACACACACACACACAAACACAGATTAAAACCCACTCATGAGCACGCACACACACACTCAGAGGAGGTGCGCAGACACACACCACCACCACACACACACACAAATAGATTCAAACACATGACATGCATAAACAGCCCAGATGCATACAGGGACACACACCATAGTAAACCCACAAAACATAAACAGAGAAACACATACACACATGTGACACAACATGCCATCCCCCGTCGACCACACAGACCCCCACCCACCCCCACCCCACCACCCCCCCACACACACACACACACATCACACAACACACACACACACACACACACACACACACACACACACACACACACACACACACACACACACACACACACACACACACACACACACACACACACACACACACAACCTTTCGTAATTCTTCTCGCTTACTACCGTACTTTACTCTTTTGTTTTCGGCAGAATCAGATCTATTATTTTCTCCTTCTAACCCTGCTACTCATAACAAATACACAGACTACATTATGCAACTTTACGGAACCAAAAACCATCATGTTTGGCTTGGAATTCAAGACCCATGTTTATATGGACACCGCTGTGCTGGGACTCTGAAGACTTCATCAACACGAGGATGAGTGAGGGTGCTGATGTTGACAGAGCTGCTTAGAACCATATGGGCCGTGGGAACTACCGTACATTAGTAAGTAGATTACCGTATAGACTACCTGCCTACATTGTATTTATTTAAATTAAATTAGCGTAGGCCTATATGGAATCGAGATGGGTCTGATGTATTTCCAGATGGTCCCACGACTGGAAATACCTGCTGATGTCTTATAGGATGTTTAACAAATTGATTAATTAACTATCGATTTCCCGGTTAGCCTGAGCCGAGATAATAGGTGATATTCTATCACTAAAAAACATCGATTTTAGCGATTGAATCTTCTTTCTCACCACACAACTTGGAAACAGTCCAGCTCAAATTTACTTAAGTGATTTAAAGATAAGAAACTATTTCAACACACAAAAAGTAGAAAAAACCAAACATCTGTATAAACTCATATAAAAACATCTGCCTTACACACTTTAGCAAACATGATCAATAATTAAAATGCAAATATTTATCGACTAAAATCTCTATGATCAATAATTAAAATGCAAATATTTATCGACTAAAATCTCTGTGTGTGTGTCTCTCTCTCTCACGGGGCATGATGCGCACCAGAGGTGGACGGAGTGGACGGTCCTTACCGGAGTCCGGACCACCACCAGCAGCGGGAGCAGCAGGAAGGGTGTGCACCACAGCACCACCACGCTCCTCATCTGCCAGCCGGCGCGCAGAGAGGACAGCAATCTTGTGCCGCAGAGACAGAACCGACATGACGGCCTAACCGGCCAAAAACCGGCCCACTGCTGGCGCCCGATTTCGAAAAAAAAACAAAAAACAACTTCGGAGGTTTTGCCGGGTTAGCGCTCCAACCACCGCGGGAAACTGGCAGGCAATGAATTAAGAAGAGCTGGATCAATCAGCCTTCCTTCAACGGGACACGGTGGGACGAACTTCTGGTTCCGTCACCCCCCCACTCCTACTTCTTATACTCTCGATGGCAAGGAACGTGTTTCCAAATACTCCCATCTCATCATCACCAGACGAGGAAGGCGATATCACACGTGTGCTTTAAATAGCGGACCTCTCGTTGTATTCTGCGCTGTGGACATCTACAGCGCTTCTTCTGAGAAGAAAAGTGTGCGTGCGCAGCCCTGGCGATAATCGAGAAGCCATTCAAAGTGGGCGACCGGCCCTCGGCCTCAAATATTAACTTTTTGCTCGTCACGTCACCATGTCCCCTTCGAGGTGGTTTATCTAATCTCTTACCACAAACAGGAAATGATTTCCACTTTTTCGCAAGAGCATCTACTAGTGTTTGTCTTTTACCCGACGACATCGTTCTCTGCTGTTTAACTAACCCCGCGGCGCGAGGCTAAAAGAGACGCGGTGCAAAGCTAAACCCCTGAGGCGCGAGGCAAAAGGCCCTGAGGCGCGAGGCAAAAGGCCTTGTGGCGCGAGGCAAAAGGCCCTGTGGCGCGAGACAAAAGGCCCTGTGGCGCGAGGCTAAAGCCCGTGAGGTAGGCCTACGAGGCCTAAAGCGGAAGGATTTCACATATAAAGTAGCAACCACTGTTATGTTGGTGATTTATTCAAGTCAGACATAGAAAGTAAGTCCATAGTTAGGCTTACATAAGCATTGTTTCACATTTCCCCTCTTCTGGTCTTTTCAGGCTGCATCCAACCCCCTCCTGAGGCCCTCTGTCCCTCGTTCCCCAGGGGTCTTTGTGGGTTCCTACACGGTTCTATCTCTGCAGTCATTCATCTTCCAACACCCGCTAGTAGGGACCCATGCTGGGCCAAATTAAGAGATTATTGGGCAGGAGAGAGAGGGGGGGGGAGAGAGAGAGAGAGAGACGTTCTTCTTGATTCAACTCTCAAGTCTTCCTCTCATCCCTCACACAATCTGTGTGGGTCTCTCTCTCTCTCTCTGTCTCTCAGCTCCTCTCTCTCTCAGCTCTCCTCTCTCTCTCTCTCTCTCTCTCTCTCTCTCTCTCTCTCTCTCTCTCTCTCTCTCTCTCTCTCTCTCTCTCTCTCTCTCTCTCTCTCTCTCTCTCTCTCTCTCTCTCTCTCTCTCTCTCTCTCTCTCTCTCTCTCTCTCTCTCTCTCTCTCTCTCTCTCTCTCTCCTCTCTCTCTCTCTCTCTCTCTCTCTCTCTCTCTCTCTCTCTCTCTCTCTCTCTCTCTCTCTCTCTCCTCTCCTCTCTCTTCTCCTCTCTCTCTCTCTCTCTCTCTCTCTCTCTCTCTCTCTCTCTCTCCTCTCTCTCTCCTCGCTCTTCTCTTCTCGTCTCTCTCTCTCTCTCTCTCTCTCTCTCTCTCTCTCTCTCTCTCGTAAGAATGTTTGTAAGAATGTAGCCTACGACCATGTAGGCTCACATTGCTTCAATACATCAGGATGCAAAGTTAATCGTGACTCCCATCTTGAGGCCATAGATTGTATTGCAATATTTAAATAAGGCAAAGGCAAGTGGTAAACTTAACCACCACTTCCACCTTGTGGCGATTGCGTAAAGTGCATTATCAAACAGCGCTGACCCGCGAGGCCATTAGTAGTTCTTGTGTGGTTTCAAAGTTTCCGCCTGATCAGCACTATTTAACACTGTTTATGGATCCCTCTAACACGTGGTCATCCTGGTGAGAACGATCTTGAGCAAGGCACTATAGTAAATGAATAGCAAATGAAAAAAAAAATATATACATATCATGTGTGTGTGTGTGTGTGTGTGTGTGTGTGTGTGTGTGTGTGTGTGTGTGTGTGTGTGTGTGTGTGTGTGTGTGTGTGTGTGTGTGTGTGTGTGTGCGTGCGTGCGTGCGTGCGTGTGTGTGTGTGTGTGTGTGTGTGTGTGAGAGAGAGACTGAATTAGAACATTAAGTGACTTATTGGGTCAGAGTGTATGTGTGTGTGTGTGTGTGTGTGTGTGTGTGTGTGTGTGTGTGTGTGTGTGTGTGTGTGTGTGTGTGTGTGTGTGTGTGTGTGTGTGTGTGTGTGTGTGTGTGTGTGTGTGTGTGTGTGTGTGTGTGAGTGAGTTTGTGTATGTATATGTGCATGCGTATATGTGTGTGCGTGTGTGTGTGTGCGTGAGTTTGTGTATGTATATGTGCATTTGTGTATGTGTGTGTGTGTGTGTGTGTGTGTGTGTGTGTGTGTGTGTGTGTGTGTGTGTGTGTGTGTGTGTGTGTGTGTGTGTGTGTGTGTGTGTGTGTGTGTAGGAGTGTGTTGCCAAGGTCCCACGTGGGCGTTTGGGTCCTTGTTGGTTCAAGCTAGAAAATGACGCCCCCTCAATGTCCTGTTTTTCACCTGTTTTCCACCGGTTTTAAAAGTGGGCATTCAATTAAAACCTGCAATACGTCAGAAAAAAATGACATAAAAAAAATGATAGATTAGTATTCAATCATAAGCTCAGTGAGAAATATATATTGTGGGCCATGTTCATTAATTTGGTCATCAAAAATATGATTGAACTATTGTGATAGACATTAAGTGACAGCAGGAATAATATAATAATATCCCACTTGAAATTATTAAAAGAAATTACACACTTGCAAATCATGTTAACATATTCAATTTTTTTGTGGTAGTAATTTTGAAACCTAATTGTTTTTGCATGTATTTGTAGCCCACGTGTTCATAAAGTAAAAAGTTATAGTGTTATTACACTCATCTTTATTCATCCATATTTACCCTAACATAGTTGTTGTTATAGTAGCATGAATTATTGAGCAGTTATTAGCAGAAAATCAACAGCCAGTGAGCTTTATGATTTGGGTGAAGAAAGAGGCATGATTCTTGGTTAATCATTAATGGATCAACACACAGGATCATAGATTCTTAGTACAGGACCCCAGTTTTAAGCGGGGGAACATTGATTGTATCTCCTTCTCACTCATTTCCTCCGCCATTTTATCAACTATTCTCTTATCACCTGCATCCCAGCCAGGTGAGTTGTGATAATCTTTGTTAATGTATTTTGTATCAGGCTCTCTGTGTAGGGGCCATCAGGACAACCCCTAGATCCACCTCGCTAAATTAAGTGCCATGGATATGCTTTTAGTTTTAGGTGTTAGCTTCTTCCATTGGGTTTACAGATTTTCAGATTTTCATTGAAACGCTCATCATTTCAACAAATGGTTAGCTGTTGCTGTTAAGATGTGGTGAAATCCAACTGAATTTAAGTTGATGCTATATGCCATATTTGGTCATTTTACTTTGCAAATAGCTAACCAAACATAGTCCAGCGATGTCAATAACACAATCTGGATTTAAGAAACGGAACTGATAATCTTTGTTCTACTAGCAAACACCAGCATTCGCAATTGCCTTGATCTTCAGGCACTGATTTGAACCTGATTAGGAAGAAAAGCACGGTTCCAATCTTATTCCCATCCTCGACTGCCAGTTACATTTGTCATAAGCTAGCAAAGCAGCTAAAGTGGACACCAAATATTTTTTGCAACTTTGAGACATCAGAGTTTTGTAACATGAAGTCAGCGATTCTTTAACTATGTCAAAAGGGTTGCTAAAGAAACCAAAAACAATTGGCTACTTATGCAAAGGTTTTTCTAGGTATGAATTTCAGGGTTTGCCATGTATAACAAACATGAATGGCTATAAAGTCTACAAAGTATCTGATTGGCCGAGATCATCCAAAGTATACTTCGCCTTTTGGAGCTGCCCAGTCCTTCCAATTGCATGAAAGCTTGCTGCTCTGCAATGTAGTCAACAAGCATTAGATGAGTGAATCAGTGAATAGGACCAGTGCTATTGGGTTGCTTCTTGCAGCTGGATTTCGATTTGGAACTAAAATGGCTGCGTTGCCATTACCCATCTGGAAATCAGACCACTTTAAGCTGTCTTGGTGTCAAGCCATTACAGACTTTGATAGTTTCCAAGCTAAAGTCTCCAGGGGCCACTTCACCTCTAGATCCAGCTCCCTGGCTATTTGTGGGCCCAGATTATGGCTGATGACAACGACCGGTTTCAGGTTGTCCCCTGGACTTTGGAGCTGCACTGCTCCAGAGACAACCTCGACTGTGAAGGCCTTGGATGTTTACCTTCCTTACATAGGACAGGCTTTAGGTTGAGGGAAGCCTACTTATGTTTCATGTCCCTTTACTGGTTACGACTGCTCTTAGCACCTGGTAGGTCAAAGGAGTTACCTTCTTGGGTTAGGGGCCGGTTTCACTCCATCACGTTGATGCATCTTGGCCGGAATTTTTGCTTCTCTGTTGTTGTTGTTGTGTGCGGGGTAATACATTATTACGATAATGAGCTAACACAGAGGAGTACACTTTTCAATTACATTACAATGCTAACATGCTAGTATGCTATCGTACAAAACATACGCATACTTGTGCGCTTGGCCATTAGCATTACCAACATGTTGATTCCAACACTATGCTAGCACGCTAACAAACTGACAATCTTACACGTAGGCCTACAATTTTATTTGAATGCTAACATGCTAAAGCTAGCATGTTACTATGGTATTCTGCATGCTATATAGGGAGTACATGGTTGTCCACTAATGGGCATGCACAATAATCAACCAGAAGCAGTAACCTTGGCTACTTGGGGCTGTTTCAGCCGACATCTGACCCATATTATTTCGCTATACTCTCACCCTACATAGCTACATTACTGTCCACTTGTCAAAGTATGCCAAACATTTGGACGTTGGTTCTGGTTCGGTGTTGAGACCGTAAAAACTGTGGAAGCAGAAGAATATCATAAAAAATAAATTGGTTTACAATGGTGTGCTTGCCCTGCCACCACATGGATAAACAAACCAACAACCTTTGTTCTTCTGACAAACATAGCTGTATTGAAACGAGGGATGAACCCTGAGATGACTCCATTCTGCACTGACCGACTGACTGATCCATGATTGGTTGTTTCATTATTTTGAAAACATGAATTATTGCCTGAGGAAACAGGGGGATATGTTAAGGTAGGATTTTGATTTTTACAGCCGATGCAGCTGTGAGGATGATTAGTTAAAAGAGTTAATAAAACAAGTAAATAAACAATATTATATAATAAAGAAGCAATGGTAATATTGGGAAGAAGGGAATGCAATGCATTTGGCAGGGCCAATAATAATATCATGTATGTAAACGTTTAATACATTACTATACATGATGTTAAAATTTGTATCATGTATATGTATATCACATTAACAAACATGATATCAGTAACATGTGTGTATCATTTATGTAACTGTAATAAACATCTTACAGGGAATATGTGCTTTTTCTTGTGCTCCAGGTGTCATGGAGATGAGGCTGTTCCTGCCTATTCTCCTGCTGCTAGGAGCCTGTCAACGGGGAATCAGTGTAGGAGCACTCCCTGGCTGGACTTTCTCTCTCATGGGCGCAAAGCCTCTTTCCCTCTCTCTTCATCCCTATCTATCTCATTATCGCGCTCCCTATTCTTTATCCCCTCGTTATTCTTACTTTTCTCAGTCGCTCTCCCTCTCTTCATTCCTCTCGTACTTTTTCTCAATTTCTCTCTTTATCTCTCTTTATCTCTCTCTCTCTCTCTCTCTCTCTCTCTCTCTCTCTCTCTCTCTCTCTCTCTCTCTCTCTCTCTCTCTCTCTCTCTCTCTCTCTCTCTCTCTCTCTCTCTCTCTCTCTCTCTCTCTCTCTCTCTCTCTCTCTCTTTATCTTTCCCTTTTAGTATCCCTATCTCTTTCTCGCTGCCTCTCTCTTTAACCCCTTTCTGTCTTTATATCTCTTCCTCTCTCTGTATCTCTCTGTGGGCCTGTATCTCCTTCTTTATCTCCCCCTCTCTCCATCTCGTTCTCTCGCGCTCTCTCTGTCTATCTGTCTACATCGGCCATTATCACTTTCTCTCTTTCCGTCTTTTCCGATCTCTCCCTCCCTTTCAATCCGTCTACATATCTCTTCATCTCTTTCTTTCTTCATGTATCAATGTACCTCTATATGGTGTCTTGTACCCAAATTAATTTTACGATTTTCATCGAAACGCAAAGCAAGGAATCTCTTTCCCCTTCGTCTTCTCCTGCAGGATCCCAGTGTGGCCCCAGAAGCCTCTGAAGCCGCCCCCATCCAAGCTGCAGGCCAACAGTACGTGGAGGAGGTGGCGCAGGCCTGTGGAAACCTCCAGATGTTTAACAGCGAGACACTCGGGCCACTAGGGGGCAGCATAGAACGGCTAGGCCTTCAGCTCCTGGAACAGCTGCCTATTGGCCCTCAACAGCCCAATGTCCTCATATCCCCCTTCAGCCTCTCTCTGGCCCTTGCACAGCTGGCTCTAGGTTTACCTGCTGCTTTATTTGACTCTTTACACTCTTTTCTGTCCTGCTGGCTGTTTGACGCTGTTTAGTCTAGCTCTCCTTCCAGCTCTGTCGATTGTACCCTGCACTGAAACGTGTTGCCATGCCATGTACACCTGTACCTTACAAAAGCATCTCTGGCAGGTGCACGGAACGAGACGGAACGACTGCTGCTGAGTAGTCTCCATGGAAACAACATCAGCTGTTACCACCACACCATGGGGGGTCTTCTGCGACACCTGAACAACAGCTCCTTGCGAGTGGCCACACGGTTGTACCTGGGCCAAGGTGTGTGTCTGGGTTGTTGGGAACATGAATATCATTAGTCTGATTGCATAACTGCCTAAGTCACATTTTAAGAGTTATCTTGGATTTAGCATCAAAAATGCCTAATTCATAATATATGACTTAAGCAGATAGTGATTATGGAATGTAAGAAGCACTCTGATTAGCTTAGGATATAGCCAATAAGGCACAGTGAATCAGCAGCACTAGGAGAATGGCGTTAGGTTAGAAAAATGACACATGAAAATATGACATTAAACAAAAAATATGACTATATGTGGCTATAGAGTTCCTCTTCACAGCATTCTTCTTTCCCTCTGTGTCTTCTTCAGGGTATGATGTGAATTTGTCCTTCCTTGAGAAGTCCATGGCCAGGTACGCAACCATATATTAATATCAATGGCATTTTAGAGATGCCTTTCTCCAAAATGAAAGTACCTTCAGGCTCGGAATCAAACCCAAATGACAAACATAGATATTGAAACTATGATGAACTACTTACCAAATACAATAACTTTTTAATGATGGATCTTTGTTTTCTTTGTCCCACCATTACGCCAGTTGAATCAAAAAGTGGACAGCTCTAAATCGATTTCAAATGTTCTCCTGTGTCCATCAGGTATCAAACAAGGCCGGCTCCTCTGCTCTCGGTGGAGGACGTCAACCAATGGGTGAAGCACGCTACCAATGGAAACATCGTGAACTTAATGGAAAGCATTCCTCACGATGTAGTGCTCATGCTCATCAACGCTGTGCATTTTAAAGGTAGTGCACCTTCTGGAACAGTTGGATGGCACGCAGATTTAGTCTGTGATGCAGGCGTTGCCATAAGCCAAGAGTAACCTGAGTTTGGGCACTAAGCTGCTGGTTCCCAAGTTCTTGGTTTGGAGGTCAGTCAGTGTAACTTGTCCGCATGGCCCAGTCACTCCTCTGGTGTGGCCTATTGGCCTTCAGATGGACAGCTCTTCTTTTCACTATCCAATGTGATGAAAATCGATATAATGTTTAATGTAAATTGTTAAATATTCCCAACATAGACGGCTCTCCTTCAATTTGAAACCCCATCGCATAGAGGCTAGAGATTTTTGATTTCTGCAGCAGCATGCACCATTGTCCTACACGGTTGTTCACTCATTTAGGCATCATGGCATCCTTCCTTCCTGTGCTTCGCAGATGAGTGGCAGACCCGATTTGATCCCTCGGACACTTCCAAAGGGCTGTTCTATGTGGACGAGCAGAACTCTGTCTCGGTGGACATGATGAGGTCCCCGAGGTATCCACTACGCCTGCTGCATGACGCTGAGCTAGAGGCGACGGTACTAGCATTAACCTGTTCCCTCTTGTCATTCAAAGATATCTTATGTGGGACATTTTGTAGCTAGCCAGGTCGACTTTAGGTACTGGAAATATTTAGACTGGTTAGCCCCGCCCATTCTGTCCGGCGATTTGAGTTCGCTCCTGTAGAAGGGTCTGGGAAAGAGCAATGCATGTATTTCTGCGTCCGATAAGTTTTTGTGGGAGTCAATCACCAAGCTGGCTTTTCCCCCTGGCGCGCTATTGGCTGGTTTAACACAATGACGAAAGGAAAGTGAAGGCAAGCAGCCAAATGTGTACAGTCATTTGATCAAGCCCTCTTGAGCTGAAGAAAATGAAAGCAGCTTCCCAAGACCAACGTGCAATCTACGATTGATCTTGGTCTGGCATAGCCAGGCTAGGGAATATTTGGACAGGGACACTGATGAAAAAATCCATCACCTGCCACAATTTCAGTTAGAAAGTGAAAGCTAGAGCAAAGGATCTGATACCTGGGGTTTTGACTCCAATGAAACAAAGGAAGGATGCCATAGACTTTAGCAGACTTATATTTTTCCATTTCTTTCTTTTGTCCAGGTTGCCTGTTTTCCCTTCAAGGGAAACAAAAGCTTCCTGGTCGTTCAGCCAATCCAGGGAAAGGGAAACGTCTCATCGCTGCTACCCAAGCTCAACATCTCAGACTTGTACAGCCGGCTGCCTGCAGAGCATACCATGCAGGTGGCCCTGCCCAAGTTCAAACTGCAGTACCGCCAAGAGCTCCAGGAGCCCCTCACCAATCTAGGTAGGACAACGTCAGGCTTCAGCCAGAATACTTGGTAAGGAGAGGGAAGAGAGGGGAGCTGGGTAGTTAAATCAGGGATACGGTAGGCAGTGGAGTGACGGCAAAGACAGCAGAGAGTTGAGTCATGGCAGAGGCTGGAGTGAGTGGAGTCACAGTAGAGCTTGGAGTGAGTGGAGTCACGTTAGAGACAAGTGTGAGTGGAGTCGTGGTCGAGACAGGTTTGAGTGGACTCACGGTAGAGCCTGGAGTGAGTGTTGTCATGGTAAAGCATGGAGTGAGTGGAGTCGTGGTCGAGACACGCGTGAGTAATGGTAGGAACGGGAGTGAGTGTTGTCATGGCAGAGAAGGGATTGGGGGGAGTCAAGGTTGAGATGGTATTTGGTGGAGTGGCGGTAGAGCCTGGACAGGACTGGAGAGAGGGTTCATCTAACGACCATCAATTCTCTGCACCCTCCTCTACCCTCCCTTCCATTCTCTCGGGCCCTCAGGTCTTGGCTCCCTGTTCTCCGGTCCCGACCTGTCCGGCATCACGGAGGCGCCGCTGAAGGTGGGCGCCGTGCGCCATGCCAGCCAGGTGGAGCTTAGCGAGGAAGGGGCCGAGGCCTCCGCCACCACCGTCATCATCACTATGCGCTCTGTGTCCTTCTTCTCCCTCAACGGGCCCTTCTTCTTCGCCCTGGTCGACGACGTCTCCCTCGCCCCCCTCTTCATGGGTGTGGTCACCAACCCCGCCCCCGACGACGCTCCCATGCCCAACGACGAGCCTCGCGGCAACGCCTCCCATGGCGCCGAAATCGTCACAGACGCCACCGAGGAGAAAGCTGTCGATAAGGAGCAGGGAGACGATCCAGTGGCTGCCGACGACGATCTGAAGACTGACTTGGGGCCCTCGGTGGCCCCAGACTCAACCGGGTATGAGCCCCCTCCTACTGCTGAAAAGGCCGGTCAGCTGTACCTCAACGAGACACCAGGGACACCAGAGAGCATTAGTGGGGAAAGCGGAGACCAAGGGAACAAGACTCGCCCCTACGTATCCAACGCTATCCCGACCTGAAACTAATGTGTAGTATGTGAAGCAGTGTCATTAAAGCTACTACATCAGATCCATGAGCTGCATCCTGTAAACTTCACTGAAATGTTCATTGAGTTTGTATTTTGATCACATCATGACACACGCGTGCGCTCTATTCCCTGCATAGATAATGCTCATATGGAACGCGTCTGTGCAAAGGATATGAAAAAGTGTAGTTGAATAGTTGAAAGGATGATTATTATACCGCTTATGTATTTTACTATCTTTTCATCTCACTCTGTGGTTATAAGATGTTTGTTCATCCATGCCAGGTTTCGCCAAATCTGTGTTGAGACAAATGGGGAAAGTGTTTCATATTAACTTATAATGCCTATTATAAGGCATTTATATAAGTGTTTTAATAACGTGGTTGATTTAGGGGTAGCCGACACCATTTGATTCACCATGAAATTCCTGTTTGTATTAAAATAAAGTAAAATTCAACTGTTGTATGGATGCCGCATGCGGTGCATTCTTCTACATCCATGTCACTACATCGAATCACTGATTATCCCGTGTGACCGTCAGGGATGGCATTGGACTGGAATATTTAAGGAACAGTGAAATAATATTATTGGTTCTAACGGCACTTTAATATTCCAGTCGTAGTATGTCTCCTAAGATACAATGCCTCATATGATACATGATCCAACATATATGTCGATCTGGCACTGTTAGTGAATAGCATAGTTCAGAGAACTCGTGAAGAAGGTCTTCTAAGGTTTTCACTCACAGTTTATGAATGTTCGACTGTTGAATAAATTGATTGGATGGGCTTAATACAGGCCTACGACAGCCACAGATACAGATTTTTTGGCAACATTTTTGTAGCAGTTGTTTAATTGATTGCTGTCTGGATGTAGAGAGACCCTAGCTTTAAGGTATACACTACAATGCACACAACACATTTAGGGTGTTGCACCAAACACCAACCTCAGGAGTAGATCTCAGGAATTGAGAGGGGTCAATATGCAGTTCTTCTCATCTCATGACGGAACGGCTCGAAGATGGTGCTTCAAATCTGTGTTATTGGCAAGAGAGAGAGACTTAGCTTCGGAGGGAGAGCAATCTGTTTCAAGAGAGAGGGAGTGATTTCTGATTTAGTGATATCCATTACCTACAAGAAATTCAGATATTCTTTGGTAAAAATCATATAGCCTACTGAGTTAAACATAACTGTTTAGCTGCTGTAAAAAGCTCAAAGGAAGAGTAGAGAATTGAAATTGCACGGTGATAACACCATAATTCTTGACCCTCTCTTGCCTAATCATAGCCCAGGTGCAAAACATAGCAAGGTGGCTCCCGGGACAGAGTGTCGGTCCCGCTCGGTTCTGCTTTTACTGTTTTTTGGAGTCTCTGAGCAACCCTCCCAACAAAAACACTGGCGTGGCTGTTTGTGTTCCCATCCCCGTCCGTGCCTCAGGGAGACCACGCCCACTATAGGCACGCAACAACTTCATTAAACAATATAAGGTATGATTCAATTAATAATACATAACATTATACTTTATACATAACAGTGATAACGGTATAGGTCTACCCTTCATTTTTTTATGTACATACATGTAAGCCATAAAGCTTGGCAACTATATAACTGATGAATTTAAGAAGCGTTTGAACTCGGTTCATAAGGAGGTTTAGAACTTTGTCTTGCTCCCAAACCGCCGTTGGCTTGGTAAAGACGCGTCTCGAGGACAAGACAGCGCGCGTCGCTGGCAGAGCGGCCGACCTGAAGTGACGTCACAGCAGGGCGGGGTCCTGGTCCTGCTGGCTGCGCGCTCCTCATCACTGTGGAAGTTCCGTCGACATCTGCAGACACCGTCGGGCTACGCGGAAGATTCAGAGAAAGGTGAGAATTTAATGTTTAGCGAGCATATACAATAGCTGTGTTTAGGCTATTTTTCTACGTGATGCATGTGCTGCACGTTTGATTTTATGTGGTTTTCACCTTCAAATTTTAACAAACCTTTATTTTTTCTCATTTTTTTCTTTAGTCCCCTGTAGAAACGGCAAATCGCTTTTGTGATAAAAAAAAAAGTGTATACATATGTATATATTTCATAAACGGGCCTATATTCCTTTGGCAGTGTCGAAGCCAAGATACTGTTTTGATATAATGATTCAGTATTTTTCCCTTTCTTCTTAACTATCGTTTAATTTTTTTCAAGGGACCCATTTCAGTGTCCCTTGTGAGTCCAGCGACCAACATTTCTCCTGCCAGCCACATTATATAATTGTTCCAGTTTCTGTCCACAAGGCGGCAAAAGTTCGTTGATTATTTGTATTGGTAGCCTGTTATTGCGTTACACTATTTTGTATGGCGTTCTTTATTTACTTTCCAGATGTAGGGCAGATTTAGAGCAGCAAATGCAAATGTTTATTTTTTGCCACTCAGCTTGGCAATAACATATTTAAATATGGATAGCATTTTGTCGAGACGAAAATCAATTTCTCTATGAGGGCGAAATAAGCCTAGTTTTTATTACTACTGTAATAAATACTGTACTACTGCCTACTGTACAATAGCAGAACACATTGCAGTTTTCTGTCCAGATTGAGCACCTGGTAGTCTGTAGGATCTCTAGGTCCTGAGCACTTTATTACTTGAAGATACACTTTATATTTTATAGAGATTCTTCAATTTGCAAAACCTGGTATTTCTCCATTATTTTAACTGAAAAGATGCTGCCTTTTTTGCCATGTGGCAACATCTCAGTTGTCTCACGTGGACATTTTTTGTTTTCAAGACAAACACTAGAGCATGATTGATGGGTAGACTGCCAAAAGTTTCATGAGTATGTGGAATTTTCCACTGGCACATCAGTCTAGTCTCAACAATGAAGAATCCCTCAGCCACAACCCAAAACACTGACACAAATGTGGGAGAGCGAGTGAGCATTAGAGGTTTCCACAGCGCACTATGAAAATCTCTTTCGACATATTCATTGTGGAAAAGGATGAATAATAAAGAGTTTGGGATTTTCTGCACTGAAATTACTACTGACAGACACGGTTAAGAACTCAGTTCAGCTCACCAAGGACACTGGGGAGATTAAACACACACACGCACACACACACGCATGCATGCACGAACACACTTACACAAACACACAACACACACACACTTGCAAACACGCACATACACACACACAAACACACACACGCACGTAAGCACGAACACACTTACACAAACACACTCGCAAACACGCACATACACACACAAACACACACACACACACACACACACACACTCGCAAACACGCACATACACACACCAAACACACACAACACAAACACACACACACACACACACACACACACACACACACACACAAACACACACACACACACACACACACACACACACACACACACACACACACACACACACACACACACACATACACACATAGTATACGTTTAGACTTGTTCCAGTTATCTGGGAAAGTTGCCGGTGAGGTTTTGGACAGATGTTGGTGTTGGGGGGGTGGGGGAACATTAAGGCATGCAGAGGCCTGGTGAGGAGGGGAGAGGAGAAGAGAGGAGAGGAGGAGAGAGGAGAGGAGAGGAGGGGAGAGGAGAGGAGAGGAGAGGAGAGGAGAGGAGAGGAGAGGAGAAGGAGAGGAGAGGAGAGGAGAGGAAAGGAGAGGAGAGGAGAGGAGAGGAGAGGAGGTGAGGGAGAGGAGAGGGGAGGAAAGGAGAGGAGAGGAGAGGAGAATAGGGGAGAGGAGAGGAGAGGAGAGGAGAGGAGAGGAGAGGAGAGGAGAGGAGGGAGAGGAGAGGAGAGGAGAGGAGAGAGGGGAGAAAGGTGAGGGAGAGGAGAGGGGAGGAAAGGAGAGAGAGAAGAGGGAGTAGGCGAGAGGGGAGGAACAAGAGGTGGAGGAGAGAGGTGGGGGGGGAGGAGAGAGAAGAGAG
>OLKM01000013.1:266570-364081 GCA_900291075.1 Melanogrammus aeglefinus
GCTTGTGTTAATATATATAAACCTGTATGTTGGGTCAGGGGCCTCTGAACAGGCCCAGAGGCAGCTCTACCGGGCCCTGAGGTACCACAGTCTCCAGGATCCCCAGCTCCACAACACACTCAGGGACCTGCTGGCTGCCATTAAGGGCCCTGAGAAGGGCCTGAAGACTGCTGCTCGCATCTACCTGTCCCGCAGTGAGTATGTGTGTGGTCCTGAAGGTGTATGAGGTTTTGACTGTGTGTGTGTGTGTGTGTGTGTGTGTGTGTGTGTGTGTGTGTGTGTGTGTGTGTGTGTGTGTGTGTGTGTGTGTGTGTGTGTGTGTGTGTGTGTGTGTGTATGTTTGTGTGTGTTTAGGAGAGAGACAGCGAGCGAGAGAGATGTGTTTGTGTCCATGAGGTACCTAGTTTGTATGTCTGTGTGTGTGTGTGTGTGTGTGTGTGTGTGTGTGTGTGTGTGTGTGTGTGTGTGTGTGTGTGTGTGTGTGTGTGTGTGTGTGTGTGTGTGTGTGTGTGTGTGTGTGTGTGTGTGTGAGAGAGAGAGAAGAGAGAGTGAGTGTGTATGTGTGTGTGTGCTTGTGTGTGTCGGAGAGAGATAGAGAGAAATTGGGTTTGCGTCTATGAGCTCCCTAGTTTGTATGATGTCCTGAGTTTGTGTGTGTGTGTGTGTGTGTGTGTGTGTGTGTGTGTGTGTGTGTGTGTGTGTGTGTGTGTGTGTGTGTGTGTGTGTGTGTGTGTGTGTGTGTGTGTGTGTGTGTGTGTGTGTGTGTGTGTGTGTGTGTGTGTGTGTGTGTGTGTGTAGGACTGAGGCCGAAGCAGGACTTCTACGGCGTGGTGGAGAAGCAGTACGGTGTGAGGCCTCAGTCTCTGACGGGCGGGACCAAAGACCTCAAGGACATCAACGATTGGGTGAAGCAGCAGACAGGAAACACGATTGCCCGCTTCCTGGCCAAAGCCCTCCCCCGCAACGTTGGGGTAAATCTGGTCGGTGCAGGCTTCTTTAAAGGTAAGAGCCCTGTGGAATAGCCCGGAATGACGGTTGTTTAAGGCAAAGGATCCTTTTCAAATGTATTATATATTATTTATTACTTTCTCCTGTAATCAATCAGGAGAGAAGCTTGCTTAAGGCGACATGTTATACCACCAGGTGTGTGATTAGCTGTTACAAGCCGTTTTGAAAATCGGCCTCTTTTGACATCACAAGTGGGCCTGTCCACCTAGATGTATGACAGATAGACTAACGTTTGCTACCACTGTAGGCTGCTAGACTGATCTATCCAGCATACATATAGGTGGACATGCCCACTTGTGACGTCAGAAAAGGCCGATTTTTTAACGGCTTGTAACGGCTAATCACACTAACAACTGGTGGTATAATATGTCACTTTTAAGTGTTGAGAACAATTCTCAGTCTAAACTAATTTATGAAAATGGTTTTGGCTATAACCCAGCTCTCCATGACTGTTTAGATGTCTATCAGGGCATCGATGGAAGTGGCTATAGAAAGCAGTGTTATGTTGTTGTTTTTTTTGTCACTTTTTTTGTCACTTTCAGTCTCTGTTTTGTTATCTCTTCAGCTTTAGTGCTCTTAATGGTCCTCTGCCTTCTCCAGGATCTTAACGTTCCTCACGTTCTCCAGGATCCTAACTTTCCCCAGGTCTCCATGAACTTAGTGTTCCTCCATGTTCTCCAGGGAAGTGGGTGACGCGCTTTGGTCAGAGCGGCGCCATGGAGGAATTCCAGGTGGATGGAGGGGCAACCGTCCGCGTTCCCATGATGCACCAGGACAACTACCCGATGAAGATGGGGATAGACTCAGATCTGGACTGCACGGTAACAGACCCAACAGCGCCTAACCCGTCCCTGGGTTTGGTGATTCCCCTGCCTCAGAAAGTACCTTACCTGTGAACACAGGCTTTGCTAACACAATGCTATGCTATCTGCCCATGCTGCCTCCAGATTGGTCAGATCCAGATGCATGATGATGTCAGCATGTTTGTGTTCCTGCCCAACCACCTGATCAGCAACATGTCGCTACTGGAGGAGAGCCTGACGGCCGAGTTTGTTCAGGACCTCTCCATGACCCTCCAGCCCACGCAGGTGTCCCTAAAACTGCCCGCCCTGAAAGTGAGCTACTTCAAAGACCTGCTGCCAGTCCTCTCAGACCTGGGTGAGTCTCCTTCTTTATTTCATACCGTTGGTAGATTTCATTGGAAGCCGCCGGGTTCAGGACCCCAAAGGACCCTCCCACTATTTTTTAATGGTTTGCGGTTCAGGGTTAGGTCATTTGCTTGGGTGGAACTCTTTTAATCGGGCCAATCAACCTCTTGAAGGCCGGACATGGGAAAGAATTATGCTGACTGAATCTGGGTTTTTTTTGTTGCTCATTAGTGAGCAACAAAATAAACGTGCTAGGCCATAGCAAAATGTTTGCACTTTGCCAAAATGATGACTAAATTAGACTTTGTCAATCATTTCTATCTTCCTCATGTTATGTTGCGTTTTGTTTGAACCCCCTTTGATGGAGAATCATGCGTCAGCAACACTCCTGCATTTGTTTGCATGAGATGGCGCCCTCTATAGGTCGAATTTGTGTTGCATTCATTAACCTCAAAGGCTCGTATGGGCACCCGGTCTCCTACTGATTAGTGTTGAGGTGACATTCATGTCCTCAACTTATTGGAGTACAGTTCAGCCCTGTAGCCCAAGAATGAACAAAACCTTAAAGCTTTTCCATAAAGGTGGGGTCAGAGGGTTTGGTTCTCCTTCAACATCCACTCTCCCACACAGGTCTCTCTGATTGGCTGGCCGAGACCAACCTGGTGGACGTCACCGCCCAGCCCGCCAAGCTCACCTCCGTCAACCACAGGGTTGTCATAGAGATGGCCCCCGAGGGGACCCAGTACCCCAGCAGTGCTGCCACGCGGAGCCACCTCCTGTTCCACGTGAACCGGCCCTTTCTGTACCTGGTGCGGGACGAAGCTTCAGGGGCCTTGCTAGTGGTGGGCCGGGTGCTGAACCCGAAGGACCTGAGGAAATAGACCTGCTCACACTACCACACACACAGCTTATACACACACATACAGGGGACATAGACGCACACACTCACATAGACACACACACACGCAGTTAACATAGACACACACACATCACACACACACACACACAGTTAACATAGACACACACACACACACACACAAGTTAACATAGACACACACACAAAGTTAACATAGACACACACACACAGTTAACATAGACACACACACATAGTTAACATAGACACACACACAGCTTAAACACACACACACACTGTTAACATAGACTCACACACACACACACACACACACACACACACACACACACACACACACACACACACACACACACACACACACACACACACACACACACACACACACACACACACACAG
This sequence comes from Melanogrammus aeglefinus, assembly GCA_900291075.1. Taxonomy (NCBI): domain Eukaryota; kingdom Metazoa; phylum Chordata; class Actinopteri; order Gadiformes; family Gadidae; genus Melanogrammus; species Melanogrammus aeglefinus. Next base: position 269,998 of record OLKM01000013.1, read on the forward strand.
CTTCTAGACATACACACACAAGCACAGACAGCTAACACACACACACACACACACACACACACAGCCAACATAGACACACACAGACTCACACAGACACAGCCCACATAGACACACATTGACGTAAACACACACACACATGGACACACACGACTCTTAGCAGGTCCTAGGAGGGGATCCAAAGGTTAAGCATTTGTCCAAAGCTAATGAATGATAGCATGTGTCAGTTAATGGCCACATCAGACCAATCCGTCTGCCTCTTTCTTGTCAAAGTTTATGAGAAGAATTTGAAGATTTCATGTTGAAACAGAAGAACGTAAACGTATTAGTCTACAGCTTTCTTTAAATACTACAGAAAAAAACACCAAAAAGCCCCTGCAGAAAATGTCAGTTATTATAATAAATAAATAAACGCAACAGTAAAACGGCAAGCTGACTTTGTCTCTCTCTGTAAGGCAAGCACCGACATAACTGACAAAATATACAACTTTCTCGTTCTTCAGCACCAAGGTGTCAAAAGTTTCTTTCCTTGGCCGACAGCCCAGGCATTCGCGGGGTCACCGTTGGGGTTTGTTTTTGTCATGCTGTGCGTTTGGTATTTCATACCGTTTCCAGTCAATCCGTCTCTTTCCATGGGAGGAAGGTAAGCACAATAACAGACTCCAGGCTTGACATCCTCACAGAGATGTTATTTTGGCAGGGCTATGCAACCATTTGTGTTGTGTGTTTAGACTTGGCAAGATATCACAGAGTCAAAGTATTCTCTGACATCTCTGAAAAGACGAAATGATATGATCAGTTCAGACATGTTAGCTCTCAATCTGTGTGTGTGTGTGTTGTGTGTGTGTGTGTGTGTGTGTGTGTGTGTGTGTGTGTGTGTGTGTGTGTGTGTGTGTGTGTGTGTGTGTGTGTGTGTGTGTGTGTGTGTGTGTGTGTTTGTGTGCGTGTTTGTGTTTGTCTGTCTGGTGTGTTCATACAACATAATTGTATTTTGTTCTCCTTAGATAAAATGATAAGATCAGTTGAGACATGTCTCTTAGACTCTGTGTGCGTGCGTGTTTCTGCGTGTGTGCATGCATGTGTATGTGCGTGTATACACATTGTGAGGCAGATTCCATTGCAAAGGTCAGCAACACAGGTCAAGGACCGGACAACCAGCCCCACAGAACATCTCCAGAGAATCCAGCACTCTGCAATCCAATGCCCGGCCCATCACACTGAACAGGGCTTGTTATGTACGGGCTGTTTTGCGACATGTGTGTTACGTTAACCGTAAGCAGCCCTTAGAGAGTTTGCTATACAGTCTAATATATCCAAGGTGCTTCCTGTCAACCGTCTCCAGCCTCACCATGTGGCCAACATAAAGATGCAAGCATGTTTCTTGTCACGCGTGTGTTGTCTGTCAAGTGATATTTTACAATATAATTGAATATTCAATGATGTAACACTAGAGGAAGCCACATGTTGTCAAGAAAAGTAAACTAAAAAACAGAAAAACAGACAAATACATCCACAATGCATTTTGTCGAATGACGTTTATACATATTTTTATAAAATACTCACAAATTGCATATAAAAAATGCTCCTAAATCTATGCATGCCGAGCATTTAAGAGCTATACGGACACAGCTGCACTGCTTCAAGCCCTCAGCCCTCATCCTCAGAGTCCCCGACCCTAAATACAGGACCCCGACATACACTTCCACACGCACCAACCCAGTCCCTCTCACCCAATATGTTTTAAACTCTTTCACGACACCAGAAGAGGTCTAACGAGATGGAGGGCACAATTAACCTAGTGCTTCAGCATCTATGCATATTTTAATACTTAATTATTTAATAGTGTTGTTTGCACAACCTGTTATGACCTTGATGATTTTGTACTAACAGCAACAAAACATCTCATGCTATATGTTCCCAGTAATCCACATCGACAGACGTTGTCAGCAGGTTCCAATAATGTAGGCCTATTGGTCAAGACAAAACTTGAATTGGATTTATTGTGACATGACTCAAGTGTATAAATATTATAGCTAGTTATTATATCTCGATCAGCCTACCAGTTGAACCAGTCCTTCATAGGATTTAAGCATAATTCAACCGTCGTCTGAGCGTGTTAATCAAGCCTCTGCCCGTGGTAGAGAAGTGCACAGGCAGCGGTCTATCAGCTGGTCCTCATCTCACTGGGCCGGAGAGGTTGTGACAAATTTTTCAATTACTTCTGTTTTCAAATTAAGATCATGCAAATTAAGTTATTTTTTAAAAAACAAAAACGGAGAAATATCTCAACTATTCAACTGCCGTTCGGAAAAGGCCTGCGCGTTAAATTGACATGAAGGATGTAAAATCAAATGTAGGCCTACTTTCCTTTCAATGGTTAACATAAATTATGTTTGTTTAGACCGCAACATCCTGTTGCTACACTTGGGCCAGCCCTCCTAATTCCTCATAAACCTTCTATTCCCAAAGTCTTCCCACAATTCTCTGTTCCTTCACAGATGTTATCATGTCGAAACTTGATCCCCAGTTGCAACTTTCTCTTTCTCATTTTTTATCCGTGATGATTGGATCCTGCTCCAGCTCGTAACGTTTGCAGCATTTATATAAAATACCTTTGGCCTTCCTTCACAAACAGTAAGAACGTGTTTGACCGTAACATGCGTTTTAACATGCGTTTGAGCCTTGGCAGAACACCCATACTCTGTGCCATGAGTGGATCGTTAGTCTTCTTAACACCACAACTTGTATTGTTGTGCGCCATCGGAATTCGAAAGTAAGATAAGAAGGCGAAGGGAAACAGATGTGCGCTGGCCGGCAGCCCCACGTGAGACCACAGTTATTCCAAGCCTCTTCCCGAACCAAGAGCAACAGATCCAGATTAGCACTCTATACTACAAGGAAGTTTACCCAAACACATCTGGGGTTTTTTTTGTTGCTAATTAGCATGATCCTTAAATCAGTTGTTCCTTGGCCAATGACTACCAAATGTGGTCATAATCGGTGCATTACTTTTTGAGATATCATGTTTGAAGCAATGCAGATGGATGATGAATTAAGCTCCATGGTGGAAGCTATTTATTTTTTGTAATACGGAGCGAATGTTTTTCTATAACAACTAATACAGAGAAATTTAGTGGAAATTAACTGTTTACCAGATGTAAAGCATTGGTTTAAACATGCATAAGGTTATGGGTCACACCCATGGAAAGAACAATGTGAGTCGGAATGAGAAATACTTACTCTTTTATTGTAGATTCTCAAGAACTCTCAAATGCAGAAGACGCCACTACCAGTTAACCGCAACCATAATGGCAATGTTAGCATAATATGCTATAATGTATAATTTAATAGCTGATCCACTAACATGAAGTAGTTTGAGACTCAGTCTCAAACTGATACTACTTTCAGTGAATGGTCCGAGAATGGACAGAGAATTCTAGCAGAATGTTGAGTGTATCAGAAGATAAAGAGTGGTCCACACCGGAAATTGCTGCTAACCTTGAAAAACTGTTGCTATGCTGCTGTTGCCAATGATTTCCAATGATATACTGTATAAATGTCCCCCATTACTCAGTTGAAAGAGATTGCAACACTAAAACTCAAGAAAGACCACCCAAGTCTTTACTCTGTAGCTTTTAAAAAAATACACCACACACACTCACTCCCTCACTCACGCACACACAACAGACACACACAAACATACACTCACACACACACACACACACACACACACACACACACACACACACACACACACACACACACACACACACACACACACACACACACACACACACACACACACACACACACACACACACGCACCACACTCACTCACTCACTCACTCCACTCACTCACTCACTCCACTCACTCACTCACTCACTCCACCCGTCAGCTCAACTCATCTGCCCCCCGTCCCCTTCCGCTACGTCCAGCCCGGCCTTGACGTTGCGCGCTCCATCAGTGCAGCCCACAAGCTTGTATTCTCTTTCACTTCCTTGCTTCTTCTCCAGACTTCCTGCCTGCTTCCGGAGTACCAGAATGGTCATCAAGAAGCAGAAGAGCGCCAGGCACAGGAACAGCGTGAGCAGGCTGAAGAACCTAAAGAACAAACACAGCAGTGTGTAGGGATGATCCCAGCAGCCTTTTTGCCTTTTTTTTATATATCTAGGTCAGTAGGATGTGGTGACTCATGTCGGTCAGAGGGGGAAAGGAATACAACCCGTATATCTGGTCGAAAAATAAATGAACACCACATTCAGACTGAGGTTCAGCAAGACTTCAAACCAAATCATCTGACTTTTCATATCAATTATACATCATCAATATATTATAATATCAACAAAAGCTTCAAAACCGTATAAACTTTTATAAATATGTTTTAGATAGAGATATATTATGACAGCAAACAATGTTTGCGGTCACTAGACACTGTGTATGCCTTGCGATTTATCATTGGTTGTTAACATTTTACCCTCCATTGTACCGTTCATGCAAAGTCTTATTGGCCTTCTCTGTATGTACGCAGGCGTACCCATTGGTGGGATTTTATTAGTACAACTTGGACTAGTCCCTACCTACTTATGCACATATCTCCTGAGAAGTCAAGTCCACTTTAGCCTGCACTTGCAAGATGTTCTGTACTTGTCTGTTCTGACTGCTCGGACTCAGCTGGGAAAAAAAGCTTTTACATATGCTGCCCCCTCTGCTTGGAGCGCCCTCCAGAAAGACTTCAAATGATCAGAATTGATTTCATTTGATGCCTTTGGCTCATGACCAAAGGACCTAGAATACGGTAGCATCAAATCCCAGAACTGTCTTTAAATTGTGTAAAGATTGAGCGTTTTTTGTTTGTATGAAACTAAATTTATTAGTTTTTTTTATGCTGCCCTCTTGGCCATGTCTCTCGTGGAAATTAGATTCTTAATCTCAATGAGACTTTAAATGGGTAAATAAAGGTTTAATAAAATAGGCAAGAGGGACTTGCCTATGTCTGAAGGAGTCCAAGTCGTAGTACTGACAAGAAGTCTTCTTTCCACACTTCCTTCCCCACAGAATGCAGCTGCTGTCTACAACACTTCCATAAATGACTGGCGTCGGCAAGAACGCTGCAGACAGAGAGAAAGACAGACGCACAGAGAGACAAACAGACAGCCAGACAGACAATGGGAAGAAGGATGAAAAAAATCTGCAAACTAAACTAAAAGAATTCAACCAATAATCTATCCAATGTGCTTCAACTGGTTGTGTGTAAAAGGTGAAACCCAAAAAAACTGTTAGCACATGGGTTTTCCAAAACCGCACGTCCACCAAGCAACCAAAGAGGCTTACTTTGTGTCAGTATATAATGTTTCTAAATGCAGACTCATGGTTTACCTAAGACCCGGAAGAGCATGTAGCAGACCCCGACCGCAAAGGATTTGTCCTCTGGAGGCACAGACCTGGTTCAAGAACACATAGAAACACATCAACAAGCAACAAATGATATGACCGTCCGTAACATGATAGGACAGAGTTGTATTGAAAAAGCGGGCTCAAGAAAAAGTATATCAGTATGGAAGAAAAAAAAGTATATATCTGTATAAATACTTCTGTAAATGTGTCAGAATTATCTTAGAAGAGGAAAAACCTTGACACTCCAACACACGCACACAGGCGTATTACAGGTGTGTTATGGAACACACTCTTTGCGCCCAGGTCCATGTCTGCGTACCTGAGGATGGTGGAGAAGCAGGGGGCTTTGCAGGTGGGGCCGATGAAGCAGGTGAGAGCCGACAGCACCATGAAGACCACCAGGAGGTGGGAGCAGCGGCTGCCACACGTCCCTGGCAGCGCGGACCCTCCACCGCCGCCGCCGCCACCGCCGCCGCCACCGCCGCCACCGCCGCCACCGACGCCATCCACCGCCCCACCGCCCGCCGCCGCCGCCGCCCGCCGCCACCGCCGCCGCCACGCCGCCGCCGCCGCCGCCCGCCGCCGCCGCCGCCGCCGCCGCCGCCGCCGCCGCCTCCACCACCACCGGTCACGCAGCCACAAGAGGTGTAGTTCTGTTAGGAGACATTTGTGTTCAACTGCGTATTGGCCATTGGTATGGCAAATCACTAATGCAGGATATATAAATAATAATTACTATTACGGGGTACTATTATTTTCAAAGAAGCACTTGAAGTATTTTGAAATGCCTGATAGGAATACAAGCATGAAATTAAACGAGCGTTTTGTGATTTAAAATAGTCTGATACATTTGGTGTTCCCCCAGTAGCCAAATTACCCAGAGTAGCTGCCTCCGCTTGATGAGTGGTTATGAATTGGAGTTATAAATCAAAGCTGAAGGTACGAGTCATCCATCAGACGAAAGTGGTTTCTGGCTGTTGGAGATCCACTCTGAAGCCAGCTGTCCCATTACATGTCTCTGCAGATCCTCAAGGAGCTGCTGCGTTCGTACCTGGATTTTGTGGCTGCTGCTGTCTGTCTCTGTGGCGATACAGCCGGCGTGGCAGGGGGATCGGAATTCGGTGCCGTCAGAAGCACACACGGGGTTGAACAAGTCCTGGGGACACGCACATCTGCTGCTGCACGTCGTCTCCCTGGTACGCGCACGTGAACGTGCACGAGGTCCAACAGGATGTCCGCGCAGACGCAAAAACACACGCCGTCAACACAAGCCTCAGACGCAGTCCATCCATGGGACAACAGACACACACACACTATACCAGATACCAAACGAAACTGCATGCATATTACAGGGATTCTGGGGGTGTAGAGACATGAAGAAATCCAGACCTATCACGACGTGCAGAGGTGATGTCCAGGTCTACAAATGCATTCATTCATTGGACTTGGTTGGTTGGTTATGTCTGACTCTTTTGATTGTCGCTTCCAAACATACACGTAAGGCATTGACCTATCATATGTATTCGAATAGTCTTCTTTTAATGACCAATGTAATAACCTCATATCCTAGTGCAGTCATACCAGAGAATACAGTTTAGACCAGATTTGTTGTAGTCGCCAAAGGGAAGTTACTTTGACTTCCTGAACTATGCACTACTCTTTCCACAGAAAGGTCATCGTAGGAACATCAACAAGATGGGCCTGTCTCACAAAGCTCACAGTAGCTCCGCTCTCTTTAAGCACCAGGGCACGGCGGGCTTCACTAGCTCGGTAAACGGAGCAGACTGTCAAAGGTGACATATTATACCACCAGGTGTGAGTGTGTATCTCCACTAGGTGTGTCCACCTAGATGTATAACAAATAGATTATCAACATTTGCTACAGTCCACTGGGTAGGCTGGTGGACTGATCTATCCGGCGTACATCTAAGTGGACACGGCCACTGATTTCAGAAGAAGCCGATTTTCCAAACGGCTTGTGACGGCTAATCACACTCACACCTTGGTATAATATGTCAGTCACCTTTAATTAGTGTCAGGAGCGACACCGTGTTTTTCCTCCTCTTTCACCAGAACGTAGAACCGTACCTGCTGGTGGGGAAGACCCCGGCCACATGCTGGGTGGGGCAGCCGATGAAGAGCAGCGGGATGGAGACGAACAGGGTGCAGATGATGGCCAGGGAGCACCACTTGGCTGCCCCGGAACGGGTCAGGTCCAGCCGGCGCATTACCGCCCCTCCGATGACGATGGCCGCAACGCAGACGGGCATGTGGACCACCCCTGCAGAGCCACAGGCAACAGCACTCATTAGCATTATCACAGCCTTCTTTATGTTTTTTGTTTTTGTTTGTGTAGTCCTTTGGCATGTCTTCATTACGTTGTATCGTGGTGTATTAAACAGAAAAATGGGGTATGTCCTTAAAAAAGTTGTTCAAATTTGCTTTGTTTAATGTTTCAAGTTTGATAAAAAAAATCGCCTTTCAAGTCACCTTACGGCTCAAATGTGTGCAGTGAGCATAGCGTGAGGCCGTTAACAGAGACACGAAGGGAATCGTTTGACCCATATCAACACAGCGGCGTTACGGTGGTCGTGCCGCGAGATGGGTCCAAGAAGCGCTAGTTATCAGTCCAGTCACGTATCTCTAGCTCTGTGACTCTAGCTCTGTGAGGACAGAGAGCCAGGCCTGTCCTGCTCACTTGCCTATTAACATGGTGGCATAGGCGGCGGTCAGGTTGAACTGACGCTCCATGAACTTAGCCAGGAAGGTGATGACACCCACGATGACCCCGGCACAGAACACCTGGCCCAGGCACATCAGCATGAACACAGGGTTCTGCAAGGTTCTCAGGGCGATTCTTGGAAAACCTGAAGGGGGGGGGGGGGGGGGGGAGTGAATGGTTAGTTAAGTTACCCAAACAATATTCTCTAGAGAAAGCCAAGACTTTTTATTTTCTTAAATGCTCTGGTCTACACGTCTGTACTTGGCCAAAATTTGAGTAACCTTTTTGAAGCATCTGCCACCGGATCCTAGGTATTTTGGACTAATCAGGGCGGTGTTCATGATGAAAAGAAATAGCCCTGAGAAAATAATCGAGGCAGGGACGTAGGAACGCATCGCTTAACACTGCGTCGTCACGATTGGTTGAATTACCTGGAATCCGGTTCTAGATAGGGTTACTCAGAATGGGGCTACATGAAGTTCAGGCTTTTCGCCTTGACAGACTGATCTTACACCAGAGCATGTCTCATATAGCGCCAGGCGATCAGACAACAGGTCTTACTTTTGAGGAACTGCTTGAGGGAGGTGGCCTGGACTGCCTCCAGCTGTTTCTCCTCCTTTGATTTAGTCTCCTCTGCGGGAGTGACAGACTGGGAACAATCGGGATACAAATATTTTCAGGATTCACCAGTATGTGTTATTAGATGCAGAAAAAGCCATTAAATGCAAAAAAAAAAATCAGTTTTTTTCTGTAGTCGTGTGTAAAAAGAAAAAAAAAACACTTGGTCAAATGTGAGCATCAGTGTGTTCGTCATGGTGGTTGTGCATGTGGTAATACCTCTTGGGCCATGGTTCGAGGGAAGAAGAGGTAGGGCAAAGAGGTGAGGAAGAGGAGGCAGGAAGCAATCAGGAATCCCAGCCACCAGGCGCCGACCCAGCGCAGATCCTTGGAGTCAATCTGGATCTGGTCTAGAGAGCGCATGGGGGCACAGACAAGCATCAACCCAATGAGATCGGACTAGGGATATTATGGTTTGTTGATGGGGGCGGTCATGGCCCCCATCAACAAGACATGGTTGAGAGTTCCTTGTGAGGATTTGTTGTTTGACTGTCTTCCTTTCTCTGATCCAGCATTCCTAATGCTCTATTAAGGGGGAACTTATGGGAGGAGACGGCAGAGATATCCTAAAGAAGGAAACAAACTTGTGCAATGTTTTAATATGTGCATTTCTACAGTGGTCATGAGGGATGGGTGATGACCAAAAGGATGAGATCACGGGTACAAGCGGCCGAGATGAGTTTTCTCAGGAGGGTGGCTGGCTTCTCCCTTAGGGATAGGGTGAGAAGTTCAGTCATCCGTGAGGAGCTCGGATTAGAGCCGCTGCTCCTTTGCTTAGAAAGGAGTCAGTTGAAGTGGTTCGGGCATCTGGTAAGGATGCCCACTGGGCGCCTCCCTTGGGGGGTGGTCCAGGCACGACTAGTGGGGGGGGAGACCTCGGGGACGACCCCAGACTAGGTGGAGAAATTATATCTCAACACTGGCCTGGGAAACCCTCGGGATCCCCCCATCAGAGCTGGTCAATGTGGCTCGGTAAAGGGAAGTCTGGGGCCCCCTGCTTGAGCTGCTGCCCCCGCGACCCGACCCCGGATAAGCGGATGACGATGAGATGATGAGATGAGATTTCTACAGTGGCTACAGTCTACATGTGGTTGATTTTGAAACCTTTTATCACACCTGGCATAATAACCTGACAAACAGGTTTGGTTCACTTGAATGTTTTTAAGCATGGGAGTTAGTTTACATTAGGACATCAGTTCTCTGAAACCCTTCCACGGTTGTGTTGATTAAAGTTCACTTATATTGTAAGACTTCGCATGAATTGCAAAAAAGTTGGGAATTACCATTTCTGGATGTATTGTAAATGTTCTGTCCCTCAAATAGCAACTATCTATGTTTATTAATTATGATAATGCAGTTTTTCTCAGTCGCTTTGGTACATTTCTCAGATCAGAATTGAAATTTGCAAAACAGTAAGTGCATTTCTCAAAACAATTCGTACAAATAGCAAAACACCATGGATTTCCTGCAAAAGCCAGTCTCCTGCTCAAAATCCTTACTTTGTTTCTCAAAAGTATTTATCTGTGTTGATGAACATGTCAGTGCCATCAGAATAACAAGTCCTTGTGTCAATGTGTACTGATAAGACAGTCAAATTGCTTAGTCATGTTGTCAATATAACAGTGTACTTGTGAGGGATGTTCTGATGTAAACTATAGCTAAAGTTTTGACGACAATTACTGTAAATTGTAAGTTACACCTTAGTGTATGTGGGAGATTGATTGCAAGAGACTGGACAAGATTCACATCTACGCTTTGACTGTTTGTTCTGTAATTTGTTGACAGACCATGTCATTAATAGAAATGTGAACATAGGACAATCTCCTTAGGGTAAACTGTACATGCATTGCTGTAGGAATTACTGTGCAGTCTTCCTACACCTCCTGATGTCTGTTGGGCCACAAATTCTCATTCTCACGCAGCCTCACTCCTCTTCGTCTTCTTCTTCTCTCTGGCTGTTGACCCTGTCCAATTCCTTGTCCTTCCATTGTCAGACAATTTAACATTGTGTTTGTGCTCCAGCTATACAGTATATATACTTGCCAGTTTATGGTTCATGAGATGCACCTTTGAGCTATTTCAGTGAACTGGTTGATCGTTGGTTGATCTAACACTTCACGCATTTCACCTCTTTAGAGAAAGTCAAGATTCACCTGGTAGCAATTTACCAATTCAGGACAGATTTAGAAAAAAATCCAATGGAAATGTATAGAAATATGCTTTACATATTATGACAACTTGCTCCAACCATTTTGCATGTAAAGACTTATGCAATTAACTAATACCTAAATGTTGTGGAGGTGAGACTATACAATAGACAGACACCCATTGCAAAAGATTTCGATCAATATGACATAAGCCATTGATAATGTAGAAAAAGAGCAGAGAATTGTACATAATAATTTGCATGAATGTACCAAAGCATTTGCAATGAGTTCAAAGAAATGAGAAACTGCTTTTTTGATGTGTGCAAGTGACACAATGATGTGAAGATTGACCAGGTCGTTTTGAGAATTTCAATTCTGATCTGAGAAATGTACCAAAGCGACTAATATTATTAGTACTATTATTATTAATATTATTATTATGTAAGGGCTATGCTTAATACTAAGTCATTATTCAAATGTGTTCACTCACCTGTGGGTGTCTTGTCAAAGTCCACGTAGAAGCGCAGTGTAAAAGATCCCATCATGAACCCAGCAGCAGGGCCTAAAGAGGTCACTGCCAGGAGAATCCCTGGAGAGAGAAAGGAAACAGCAGCATCAGGGATCGTACCACACCAGTTATTAGCAGACCAAAGCCACCAGACCCTGCTCTGGTTCTGCGGAAATTGCATTAAATGAGGTTACAACCACTGCCATCAGCAGTTGTAACCTCATAGATCACTATGATGATAACGTAAGCTTTGCTCCAAACTACCCTCAGACTAACCCGAGTCCGACTAATCTGGGATTCAGAAGAACCATTATAGTATAGCAGAACTTCTGGGGGGAGATGACACCAGGCCTGGGCTGGACATCAGGGGCAGAGTTCTGCCTTGGTTCAACAACAACGTCTTGTTGATTTGTGAAACTAGAGTCAGAACGATGTATGTGGTCATTACCCAACTCTGCAGTACTTGTGATATGACTATGAAAGGAATCTATTCTATTCTACTTTGCACTCATCTCATTGAACTCATGTGATTAACCACAGTTCCGTCTTGTTGCGGCCATGTAGTGAGTTTGCTGCATCCAAAAGTACCGATGTAGAGCGGTGAGTTCCTCCTGCTGGCGTAGTCGTCGACGTAGGACATCCCAAAGGGCTGGATGGGAACCGTGGAGATCCCCAGCAACAGCTGACCCAGGAGCATCACAGGGAACACCCCCTGCTGAGTTTGACCCTCGTTATGCACACAGCTGTGATTGGACGCCATGGTGGCGATTGAGCTCTGTGATTGGCAGAGGCCAGCGGTTATGTTGTTGGTGGCTGTTTGAATCAAGACAAAGGGAAAGTTGCGGTCAAACAAATGTGTGTGTGCCCGTTTGTCTCACACGTTGTGTTTGTTTAGGAGTGCTGGTGTAGTGAGCCTTGAGTCGCAGGCATGCTTGTGATACGGAACACTCACATAAACCAGGGTGCGCCGCGAATTGGTAGGGCCGACTCAGGAAGTGAGGTAGGGCTATGATCAGTGAGGACACACTGGCCAGCAGCGCACCGGCACCAATCAGGCGAGGCCGGTGGACTCGGCTTCCAAAGAAACTCACAAACATGATGAGCATCACGTTTCCCACCTTAAAGAAGAGACACGTTCATGAGGTCATTCCCATTACGATCCAGGCCTTGTTTTTCGTCTGGGAATCGTAAGGGAATTACCTCATGAATGGGGTCATTCCCTTACGATCTAGACCTTGTTTGTGGTCTGTCTCTCACAGGGACCCACCTCGTTGAAGGCCACCAGAAGGCCCAGCTTCTGGCTGGTGAACCCATAGCGTCTCTCGATGGTCGAGATGGAACTCTTCAGACAGCCCGACACCATCAGCTGGGCCAGTTGCAGAAAGCCCTGACAGAATACAAAAAACTAGAAGCACAGGTGGACAAAATAAAAGAGGGTTAGCGAGGATGATCCCTAAACTTGAGTACAAACCTTCTGAACAAAGTTAAACATCTCAAAATAAATTTGCCTCACAGCACAACTAAGTCCTAGAAAGTATAATGACATGGATAAACTGCGTAAATGCAGTCTTTCCCCAGTACTGTATGGTTAAGGCGGCCGCCTTAACAACAATAGGGCCCCGCGTTGACTAGCAATGTATAAAAAAAAATATATATATATATACTGTATATATTTATTACAAATAAATAAAAAATAATAAATATTTTAGAATTATTATTCATTAACAAAGTAGAAAACTCTACTAGGGAAAGAAAACATAAAGATAAATAGTGCATTAGTAACAGTGGTCGTGCCATAAAGCTTTTTGAGTGGAGTTGAAACCGAAACCCCCCCCACATTTTCTGGGGGAAACACTGAAATGCATCACGAACATCGGGTAAGAAAGGGATTAGAGGTAATGGACCATTGAGACTCTACCTTGATGCTTCTGAAAGGGTTCCAGCAACTGGCCTTTGGGTTTGGGTACCGGCTGGTTGTCATGTTGGTAAATCACTTAGGGCATATACTGCAAAAATATGTTCATAGTTACAGACCATAACCCACAAAACAGCATATCCTCTCAGCCAACTCAAACAAATACCACTAAATTATTCGGCACCTTTACATTTTTTTTGAGGGTGGTGTGTTTGAGGATGAAAATGGTCCAATCAAAAGGTTTGTTGCAAAACATTGACATCCACAACCTGGTAGGCCTAGAAATTAGAATTTCTGTAGTTATGAGAAGATGGTTGACAGTAATCAGTAATGGAGTGTACACCCAAATTTTCTCAGATTACCGCATTGTATCAATATCGTAAAACCCCCCCCCCCACCCCACCCCAGCGTCCTTTGTCTGGAGGAGCCCAAAGGAAGTCACCTATAGGTGGAGCGTTGCTGCCACCCAGGTTATTGTCTAGCATTGTCCTCAGCTACAAGCACTAGTTGACTTTAAGAGAGGTAGAACTGGAATGCAAGGAGAGGCTAGTCAAGTTGTTTATAATTTGTATTCATTTGTCGCACTTTAAAATTCCTGCCAAGCAACTTAAATATCAAAATGAATTAAACCATCGCTTGTTTTCATTAAGGACATAGCGAGGGACCTTATCACGCGCAGCAGTAGGCACTCGCTTGTCAACAAGGAAGACAAAAACATGTGGGACTTCAAAATAATGCTTTTGACCTTAAAGGACTCTCCTAGCCTCAATAACACATCCATTACCAATATAATTTGTGAATTCTGCCTAAGAGCAAAAGCTTAATGTCTTATCAAAGAGACCAAAGGGCAACAGCTTTTAGATCATCCAGGAAGGTACCTTTAACCAAATCTTTCAACAGAAACAATTACTGATAGGTTCACAGAGCCAACCATGAAGCACTTCGGTAGAGTAGAATAGTCTAGGTATTCTCTCAGAAAAAACTTTTTTCTGTTAGTGTACATTTGAGTTTATACTTAGTTAAGAAGCTACCATCTTTTCTTCATCCATTTTGCTGACATGCACAATAAAACAACATGCATGCATTCATATCTTTTATCAAAATGCTCAAGTATACACAGTCGCTGCACCCAATCTGATGCTTTTGCAGTTAAACATTTATAGTATTAACACATCTCTGAGACTTGCATGCTCTCATTTCAATGTGCAGGGTAACAAACGAACAGTTGGCAAACATTAACCAAATGAGTCTGAAGTCCTGAATAAAGTTTCACTCACTGTGGCTGGACCCTCTGTCAGCACATCCAAAGTCGTAGTGTTGGTGAGCTTCAGTGGAGGAGTTTCAAACTACACTGGGATATGGACAGGGGCTAATCACCAAAACCTCCCCTCCAAATTCTAAGAAGAGGAGCGAAACACGAATCTTAGAAAAGCTGTGCGTTCATGTGGGCGTGTATGAGTGTGTGTGTGTGTGTGCGTGTGTGTGTGTGTGTGTGTGTGTGTGTGTGTGTGTGTGTGTGTGTGTGTGTGTGTGTGTGTGTGTGTGTGTGTGTGTGTGTGTGTGTGTGTGTGTGTGTGTGTGTGTGTGTGTGTGTGTGTGTGCGTGTGTGAGTGACCTCATCCAATCGAATCAACAACTTTAATTTATGTGTGGAGAAAAGGGGCCGTCCTTTAAATCAGTTTCCTCAACACGGAGATGAGTGCAAACTGAAAGGGAGCAAGTATTTCATATATTTTAAAAATTGTAAAGGCATGCCATTATCAGACCAGTTGTACGACTTGTGACGCCTGGTAGAGGGATACGCTTTGGTCGCTTGTTGCCATTTGACGTGAGGGAGCGGTTACCTGTTTGACACCGTGGAGGAGGCGAGCCGAGGCCTGTACCCATGTGTCCGAGGGTGACACCTTACCCAGAGTGGTAGATATTAACTCTCTCTATAGCTCTGACCATACCTAGATACGGGGTAATGATGCAAAGCTCTTGTTTGCTAACTGACAAAGTTATGCAGGCGCTCGCGCTCCTCTGCCTCAGCGCAGGCTCCGAGGGCGACAGGCGCCGTCACGTGCTCCGGAGAGCGCGCCCCAGAATTGAACGACCTTGTATTTCAGGAAACAAACTGAAAGATGATGTCATTTATGAGGTTTGAATTATGGGAGGGCCCGGAGGGGTGGCGACCAAAGTACGAAGACAATGAATTTAATCGATGGTGATAAAGGATATTACACGCAAATTGGCAAGGCTTTTGTTTTGAACAGTACTGCGAATAGTGCACTGCTGAAGCAAGCTATGGAAGAGGATTTCTAGATCCCAGACTCTCTCAGGTTACAGTTATCCATGACATGTCCAATGTAGCGCCTACATGCACCTTTCTAAAGAAGAGCATTCGTGCCATATTTGAATTTGATTTCAGTTCTGAGATAAAAGTCAGATCTCTGGAAAATAAAGTCGGAATTCTGACTTTGATCTCACAGGTTAAATCTCACAGGATATGGAATGCAATTTCATTAGGTTACCTGTAAGGGAAACCAAGTTCACTTTGCAATATACAGGATTCCAAAAAATATATGGCCCTAATCCTCTTCCCTGCATTTTGAATTTCAATACTGATTGTAAATCGATTTCAAAGAGACTTGAGTCTTGTCTCCCCCTTCTGGCCAACGCCGATAAACAGGCAAATCAGTAGCAGATAGATCGTTCTTATCGGCAAAATAATCTTCTCAAACATTTCAACATTGCTTTTTCCTTTCTTAGAAAACTTTACAGGCTCACCGATCCGTCCTAAAAGCATTCTATTCTTTTCTATTCTTTATAGAGCATGTTTCATGTTTGACTCAGTTTAACTTTCCCTACCAATTTACCCCATCCAAGCTGAATACATTCAACGGACGATATTCCACTCTGCTTATTTTATGGCTTAAATCTATAGGCCTACATGCAGTTAATAAATAGTTGCATGTATTTAAAGTGAGGTTCTCTGTCGTCTGTAACTTTAACTGTTCATTCGCATTGACGAAATGACGCACACTGATGCCAGCGTGTTGTGTAACATAGGCCTACCCCTTTCACAGAGTGTGTGATCAAACCCAAGTATCGCTCAATTTGGTTTTTCCTCAAACGACGGCTCAATGAAAATGATATATTCTACCCCATACCGCTAGAGGTCGCCAAATACCTCGGATTACCTTGTATGAGGGGGGCGACTAGATAATACTTGTTGATTTTGAGTTTTGACCCAACTGCTTACGAATACGTTGTAGGCCTAATTGGGGGAATGATAATAAGTGATATATATGGTGATAATGAATTTTACAGTTTTAATAACCGCAGAGGAATTAGGCTAGTAGGACTAAGAACGTAAGTAGGCCTACTTTGAATAGCCTACGTCATAATACGGATTGTTTATGGAAAGATGCAATTGTATTACTTAAATGGTTCATAATTGCCTATAACTGTGGGATTACATTGATAATTGTACTTTGTACAGGATACATATAAGAAACGCTAAGATAATTAGCCTACAAATAGGCCTAAATGATTGAAGCACCTTTTTGATAGTCATTTTTAGAAGGAGAGGAAATGTTGTATAGCTGTTGTCGTAATGGAGACCCATCCCTTCATTACTAAAAATTGTAGGGTAATATTAACAACATGTAATTTTCTTATACAGTCTTCCTCACGCATCACTTGGCTGATAAAACCCAAGGACGTCCAGGCCACTGAGTTTTAGGTAATATTGATAATTGGCCATAATATTACAATTATTATTACTGTCCATTCTCCACTCGATGCTTAATGAACAGCGCATAAAGTTCACTCAATCTTCTTCATGCTCTGAAATACCCCAACCTGTCCCGATAGCCAAAAGGCTGTTAATTATTGAGGGTTTATGCTCAATAAGACATATATAGCCATTGTTCTATATAGAAAAACATTTGACTATTGCAGGTCTTAAATAGGCTAGTCCTTACAAATAGGATTTTTATTTAAAAGTATCAGTTTGTTTGAATTCTTTTCTCGTTGGTTCAGTCTAGCCTATTTTAAATATTAGCCTATATCTGTCCCCATCTTCAACACATTATGAATGAATTTCCACCTCTTACATGTATGAATTGATTATAATAACTAATTAATACGCTGAAGGCTGTAGGCTCTCAGCTGTACTATACTATATTTCCGCACCCACATCCCCCCCTTATAGCAAAAAAAATGAAAGTATATCGACTTCTGGGACGTATGAAACGCAAAAGTTTATTAGTGCTACATAACAAGCATGTGTTATATTAGTAGCCCACAGTTTGCTCAACACACATCACGGATATTTATTTTGGAATATGTCTGATAGTCCTATTCATGTGAGCGTAATGCTCTTTTTTCTTTTTTTTACAGAAATATTAACAATGTATCTATCTGAAGAGAGACGATTTCAATTATGAATTGTAGAGATGGATGCAGATGAACTTAAACACGCCACGACGCTCAGTAGCCCCCCTGGTTCCTCCGGATCTATAGACCAAAGTCAAACGCCTGGGGCTCTGAGCGCACTGCGATTTTGAAATGGCGACGTAAAAAGCCTCCGTAACGCTTCTGATTATCCAACTTCAGGCTGTTCAACTTTGGTCGGATACGTCTCATGAAGCCACCATAACGCTTTTGTAATGTTTCGCGATCTTGGCTGCCTTCCTCTGCATCGTTATTCCTCCTAGACTTCGGACCAACGTGACGAAACGCATTGCCATAGAGCTTAACTTTACTCAACAATTCTTCCAACTCGTTTTCCGACGCGCCATCTTCTTCCTCCCCGTGCATCTCCGGACTCTGTTGCTCTCGATTGTTCAACGCAGGATTGTCAATCATCGGGAGGGCCACTGTATTCTTCAAATGTGCTTCAGTGAGTCCGTTATAAAGCAGCCGGGGCAGTATGGGGCTGGCCTCTGGGCCGGTTCTCTCTGTCTGTGCGCTCCTCTCTGCAGCTCGCTGTGGGTTGGAGCCTGTGGAGGCTGCTGGCTGCAGGATGTTGGACGGCCGACCTGCCTTCCATTCTTTAGATTTCCACAGGGTTCCCTCGCATTCCAAAATGCAAGTCTGATAAAAAAAAGATTAAAATTGATTAAACTTGAATCTTAATTCACTACATAGGCTAACAATATATGTATTTATTTAAGCTTTTGGCTGGAATCGGTGGCATATCATAAAGAATAGACAATAACATTATTCTAACTAAACGAGTGGACCGGCTTAATGATTATCGAATCACTTAAACGTCAAATTTCTTCGTTAATATGCAATATTTGTAAGGTATATCATAGGCCTACCAGGTGACTGAAAGATGCACCTGAATCGGTCTGACGAACGCAGTTTTGACATCTCGGAGAAGTCTGGCTGTGAACGGACCACGGCAAACTCAGCACCAGAACGCACACGTACCACTGCATGTCCCCAAAGCCCTGAGGGAAAGTTGGGAGACAAAGTCACCCTCCGAGGTGAAACTCATATACTGTATTACCACATATAAAGTCTGAATGGTAATGTGAAATGGAATGAACACGGATGCTTGTTTTCATTATGTCCCTCAAGCGGATGGTCATGAGAGAAAAAAAACATTAATATCCCCAGGACTGAATCCTAATAATATGAAAAAAATATACTGCCTAATTCAGAAAACGTAATGGGATGGGAAAGAAATTTACAGATCAAACATTTTAAAAAGACAATTTACCTCAGCGTGATCGAATGCGTAAGTTGGACTGGTAGCCTGTAGCGCGTAAAGACCACTCCAGTGTCCTCCCACAGTAGTAATGGTCATGCGTGGATCCTTGAGCTTGTTTATACGGATGGAGACGCTCCTGGCACCCAAATACGTCACACCTGCATCTATTTCACCTGACCAATGCACAATGCGAAGCGAGGCGCGCAGATTCCCACCCCCAACCCACGCCTGTATTACGCCCACACCAATTGGGTCGTATATTTGGTCGCTGTTCTATCATCACAAGCAATTGGTCCTACTCGTTAGATCGTTAACGGTTTGGTTTGGTGTAATCAAATAATAATAGTAATAATAGCTGTGTAAGCGTAGTTCTCCAATCGAGGTGACTATAAGTGAATTGGTATTGACTATACTTTAACGGAGGGAGGGGGGGGACACGTTGAAATTAGGCCAATTATCTTAGTGCTTTAGACACGATTCTTATGATTTATGCGTCACAGTTCCATTTTAGCAAATGCCCCCATATTGCAATAGGCCTGATGATACTGTGTTGGCCACTCCTTCAGCTGACGCTGAACGCTCATTAGTCCCATGTAAAAACGGAACTCATTTGCATAAAGTTACATTTCATCATTTCCACTCTCCTCGTGGTTCAGGACGAGGACTGCTTGACCCCCGCTCCTCGTCGCCAGCTCTCGTTGAAAACGAAGGCCGGCTTCCTTTCCCGCTCGATAAACTTTGGTGTGACTGCACGGTAGGTAAGACATAAGATTAAATAAATCATCAGACCGGAATCAACCGTTCCTTCCGGAATCAACAGTCTCCGGTCGGCGGCCGCAACAGCAACACCGTGACTGAAAATCCTCGAGCCTGAAGTTCAAGGTTATTTACATGGTAGTTTAGCATTGTTTATATTGCCTTGTTCAAGATTTTTAAAAAATCATTAATTTCTTCCTGATTGTAGTCTATGTACTATATTATACAGTTGAGGTCAAACGGGGGACAAAAGTTATAAAAGCTGATCTGATATTAAGGTGTTCAGATGAGCTCGACTATGCTCTGAATTAACTAATATTTTTTTTTACAAATATTTGGAACCAGATGTTTAATAAAAGCCAGGAGAGATGGTCAGGGTGGTTTAATAACCTTATTTTTTTAATAATTCAAGAATGACTACAGGAACACTGCAGACATTGAGAATCCAGCACCTTCCGGCTGGGAATAATAAAGCCTATAGCTACTTAACAGCTGGGGACAAGTCCTCCTATTAGAAGTGTATCTCTTTCTATATTCCCATGGCCATTCTTTCAAAAAACTTTTTCTAAGATTGCCTTTCAGATAGAAGTCACACCCCCACACAGAATGTTATTCATTTTCTGTCCCTTCAGGATGAGATTCGCTACCTTGTGAATGTTCACTGCCTCTGTCCGAACGTGTATTTACATTTCACAGTTACCTAGAGACCTCTGCATATCTCAAAGGAACCTCAATACTCCCACATATTGACACATCGACAATCAGAAACGCAGATATTAGAGGATTCAATACTGTTTAACTAAAAGTATATTAAGAATTGTATCATTTGTAGTAATTTCCCCTTGCTCCCCAGGAGACAGGTTTGTCCAATCGATGTGCTGCATTTTAGTGTGCTATTAGGTGGATTTATGACATCACTAAATGTCGCATTTTTCAATAAAGACCTCATTTTAAATAAAAGAATGACACTGATTCACCATGGCTCTCCCCATCAAGCGATTCTTTCCCCATACATCAGTAGCCAAATGGGGAAAAGATCTTGATACAAGGTCTGCCGCTGCAGCCATAATGTTGTTATTTTCATGAGGTTATGATACATGATCATCACATCATTTTGTGTAACAGTGATGGGTGCGGTAAGAAGCGACAGGGTTACATCCTATGAACCGTGTGTTGCACTTTCTACTTCAGGGTTTCCTTCTACGTTTGGCATCCCTTGACCAGTCCCGTGTTTGAGGAAGATAACATCCCCAATCTGCTCTTCAGAGGCAGACCGATACAAAATCAGATGGTCACCTGCTTCCCTTCCCAGCTTTCCTTTGTCTGGATCCGCCGCAGTGTGATCCTCATACGTCACGCGAGACGCGTGAAAGTGTTTCACAATTCATTCCTTTTTCGTTTTTTTAAACTCTCATCGCAGCGTTGTTGAATTGAAATCTCAGCTGCACTCCTTATAGTTCCGTGTCTCGTATTGTTTTTGTGGTTTGTACCTGCTTGCTGCTTGTCCCCAAGTGATTCACTTAATCTAGTTGTAAAAGATCCATCTATCTTACACTCATGTTGGTACATAAATAGAAACTTCATTACCAGAGAGAAGATTTAATTAAGGCTCAAGTTCATCAGAAATGAAGGAGAGACAGAAGACCCCTTGATGATATTGTTTTCGATTGAGCAAATGAGTGCTATTGCTATGCAACAAAAAAAAGAGAAAGGATTCGCGGAGATAAACTCTCAGGGTCTTCTTTCCGCCACCTTACTTCTGAGAGGAATTGGCCTTCAGGTTGTCACGGCAACGCAATGCGTAGCTAGATGGAAAAGAATTAGCTCCGACAATGAAAAAATTAAATAACAACAATAGGGGGGGAGAGAGAGAGAGAGCGAGAGACATGACGATCTGAGAAGAGGCTGGTTAGTCAGAAGCCATAGTATGTGACCATGATACTGTAATATATTTGGCCCCAGAAGCACAATAGCTACAATATCTGATTTATTATTCTCTTTCACAGACACAGACACAAATGGGCACACACACACACACACATAAACACACTGTGTGTTGATTACTACTCAGGGCCATTTTACACCCACCATGTATAAGTATCCATGCAAACATAGACAGAATCATATTCTGATAACGTTATTTCCTAACTGTAATCTTCCAGTATCAATTGAAAGCATTTATTTGGCATCAATACCTTATTTCAATTCAGTTCTCTTTTTCTTAAGGTTTTTAATCACAATATTTACGTCATTGACTTAAGTGCCAATATTTGGTGAGAAATATGGAATATAATCTTACACAGGGAACACCATTTTAGTACGGAGGATAGAGCAAAATTGGTCTAGGGGAGACCAACTCTGAGCTGTCATTATAGAACTCAAACTATAGGGTGCACTTCTCCAATTTGAACGCAATACAGTTCACTGCCTGGAAAATATCAGAGTACTAAAGTAATCAGTTACTTCTGGAATTTGTTTGTCCAATCATGTAACACTGCCAAGGACTCCAGAATCCACAGTAAATGCTGAAAGGAGAAAGCCCCCCCCCCCCCCCGTTTTAGCCTACTGGGAACATTGAATGGTAGCTACCGCCTACCAGCAATTGAATCCACCAACTTTAACAAAATGTTCTGATTAAGGGTCTGGTTTTCCTTGAATGATACCTGGCCCGGCCTGATTTTTCACCCAGTCAATCAGCATCTAGTAGGCAGGACGGGACAGACAAAATACAGAATCGGGGAAACCATAGTGAGCAACAGAAAAGACATGTTGGTTCAGAGGTTCAAAGCAAGATATTAATATAGAGGAAAGTGGCGCTTGGTTGTTTAACTGGAACCTTGCTTACGTCTCGATTCTCGATACCTTTTATAAAGCCAACAATGCCAAGTTATACCTTGAATACGCTGTTCTTTACCTAATACGGTTCATGTATGTTGCTTAAACATATAATTTCAATATTCTCTCCAGAAAAAATGTTCACTTCACAGTGTGGCTTGCCAGCATTGCTACCGGCACATTTTATTCACAATGAGAAAGCTGTGAAGGACCTGCTCAGCTCCTCATCTGTCCTTAATAGACACTCATCTGAGACAGCTGTACTTGTTTGTTCATGACAGCTGTTCGTCCATAACAAGTCCACAACCAAAAATATGCACAGATGAGTCAAGAAAATGGAGGGACTGACCGCTTTGTAGGTAATGCACAGCTATGAACCGCTGCTTTTCTCTTGGAAATACTAAAGCCTTCATACAAAGAGACCCGGATGCCTTGACCGGCCAAACAGGCAATAAGTTCATAAGGGCAACGGTGAACCTAGTGCCTTGGTTGAACATCCCCCGAGCCAAGTGCCTGTTGATGAACCTCACTTCACCTCACGGTCACAGCTCTCCCCCCAGAGGGGCCAATCAGAACAGGTTTCCACCTGCTTGAACGGGACGTGCCCTGACCATGAAAGACCACACAATCCGAACCAAATCATCACCACGGCCATGGCAGACTAAAGCTGCGAGCCCACAAAGAACTACAAGTTTGAATATAAACCTTAATCGACAACATTCACATCAGAACAGTATAACCGTGATAATAATAAAGACATGTCCGAACAAACACTTTAAACCCTCCTCACCATTAACGGTGAACTCATGATTATAACGTGTAACAGATTGACGTATTGTTAACGATATGATTCTGTCTACTTAAAGAGAACAACTTAGCTGTAAGCGCGTCACTGATTAGACGACATGTATGTGCTCACCTCTAAAATCCCCGCACCATTTAAATAAATAAACGATAGATAGAACAACTTGTTGATTCAAGTGGCTTGTTGACATTCACACAAATAGATTGACTATCACCGGGTAATGAATAATTCATATTGAAAGTAAGGCTGCAGGTAGGGTTAACCCATCTCTTATACTCCATATAGGTATACTGGTTGTCCACTTTAAAAGTGGCATATATGTTTAGTCCAAAAATCTATTTTAAGATTTAAAGGACATATATTTTGTAGATTTGACACACAAAACAGAGTAAAAATAACAATACTAACACAATGAGCAAACTCCTGTGAATATTTCATATCTTAAAGGTTGGGTATGGAATTCTCTTTTTTGGGCATTTTTGCAAAATTACTTGGAATCCTTATCATAACCCACTTACAGCCAATGAGTTAGAAGTACTGACATGAAAATTAAACAAGTCAATCATCTGTGGAACAGGCAGGGCTCGAAAAACTCCAGCCAATGATTTCCAGAACCACCGAGTGGCATTGGACAGTAAGTACGTCAATCAAATGGTCGTACTGCACTCTCACTCCCCCTCTGCTGACGTTTCGCAAATCCCATACCCAACCTTTAATGAAACAAGGGAAAGACTGGAGTCCGGGACGGTTCTAGATAGTTCTCATGACATAAACGACATCTCATGACAGTAGTTTGAAAATCTGCATTTTCCTGTGTTAGTTACATCACAAGTGGGAGTGTAGACAAGCAACACTTGCAACAGTCCATTGGGTAGGCTGTTAGACTAATCTACCCAGCAGACACCTAGGTGGACACGCCCACTTGGGATGTCACTTAAACACAGGCGGCAGGGCTAATCAAACTCAAACCTGGTGGCATACTATCACGCCTTAATTGACTATAGAAATACATATTTTTGGATTCATTGGCATGATACATTTTCCTCCTACAAATGAATGACACCAGTGTGCCTCCAACCCTGTAAACCACAGTTGTAAATTAAAATAATTAAAATAGAAACACGATTTTTCACACCATGCGCGATACAGAGGCAGACGAAGAGAACCAGGAAAGCACAGAGCGCCTGGCCATGGATGGAATGAACATGGAGTCCAGAACAGCCTGGAGGATCGCACCCACCTTGACACGAATGGCTCGCAGGAACATGATTCAGACCCTTCAATGACTTCCACTCTTCTGGTTATATGAAATCGTCTTTTGTTATGCTGCTTTTTGAAATATTAAAGGAAAACCTGTATTGGAGTTTATTAATGTCCATTTTGACACAAAATTTTTGTATTTGATTTTCGAATATAATATACATATTTTTTCTCGGCACTTTAAGGTTGAACATAACATTCCCACAAATGGAACTCTATTCTAAAAGTTGTAAACTTTTAGAATAGAAGAGACCTTTTTATTTTCTCCTTTGGGGGTAATATATCCTCTGAATTTTCCCTATCTCCTGGAGCTGTGGGCAGCAGGAGCAGTGTAGACCTGCAGACCGAATGCAGGTCCACTGCCAGTGCCTTGATCAAGGGCACAGGCAGGAGAATTAAAGGTCCCATGGCATGCATGTACTATTCATGGATGCTTTAATATAGATATTAGTGGGCCCCAAACACAGTATTTGAAGACGTTCCCGAAATTCAGCCATGGTGCAGAATTACAGCCACTACGAGCCAATCGCACATTGAGCTTTCCCCAAACGCGGCGTTTCGGTGTCTGTAGCTTTAATGCAAATGAGGAGGAGAGAGGTGGGGCAAGGAGGAGGGTGGGGGTGTGGCCCTGAGCAGCTTCCTGCCACGGTACCATTCGCTCTGTTTATAACAGAGCGAATTGCTCCGGCGGGAGTCCTGGAGCTTTATATTTAAACAATATCATATTATACATAGATATCTATATCAAATAATATTTAGTATTACGGCCAAAGGCTGTGTGAGCCTCCAGACGATATTATGAATCTCAAACGACTGCCTCCGGTTCTCCGACGTCTCTGGTTCTTCCACATCAATCTGAAGTAAACTGAACCACGACATGGAGGAGAAAGGGATTGTTGACCGCGGTTGTCTCCTGCCGGACACCTAGCTGCCGACGGACCACTGCCTCCTACAGCGGGCAGTGCCAAGGCGGTCCTCAAGCGGGAGACATACGCTGGCAACAATTACTTTCTCCTCCATGTCGTGGATCATGTACTTCAGGGAGTCAAAGCCAAAGTTCCTTTCCCCCAGTTCCTTCTCAACCATGGCTGAGATAACCCCCACTACGAGTCTCGTGGTGGAAATACCAGAGACCATAGTCCGACGTGTTATGCGCCATAATACCAACAGCAGAGCGGTTATCCAAATAACACTTGTGTTACAGTGTGTGTAAACACACCCACACACACACGGCGGTCGCACGGTCGTATCTCATTGGCGGGCCAAATTCTCTGAGAGAAAGGGGAAGTGGCATCTCCCCTTATGACGACATACGGGGAAAATTCCAAAACTGCGCTTCGTTTTTTCCCAAAGGCGGAGCAGAATGCCTAGTGCTCGTTTTACACCCAACGAAATTTCTAGCTACTGGGGGAGCATAGGTAGGCTAGGGGAACTCATATTAATGTTAGAAATGTTCATGCCATGTGATCTTTAACCTAACATGCACGTCTTCTGGTGTAGGCAATGCATTAGTGATGTATCAAACACATTTGTATCCAAAGTGAAATTGTATTTTTGTTTTGATAAGGTGGCACAACAACATAGTACAAGTATAACATCCTTTGTTCCATTCATAAAAAGCATGAAACTCAAGCTGGGAATTTGTTGCTACCAATATGTGCATTAATGCGTATTGAGCGAGTCCTAAGTGAAACTACAAACACTACATACAGAGTATAAACATAATTTAAGACATGATTCATTCAGCTCTTTGGTTACGAGTCATTTGGTAACAAGAAGCAAATGTCATTTAAAAAAAGGGGAACAACTTGCAGCCGTGAAGAGCTTTTCCACCCAAACTATTAGCATATACACTCCAATAGTGGGGAAAGTAAAGTCACACTTTGATATGCATCTTGAACGAAGAACACAGCTCTACTGTGTCGTAGGGTGTACTGAATGAGGAGCCTGTGGAAGCGTCTTCAGAAGTGAAGAGTGAGGATAGAATAAAAGCCTGATGTATACCGTAGTAGCTGCTGATCGTAGGTCCCACACAGGACTAAAGGCTGCACAACGCACGAGTAAATTGCTGGTATTTCGGAATTGCAGGCGAGAAGCAGTCTGCAGCAGTCCACAGGTTTGACGAACAGTCTAAAATGACATCAGAGAGTAAAAAAAAAAAAAAAAAAAAAAAAAAAAAAAAATCGATATTGGATGAATTGAGGCACTGAAAAACAAATATACATTCCAAGAATGGAAATATTTTAAAGTAAAGCATACCAAAAAAAAAAAGAAAGCATCAATCCATTTTTTTTTTTTTACAACGATGAAAAGTAAGAGCATTTTTTCCATCTTCCTGAACATGGACAGCCCAAGAGGGAGTCCGCCTCACACACATCGTGTCGATTACTTTGAGGGCGGGACTTTTGTTTGACAGCACGGTTTGAGAGTCCTACGGCGACGAGCTCATCTCTTTCCAGACTTCATGTAGGAGGGGATGGCCCCGCGGGCCGTGAGCCCTTCAAAGCGTTTGTATGTGTAGTTGATGAACACCCAGTCCTTGTTCTTCAGGTCCGTCTCCGTCTGGTTGGACACAACTGGAGCAGCTGGGAAGAAATACACAAGAATGATGATAAGAGAGTCGAGCCCGGGGAAAATATACAGGGGCGTGGATGGATGGATGCGTTGTAGACGTGTCCTCACTTGTCGGCTGGAGAATATCGGAATCGGGGAACTCGTCAAAGTTCGACGTGTCGTCGATACTTTTGATCTCGATGGGAATGGCGGCGGGTCTCTCTCTGGAAGAACAAACGGAAATCGTCAATGAACAGTAATGTCACTTTCGACGCCAGCAGGTCTGCAGTAAAGATCCAAAAGGTCCCCACCTGATGTGGTCATAATCCACCCCCTCGAAGAAGGCGTTGCTCTTGATCTCGTCCACAGTTGTGGCTCCGACCCGGTGCTCCTCTTCACAGCAGAACCTGCAGTGGCCAACATGAAGGCGCCATATCTCGTCAGCGCTTTGTGACGCAAACGCAGTTTAAATGGGTCACAGCCGAATTGCACTCAAGCCAAAAGTCAATGGCGCTCCTCAGAGACCCAAAGTATGGCGGGACTCAGTCTCCCGATAACAGTGCCTGGCCGATTATGTACGTTTGAGGTCAGAAAGGCTATGCTGCCCCCTTGTGTACATTGGTAATGGGTGGTAGAAGTATAAACACAGGCAGCTCTGCAGAGATCCATGTCCTGTCTTTGAGCAAGCAAGCTCTAATGCAGGAGTGTATATCCCACTTAAGTGAACTGCCTGTTTAAACTCAAATTCAAACACTTTAAATTGTGTTTTTATGTGTTTCGGGCCGACAGTTCCAAGAAGGAGGGTGTAGGTGTAATCCCCATGGTAACGACCCAGTGCAAATAAATCGTTTTTATAGCTAGTACGTGTCGTTGAATACGAGTGTTTTGATGACCAATGTATTATGAAATGCGCTGCGCAATGCGGCGTTGTGCTGGAAGTGTCTGAGAAGCTTCACCCTCTCGGTATGAGCGATCAACATTAATGCCCCGGGACGTAGCTCCACACATCCACACGGAGCCGAGTGTTATCAAACCTTCTCTGCATTGCAGTCTAATCGCTGCGGCTAACGGGCACGGGATTGGACCTCGGCTGCTATTTTATACCATTTCTATTATTTTAGTAACGGTGACACCACAGCACGGATAACTATGTTTAAGAATATAGACAACATACAAAAACATTTAAAAGCAACAAATGATACGATTTCTGGTTCACTGGCACATGATACAACCTGCGTGGGGACGGGGGTTCAAGCCCACACTGTAGCGTACCTCAGGATGAGTTCCTTGGCCTTCTCGGAGATCGGTACTTCTGGGGGAAAGATGAGCGTCTCCTGCCAGTTCATCACCTTCCTGTACGTCTCCTGTGGGGTCTCTGAGCAGAACGGTGGGTAGCCTGGGAAATCATATTAGATGCTCAGAATCCACTGAATCAAAATCGGCCTGTTTAAACTTAAACGAAAATTTTCTTGAAATATTTCAAGCCTTCGCAGAGGCAGCAACGCCCGCAGAAGATCTACTGAAACATTTCCTCCTTCTGTTTCCAGAGGACATTGACCCATTTTACTGCTTTGAAGGGCATTGTAATGTTGTTAAAGTTGAGTTACTTGCCGCAATCGTCTCAATTCATGTTATTTGTTCAAAATCTTTTTGAAACTTCAGATCACTGTGTTACACAGTTGTTACGGTTTTAAGTTCCTTTGTTTCATGACTCTAAATGGTCCATTTGTCGAACTGGTTTATAGGTTAATTTGCAGACACAAGGACTTGTAGACGGGGGAAGACCCACGTGCTCAACTCTAATTTTGCAACGTGTATTATCTTAAAGAGGTGTTCCACAGTTACCTATCAGCATTTCATACATGATGACCCCCAGGCTCCACCAGTCACAGAGCTTGTTGTAACCGTTCTGCATGAACACCTCGGGGGCGATGTAGTCTGGGGTGCCCACCGTGGAGAAGGCCTGTTCAGGAAGACCCAGAGAAGGGCAATGGGTTCACAAGAGATGTTAGGAGAAAACATTGATTTTCGAGGGTTAGGAACACAGAACGAATACCATAGAAGCCTCAGTGACTATATGACATACAATACATTGCACCAATGTTGCAAAAATTCAGATCCTCACCAGCTGTCTCCTGTTCCGCTTCCACGTCTCTGCTTTCCTCTTAGAGTTCATATTCTGAAACGCTGAGTAGAGCCATGGTACATTTGAAATGAGTCTGCTCAAATAAATGCCCTCCCTTCCATAAACATAGAAAATGTAAACATGATCTACATCAGGGGTCTCAAACTCGCGGCCCGATTGAGGCCCGCGGGAGGATATTTTGTGGCCCCCTATTTGACATCAAGGTTTAGTGTGCGGCCCGCGCGTTGTTGTCAAACCAACATTTTTGCTGAGTCGCTTGCCACGCTTTTTTATCACTCGTGATAGGGTGACCAGATGTCCCGGATTTGCCAGGACAGTCCCAATTTTGAGTTGCGTGTCCCGAGTCCTGACAAAAGCCAAAGGACGCTAAAATGTCTCAGATTCCACCAACCACTATGAAATGTCCCCTGTTGTCAGCCATTACATGGCCAACGTGATCTAATTATAGCCCGATCATAAACTCAGATTGGGTCAGTTGTGCTACTTTTTTTTTGTGGAATACTTGATGTGACCCAGCCTGACC
This sequence comes from Melanogrammus aeglefinus, assembly GCA_900291075.1. Taxonomy (NCBI): domain Eukaryota; kingdom Metazoa; phylum Chordata; class Actinopteri; order Gadiformes; family Gadidae; genus Melanogrammus; species Melanogrammus aeglefinus. The sequence continues at coordinate 299,885 of OLKM01000013.1, forward strand.
CAGACTCTACCTCCAGCGGCCCCCAGGTAAGATGAGTGTGAGACCCCTGATCTCCATGATCTCCATGATGGCGTCACTGACTTTGTTTACTGAGGTCGCTGGGCAGGCTGTGGTTCAGGTTCTTGTAGAACTCGGTGCGGTGGGCTCTCTTCAGACCCGTACACAAGCCGAAGTCTGACAGCTTCACGTGACCCTGGGACCATGGCAAGAGGATCACCATTAAACACGTTCTTTGCATACACTTATCGTCATACAAACACAAACGAGTCACATTGATATTGGTTGCGCGAGCTCGTGGCCCTGTCCCTACCCTGGAGTCCAGCAGCAGGTTGTCGGGCTTGATGTCTCGGTGGATGAAGCTCAGCTGGTGGATGGAGTCGATGGCCAGCACGGTCTCCGCTATGTAGAACTGGGTGGCCTCCTCCGTCAGGGTGTCCTTCTTCATCAACAGCGTCATCATGTCGCCTGTGTGAAGAGGCACAAGGGCGGCGTTGTGAACAGAGATGGCTGCTAGGTGGCTAAGGCCCTGCCGTGAGGATTACATCCAAACAGCCGCTGCCCACAAGACGCTTTTTACACTGCCAAATACGCCCGCCTTATGCACACCTTTTTCCCGGCATGGTCCCCGAGTTAACACTGCCCAAGGTAAATTGCCTGCTTGAGCTGGCCCCCCAATTAACCCTCCCGGACCCTACACACGTTGGCGGTTTCATTTTGATGTAAATGCGATTCGATGGCTCCGCGGTTCCGGGGGCGGGACTTGGGTAGAGGTGTTGTTGCGCTGTCTCTACAACAGAGGCAACGCAGCGATATCAACATGAGTAGTTCTAACTGGAGAGACGAGTAATTCCGCGAGCTGCTGACCATCATGGGAGAGAAGGTGATGCAGTTGCATTTAACGAAGACGTGGAAAGATGGTGATGATCTATGAGAAAGACGCAGAGGAACGTTCCTTGCGAGGCTTTTGTCAGAATAAAAAACAAGTGGTCGGCCAAATAAAGAATATGCTGGTGATTTTGCACTTGTAAATAGTTAATTGCGTTTGTAGCCTACACTCATACACACATACACTCATGCTTGCATTTAGGCGTCTTCATTCATAAAAAAATTAAAACATTCGGGAGTATACAAGTTATTCTAAAGAGGTCTAGGCTCCGTACGTAGCCCCGCCAACTCCAGTGAACCAAGAAAGCTGGCGCTGTGACGAATGGTGGATTTTACCCCCTTTCACACAGGCAAGACGGGGAAATTGCCGGGAGTGCCAAGCCGCGACCAAACCGGCAGTGTAAAATGCCTATAGACTAACAGTTATGGGGTTTAACCAATGGAATCATGGGGACTAGACTAATTTGCTAATGTGCATTGCTCTGGAATCTGATTTCATTTCCAAAGGGCGGTTTCAACTTGCACAGACAAAAAAGCCTTGTGACGCAATTGGATGGACCTATGACCAATCAGAGGAACGGAACCTGTGACACATCAGTGGCAGCCGTTTGGGTTGCTTGCAAGGATTCTCGCTCCCTCTTTACAGTCATCGTTCTAAACCCGCCCCGTTTTACATAAAACTGTTTTGATTGGTCTGCTTGAAATCTGTCTGAACGGGAGGGAAGCCAGACATGTATTAAACATGATCTTGCAGATTCGTCTGGTTTCAAAGCTCATTGTTAAGGGTTGTAAAGAGCAACAGCAGGAAGCCCTACCTCCTGGGAGGAACTCCATGATGAGGTAAAGGTTCAACTTGTCCTGGAAGCTGTAGAACATTTTGACGACCCAAAGACTGTCTGCTTCAACCAGGATGTCCCTCTCCGCTCGAATGTGTCCGATCTAAAGACAACGTGAAGTCATACTCATTATTCAAATAATGTCCACACAACGACTCGTATCAATATAGAATACCGCACATAACATACTACAATTCAATGACTAGACCAGGCAAGTTCAGCCGTTTCAAATTTTTTTAAATAAATACCCAACCAAATAAAATACTTTGACAGAGATCAATCTAGCACAATACTACAACATTAAATTAAATACAAGGATTATTTTCTAAGTCAGCCAGGATACGTTGGCCATATTTTGTTATATCAAGGCTGGATACGAACAAAGTACCAGCTCTTTGGTGGGAAGAGATCTGCAGCGAAAGAGCTTTGTTATTCGAAGTACACTTTTGCATTGTAAAAGCTTTGTAAATTAATTGAGTTCTCTAGTCGTGAAGTGTTAGGTAGGGCCACTTTAAGTACCTGTTCCTTTTCCAGCATATCAGCTTTCCGAAGAATCTTCATTGCATATACATGTCCCGTGTCTTTCTTCTGCACGAGACGAACCTTAGAGCAAACAGAGAGTCGTGTTAAAACCAACAGACCCTCCATGAATACCAGGGTTCATTCTTTGATGAGGAAACTATGGTGAAAAATGTTCAGCAAGGTCGCTTCATCATTGCATGACTCCAACGGCCATGAATGACAAAGAGAATGCGTTGGAATGAAACCGCGATGGGGTTACGCAACACGATATTGTGAAGCTGTGCCTCTGTGCAACAACCTTGATTAAATGATTGGGGCTCCAAACCACTTCCATCGACGAGTCCTAAACTCTCTTTGAACTGTGCACTCTGGTGCCCATTTCTTCTAAATGGCGTTGGGTGTAGAGTCCTGTATCGCCTCATTCTTGGTAAAAAAAGCCCAGGCGCCCTGGCCCAGTCCGATCAGAATTCTTAAGGGTGGGATCAAATACCTCTGGCTGGCCATGATTGGCTAACGCCGGACCAGCCATTGGCCGTCGAAGCTCAGAGCAGGCCACGACGGAATCAAACAGACATCGCAGTGGTCACGAGGACAATGGACAAAGGCAGATGTAGTTTTAAGAAGCTGTATTAAAGCGGAACTGTCGCGACTATTTTGGTATTTCTTCATTTTTTGAGTTTCGGGTTTGTGTGTCTCATGCTGAGCAGACTTTTTTTTTTTAATATGTCTAATATTGAGCGCCTCAGCCATGGCAGTTGTGAAACGGGCTGCGATGTAACGCATGGGGAAATGGAGCCCCGTCCGCATTACGTCATGCTTTGAGTTGTTATTGTCAGGGTCTGAAAACATTATGGAAAGCAAACCCTACCAAGAAATAGTTTTTTTGCTTTACCATGTCTCGCTCAAAAGGGAAGTCTCGCTTTGAAACCTTGTGAGATTACTTTTGGCAGGATGAGAAAATTGGAAATGTGAGGGTTCAGAGAGATGAGTGCCGGCAAGGGTTTGTTGTGACGTAGAACAGAGAGCGTGTTCTACGTCACAGCGTGTTCTACGTTAACTCCCAAGTGTTATCCAAAAGATTCGGGTGAAGGAGAGAGTTGAGAGAGATTGAGATAACAATAGGGAGATTTCCTTCAACAACTTAACATCAAGATTTCAGAGAGAGACTTCTCCTTGACTGAGACGTGAGCAGACACAATAACAAGGAAAAAGGACAAAAGTCAGAATCCCCTTAAGGGATTTTTAGATATTATTAACATCTGAGCCTGACAGTGGCCAAAACAAGCACTTTGAAAGGACGTACATTGACAGAGTGCAGTTTCACCAAGGGTTACATTGCAGCCTGTTTCACAACTGCAACAACTGAGGCACTCTCGCCTACTATTGGAAATTCGAAAGAAATGTGTCCGTATTGGTCACTTAGACCCAAAATTATGGAATAAAGGATCCATGATGTAAACGATCCAAAAGTCAAACAAATGTCATTGACCCAAAGCAATTTAGCCTCCCTATAAAATGTTGATTTATTTGACAATGATATTAGGGGTGTGCCAAAAAAAAAGATTCATATAAGAATCGCGATTCTCCTTTACTACGATTCAGAATCAATATAAAATCGCCCAAAATCGATTTCATAACTTGTTTTTTTTTTTAAAGCTACTGAGACATATTAATGTTTTGTGCAATAGTTGTGTTCCACATGATATTTTTGGTACTGCAACATTCCAGTGAAATTAAAATTGCATCTTGTTCAACTGTACCATTTTTATTATACAGAAGCACTTTCCAATTTATTTTATAGATAGCTTCTTCTAGAGTAGCAGTTGTGGTCCACACACAGTGGAAAAGGCACTTTCCTTTGAATTTAAAAGGCAGCATGTTTAACTGCACAATTTTTTTATAGAGACTTTTATTTTTTGTTAGTGAAGCAATATGTGATATTGCTTTTATGCAACAGTTGCAACAATTCCATCTAAGCATGGAAAAATGTTTAAAACTTAATACATGTGAAAAAGACACTTTAATGCCTCCATTTTTCATTCTGTCTTGCAAAGCAGACTGGAGCAGATCATGAGGATCCTTTGCACGCCTACAGATTGAAGTAGAAATCATTATGATACAAATCGTTTTGAATCGAAAATCGATTTTTAATCTAATCGTAGCCCCAAAAATCGGAATCGAATCGTGAGATAGTAAAAGATTCCCACCCCTAAATGATATGTTATTGTAGTCTGTGGTGACCAAAGATGCAGTAAAGAGAGAATCGTCTTGTGTGAAATGAGTCTTCCTAAACAGCCTCCTACCTCTCCAAAAGCCCCTCTTCCGATGACCTTCAGGGACTCAAAGTCCTCCAGGCCCAGCCGGGTGCGTTTCAGCCGAAGGAACTCCGTCTCCTTCCTGGCATGTTGAGATCTTCTGACCCGTTTCTGGTGAAGCAGAGAAAATCATATTAACAATACAGTATTTTTCCTGAGGAAATTGAATTGTACTATACGATGTTGTGTGGGCATGTCAAATAATAAATAAGGGTATACAAAAATTCTGGAGCAGCTTAGACTTTAAGGTTAAGAGACCACATTAAAGGATTTGCCTGGTTTTCCATTACCCTGTGTTAATGGTTGACACTATGTCGAGAAGAAAATCAGCAATGATTTGTTAAACTTCCACCATCCTGCTGGGTGCACTCTTTGTTTTGTACAACACAAGTCTATGCATAAGAGCTGTCCTTGTTGGTAGTTATCTCCAGTAGTGCCCACATAAGAACTGTCCTGGTCTGGTAGTTGTCTCAAAGTAGTGTCCACATAAGAACTGACCTGGTTAGGTAGTTCCACAAGTTGAAAGGTCGCAATCTGTAACATTTTAGCCAGCTCGTAGCTTAAAATAACCTGGCGATATCTTTCCTGAATGCTGACCGTTAAGAGATTTCAGTAAAGTTATCAATAACAACTCCTCCCATAGCTGATGTATTCTACAAACAAGTAATGCTGGCCAACCAGTACCGCTCAAAAGGTAGGAACCGTCTCAACATTCCCAAATCCCCCCCCACCCACGCAGCCGTCACAGCTGAGCTACGTTAGTTTGTGACATATGCTGTTGCTATGACAGTATTTTACAAGTATTTTTAGATTGTGAGCCAGTACTATGTGTTGAACAAGGCCAAAATACAAACTTACGTCTTCATCGGCCAATCCCTCTTGATCCATCACTTTTTCTAACTTCTGCTGTCTGAAAACAAGTCAATAGGAAATGTTGTTACTTGATTCATTACTTGTAGATAAACTAAAGCCCATTATTTACATATGGCGGCAGCAGATGCACAAGGTAAATACAAATGGAAAGTCAACAAAACGTACATGGTTCCAATGTACAACAAGTATGTACATTGGAGTGCGTTCACATTCAATTTTGTAAAGCAAGATAACATTTGAAATGCATTCCAAAACACAACACCTTACCTCATCTCCCTTTCCTCGTGCTGTGCTATTAGGTTACTGTAGAAGTTCTCCAGGGTCACTTTGGCCATGGTCACTCGGTCTTTAGTGTGGTTACTCATGGAGGAACAGGAGCTCTGGCCTGTCATTGCCATGGTACCTGGATGGAGCCAACACAGTTTCAGTTTCAGTTTCTCAGCAGACTGAGAAACTGACAATACTGCACAGTGGTTGACTACATTAACAGTAGGGCGTTGTACGCAACTCTGAACTTTCTAAGTTGACTCCCAGGCCCAATTCACCAGTTCAAAAGCGTAATTCAGCCATTCAGGCTAAAGAAATAAATCATCCCGTCAAACAGGGCGGTCACAGGGATAAGGCAAGTTAAGGTAAGTTAAGGCAAGAGGCACATTTTATCCCACCATAACAACCATACTGTATCGGAAAACAAGCATTGGATACGAGATGGATGGGCCAGCACAATAATAAAAGGAGTCTAAAGCGGGGGTAAGGCCTGGCTGTTGACAGATGACTTTGTTGATTTACATTGTACATTGTGTTGCCTACAGTCAAATGGACTGATTAGGCGTCCGGCTACAAAACCTAGACAAACAATTCTGAATGTGAACTCGCAAGATCAGGAGGGTCCTAAGAAGCTAGAACACGAAAAAGCTCAGAATTTTCCCAGGAAAGGTGACCCTAGTTCTGAAATGTTAAATGTTATAATTACAATTACAATTAGGTCATTTGGCAGACGCTTTTATCCGAAGCGACTTACATCGGTTAATACACACATTGACACACCGATGAAAGAGTCAACCATGCAAGGCGACAGCCAGCTCGTCAGGAGTAGTTAGGGTTAAGTGTCTTGCTCAGGGACACATCAACACTCAGCTGGGAGGAGTTTGGGATCGAACTAGCAACCTTTCGGTTACAAGACAACTGCTCCTGCTCCTGAGCTAAGCCGACCATGGTATCACCGGACAGGGAGCAAGGATGCCAAACACCACCATTATAGTCATTGAAGAGAGCCCTGGAGATTAATCAGATAGCGGCGTTTCCCCTAGATGGTTTCCAGAAGCGGTACTGAAGTAAGCTGGGTGCTCCGTGCCACAACGAGGCATAGTGTGCACACCGCCGTGGGACAGTGCTACCACACCAATGAGGCTGGTGTGTGTACCGACGCTGAAATGGCCTCAAACAAACAACTTTTGGAGCTTTTCATTTTCCTTGGCTTCTCGTAAAATAGGTAACAGACACCCTATCCAGACTGTGTGTCTTCTTCCTGCACCCACCTCTACTCTACCTACCATCTCCTCTCCTAGCTCAGTTCCTACCCTCTCCTCTCCTAGCTCAGTTCCTACCCTCACCTCTCCTAGCTCAGTGCCTACCCTCTCCTCTCCTAGCTCCCTAGCTCAGTTCCTACCCTCTCCTTTCCTAGCTCAGTTCCTACCCTCTCCTCCTCTTTAGGTTTTCCCATCTCCCATCTCAAACTCTCCTATCTCACCTACACTAAGTGACTTCCTGTCTAATAAGGGAGTACTTAAGAAGTACTGAATGAGGCAAACTATGTTAACCTCAAATTACCTCATTACAAGGGCACATTATGTTTTCTAAGAATATATAAAATGCTGACACACATGTTAAAATGGGAAGTATGGGATTCATCTGTCTTGGTAACTGTCTGCAAGAATGCAGCCTTTCAGCAAAAACAGGAAACCAAAACCGAAGGTTTACAGTATTCATGCGTGGTAAATATAAATAAACACTCAGCCATAGCAGTAGGTTATTTCGTCATATTACTTATTGTAAAAGTACTAGTACTGCTTATTTCGTTATATATGTGACGAATTCTGTTACTAATATATATCCGAAAGTATATTAGTAACAGAATACTTTTGTAATGCGTTAACTCCCACTTAGTCAATCATGCACCCTTCTCAAGCCATTATTACGTCTTAACAGTTCAAGAAAGTCTTTTTTCTAATTAATGCGAAAAAAATGAACATAGATAGATATATTTGTTTTGCAATTGTGTTTTCCATTTCACTTTGACAACTCCATTGATTTTCCCTATCATGCCCTGGTTTTTGTTTACTCCATTTGGGTTGATTGAAGCAAACAAGACTGCGGTTATCATAAACTATCAGAAGAGGCACCAGCCCCCCCCCCCCCCCCCCTCCCCCCCAGCAGAAAACACGGCGGTTGTCGGACTTTGAAGGCCTGGACATGTCTGCTGCCTTGAGCAGAAAAACGTTCAAGCATGTGTCGCCAACAGGGACTGTAATGTTGTCTGGACTTAAGCTAGGATGCAACGCTAAGCAGGCAACTTTCCCCTCGCTCACTGCTGAGCCAAAACTAAAAGACACACACACACAGTTATTTTGTCCATTAAAGCGAGAGATAAAGCCAACTCTAGGGATCGCAGAATGTCTCCAACGACCCCTCCTGAACCCGGAAAGTAGGTAGAGCCTGACATTTGCATTCTACCTTCAGGCTCCCACCTGGATAACAACACGGAGGCGCTGGGTCCCAACACCGTGTCACACACACACACACAAAGCTGATCGTTTCTTAAAACACACCCAGAACATCACAACTTGTTCCCAACACGTCTATACAACTACCATCTTAACATCAACCACAACAAACTTGTAACGTAGTCGTGAAGCTTCATCGCAGCGCTTCACTGTGATCCACCAGTCCAGTGTAGCTAGTCGCATAGCAGAGCCTCTTAGCGGAGCAGCTCTCAAATAGAAGCAAACTAAAAAACTTTAAACCTTTTTTTTTATCTTGTGGTGAATGTCGCAGCTTAAGCCCAACAGCTCCCACGCTAGGTGATATGTGTGCGTAGGGTTCAACGCCGTGGGGAGGTGAGGTAGCAAGCGCTAACTAACGTGAGTTAGTACTAGTGAGTGCCAAGCCAGCCCAGCTAATTTGTTTACAACATCTTGAAATGTTGTCATAAAGTCTGAGTTACACTGCAACAACTCGAACAAAGGTCCCTGTGCGTTACGGCCATGGTTAGATGTAGTGTGGCATAGTTTTTGTTGTGGACTTACGGTCGAAGGATCGCTCGTGTCCGTCTTTACTTCCCTTACTTTGGTCCAACTGAGGATGAGGATGATGATGATGAGGGCGATGACGCGCAGTACGGAAGAGGAGCGCTGCCAAAACATTTTCAAAACGTCCAGAGCGCAAACGTTTTGTGTACTCCTTCTGACACCTTCATAGTAGTCATTTCTTAACAAAAGTATACTTTTTTTTTTTTAAAATTTTAAGTTTCATAACACATATAAGGAAGCTACCAAAAGGAGCACCAATGCATCTGGTTATAAATACAGTACTATAAATAAGTCATAGGAATCTATCACATTGGATTCTGAATAACTTTTCGAAAAATGTACGAGATTTGACGTCTGCGGTTCGTCCGTGGATAATGTTATATAAGAACAGTTCATGCCACAGGGAGGCTGTAGGTGGCGGTAATGCGTCAAATGATGCCGAACTCAACGCAGCTGAAGAAGAATAAGAAAAAGAGCAGACCTAAAACAGCCATGCTCCTGCTTTATTAACAAATTTGTTATATGTCATCGCTTGTCAAAGTATCCAGTATTGCTCAGTCATTTTTTAATTGTTCAGTTTCTAGTCTTCCTACCATTCGCTACCCTCAAATGGTTGTGTTAAGTTGAGCTCACACATCCATTGCAGATGTGTTGACCAGGGGAAATGCCTCTATTAACCCTCAATGGAGTGACTATCAACTTTCCCTTCACTCCATATGAATGCCAGAATGATTACATGAGTAAAGTCATCGAATGCCTGCAACAAGTAAGTCATTGTTCAATTAGGCTACCCCCTGGACGTGTAACTTATGAATGTTAATAAGAAACCAAATGGTGTAAATAAAAGGAGGCAAATATGACCGTCATCAGGACCTAACTTCAGAGGATGGTTTCACGAGCCTTATACACATATTGCACTACATTACATGTTTGATATATGTACATTTATAATACCATATTTAATATACCCCTTTTAATGTAAAATAACTTCAAACTAGTCCAACACATTGGTAGGCTACTGTATGCTGCAAAATTTTGAATAGTTGCTTTAACATTTGAACCATCATGGCACCCACTTCTCTCCGTTTCATTTAGAGCGGGTTTTTCAGATGTTTATATGCGAGTTATAATTCGAATTATTATCTCTTCCCAAAGTATCCCCATTGACAAAAATAAAAGTTAATACTGGCCTATATTCTCAAATAACCTGTATCACCCTATTTCCTTTAAATGCACATCCATTATTTAAACCAATGAGATTTATGATAGAAGTGGTTTCTGCCAAGTGCGTCAATTGGGTGTATGATGTAACGATGTAACGAACCAAACCCAATGTAGTTTAACCCAACCGTTTATTTGCAAAAGTCCCATTTGTGACAAGTAAATCCCAAATTCTAATTCTAATGATGTCATTACATAGAAGGTGAATGGGGTCCTGGAAAGCCCAACCGGTACAGGGAAGACCCTGTGCCTGCTCTGTGCTACGTTAGCTTGGAGGGACCACTTTAAGGACACCATCTCCGCTCGCAAGATAACCGAGAGACTGAAGGGAGCCGAAATGTTCCCTGACATGCCGGTAGCCACCTGGGGTACTGCGGCCACGGATGGAGACGGAACAAGTATTTATTTAATGTTTTTTTTGCAGTATGATGTTTAATGGATAAATCAATAAGTTGTTTTGCTGTCACATACATTGTAAATCTGTTAACGATACAAATTGTCCCTTTTTTAATATCAATGTTTATGTTTTTGTGGCATCCAGCCTACTACACAGATATTCCAAAAATCATATATGCATCCCGGACACATTCACAGCTCTCCCAGGTGATCAGTGAGTTGAAAAACACTGCCTACAGGTGAATAACCTCCTCTCTAAGCTTTATGTCATTTCAATTGTCAATGGGGTGTTGTGCACCTCGGTTCATGCATGTACACGGTCATAAGTGATCATTCTACTTGTGTTTTGTTGGGCCAGACCAAAGATGTGTGTGCTTGGATCCAGAGACCAGATGTGTATCAACCCAGAGGTGATGCGTCAGGAGAGCAGTCACATGAAGGTACAGCTAGGATCGGTTGACGACGTCGGTCACTATTTATTTTTGCCTCACCTGAATCCTGCAATTAACTAACACAACGCAGAGTGTTTGTTGGCCGGATCCTTATCAGGGATCCAGCAGGGGCTACGTTGGATTCTACAAAGGCCATCTACTGCACGGTGTTGCTTTGAAACCTTTAAGGACACTTGCGTCACAGTTTAGTACTGCTCGCTGAGTTTGTGTTTGCGAATTGCGCTTTTATAGATCCCCCTCCCCCCTCTAGCGACATGATTGGTCGATACGAATATGAAGCAAATTCAAATGTTCTGTTAACCCACATTTGAGCATGAGATTTGAAAGTGATTTGAACTCGGGCTGCTCTGAATGACACTTTCTCTTGAATTACCAGGTGTGATTGAGCTGAATCTCAGATATAGGATCTGAAAACAATTGAATTATTTTTGACGCATTGTGTTTTTCCAGATTCATATGTGCAAAGCAAAGGTTTCCGCAAGGTCCTGTGCATTCTTCAACAATGTTGAAGGTAATTTTTACTTGATTTTACTGTTATCAATGTACAGCATGGATATCCCTTTCCCACAAGTGTGTACTCCTTACAATTTGAATCCTGCCAAACATGAATGAAAAGTGGTATAAGCAAATTCATTATAATAATTCATTATACTAAACTTGCACCTTTTTTAAATGTGTTAACAAAGTGCAAGTAAAAAAGAGTAACCAATATAATGACACAATAGGGCTTGGTAAGACAGACACTTGGAATGGCCCCACAGATGTAGGGTACCTATAGATCAACCAATCCAAGATTGAATCTGAGGCCTGTCCTAATAGTAATATATATATATATTTTTTTTTATGATAGAATATTAAATAAAAAGCAATGCCATCTATATAGGATGGAGGAACTGTCATGATGGTCTGTGTAGCTCAGATATGAGCAATAACCCGTAGTTAATTTTCATTCCGTGCACCCTCCTCACCAGAGAAAAGCAGCGATAAAGATCTGGTTAATTCCATCATGGACGTGGAGGACTTGGTGAAAGCTGGGAACAAGCACAGGTTTGATTAGATGTGTTTTCTTTATCATATTTCATTTATATCATGACATGGTTTGCATTGTTTTGAATAAAATCTGCATGTATTTCTATGATTTTTTTTTTTATCTGGTTGTTTTATCTGGGATAGTATTAACAATAATTAACAACGTTCACAATTGGCATTAACCTATGATAACTCTTTTAGGGCTTGTCCATATTATTTATCGCGTACCCTGAAGACGCAGGCAGATATCATATTTATGCCGTACAACTACCTCCTCGATCCAAAGGTGAGTACAATTTTAGATTTCACTATTTAATGATGCTCCTCTCCTCATGCCGGGTAAAACTGTTCCTTAATGCCTCCTTCCTCTTGTTGCCTAGAGCCGGAGAGCGCAGAATCTGGACCTGAAGGGGGCAGTGATAATCTTTGACGAGGCACACAATGTGGTAAGCAGCCAACGTCCCTCATATCTTTCACAGTCGTTTGGTAATGGCTGAAAAAATAAATGAATTTCGTTCACACACATATCGACAATCCCTACGGACACACTTGACATTTGTACTCCAGTGTGCTGGAGCATGTTCAGAGTGTTCCCATGTATCCATCCCACCCCTGTGTTCCCTGTGTAGGAGAGGATCTGTGAGGAGTCCACCTCCTTTGACCTGACCCCCTACGACCTGACGTCCGCGATTGAGGTGGTAAACAGAGTCTTGGAGGAGCAGGCCGAAGACGCAACCAGCGCGGAGCCCATCGCCGACAACTTTGCCTCGGGGTCTGCGAACTCTGGTGAGAGCTCTATTGTTCACCAGATACCTTCTCACACACACTGCAGGTCCCTCTCCACACTCATATGGTGAATAGATGGAAACGTGTTGTTGTTTTTTGTTTCAGATTTAAATTTGACCATCGCTGCAATTGCCAAGATTAAACGTAAGCATATTTTGTATAAAGAAACAACTTTTAAATAATCTACTCCTTAACTTTTTTTTTTTTTTACAGATGATATCATAATGAGCTTCTCAGGAATTCTCTTCTAAACTATTCCTTATTGTTTTTACAGAAATGCTACTGGATTTAGAAGCCGTCATTGATTCCTATGAAGTTTCCAGTGAGAAGGGCTTGACTAAACCTGGAAGGTAGATAATCGTACCACATTGCAGCGTCATACCCTGGGTCAGATAAATAATGGTTTGGATTGGATGGTGTAACATTATACATTGCTTTGATTCACAGCTTCATTTTTGAGTTGATTCAAGAAGGCCAACTTGACATTTGAAACCAAGAGTGCCATGTGTGACGCTCTGGAGCAGATCACAAGCTTTGTTACAGGAAGTAAGCAGATTTCAACATTATCCTAACACTGTTTTCATGGAAGAGTTGATGTTGTGTTCCTAAAAAGCATATTTTCAAGATGATTAGTGTTATTTCAAATTTGCCTTGTCATCTCTTCCACATTATGATGCGAGGCAAGACAATATCATAAAGACAACAAATTGATCTACTAATGATTGATTTCTCTCTTCAGAGACAGGAATATTCATGAACACCACTGGGTTACAGAAGCTCTCTGAAATCTTTCAGGTGAGGGTTAAATCAAAAGCTAGCTTCTGCTGAAAAACTTCTAATTGGATATGTTATTGAAGACTGAACCAAAAATTTAAATGTAGTTTGGTACAGTGTTGAACTTCCCATGTGTAAAAACATTTACTACTAATTGGTTGAAAAGCCGGAAGACGCTCTCCTCCCTCTAGTATAGACTTCGCTTGTTTCAAAAAGCCCATTAAAACAAGTAACGAGTACACTTTTACCCTGTGATGTACTACAATTTATAGTTGAAGCTGTAGTCTCCTTGTCTGCACACACCTTTCATAGACATGTAGTTGTATTTGACTTTACACTGAGAGGACAATGAAGGGGAACATGAATTAAATCCAGTCTGCTGGGCTCCATCCTAGCTGGTGTTTCGGGGTGAGCCAAAAGAAGGGAACCCAGAAAAGGAAATGCAGGCTAATACTGCTCAGTTCAAAGTGAGTATTAAACAAGCAAACACTGCGTGCTTGATTTGTATCATCGTTTGGAGACTAAAACCCTTAAACACACAATTGTTCGATAGGTTCATATCCATAAGGATAACAGCTTTAACAAGAAGCCACAGAAGGTAGACGTCTGGGCATCATCGTCAACGAAAAAACAAGGTACCTGCTACACAGCATGTAGCAAGACATCTGGAAGAGTTTCAGAGGTCAAATCCGGTTTTTTTGTGTTCTATTTCCCCACTTTACCCACTGCAGAAATAAGTATAGTAACAAATACAGCACATACAAAATATGTATATAGGTATATGTGACATTTATAAACGTAAATCTTTTTAATTTAAGGGATTCCTAATATTAAGGCCAATCAATAATGTCCCTACATGTATCGACTTGATACCAGTCGATGCTGGTATCAATATAAGTTTATTTAATTAGACAGATTATTAATCATGTGTAGCAGGAGCCCTGATGGGGCTTAAGGGTTAGCTGTCTTTATGAATAAAGTGAATTGAATTGAATATCGGTCACTATATCCTTTAAACTATGTTTAAAAGCAAATGTGTGTTCTCTTAAATCTTTGAGCTTCCCACAACTTTTGTGGTGCAATACATTTCCACCAGATACCACCCGTTGATCGTCATCATGAATGGGTGTACCTCATTGGTTGATTTCCTTACGTTTTATCCAATCCTGTAGGCAACATCTTGAGCTACTGGTGTTTCTCTCCTGGCTTCAGCATGCAGGACCTCAAGCATCAAGGCGTGCGCAGCATAATCCTGACCAGTGGCACCTTGTCGCCCCTTCAGTCTTTCACAGCGGAGATGCAAATGTAGGTCTTTCCGTCGTGAATCCTGGCCTTCGCCAGGGATCTAGGAATAGCGCAGACACAAAGTAACAAGTCCAAACTGAAATCAAGCATGCACTCATCTCTGAGAAGTTCTCCACCACAGTTTTGTTTTTTGTATACAGTTGTGTTTTATGTTTTAGCTCTAAAGGATGACAGAGGTCCGGCCTCGATGAACTCATAGCTGGCCAGGGGCACGTGCTTACGTCCAGGGATGAATTGTAGCCACCCTGTGTTGTGGCACCCCTTGTGAATGTCTCCCCTCTGGCCTCCATGTTCGCCCAGTCCCTTCCCCGTAGCGCTGGAGAACACTCATGTGATCCAGCGGGACCAGATCTTCGTTGGCGTCGTGGACCAGGGGCCGGACGGCGTGCAGCTCAGTTCCACTTACGACCGCAGGTACGCAGTCCCAGCGATACACAACGGATCAGTGAACACTTGACTTGCCTTTGCTGAACAGGTGTCTTTGTGTGTGTGTGTGTGTGTGCGTGTCCGTGTGCGTCTCTAAGGTTTGTACCTGAAAACATGGCCTCCTTGGGAAACACAGTTGGTAAGCACAACAGAAGCCAAGCATGTCAATAGCTGTAGGCATGCAAGCATTTCTCTCACAAGATGATTAATTAAATTTTGTCCCATTCCGACTCAAATATTTGTATCAATATATATTTCAGCCAACTTTGGCCGTGTGGTTCCCCATGGAGTTCTAGTGTTTCTTCCCCTCATATCCCGTGATGGACAAGACTCTGGAGTTCTGGAGGGTGAGCTAAATCCCAGTCGGTTGAACAGAAACCCGGGGTGTTATGACGGGACCTGAGGGAGTTAGGCCATCGAGTATCAACCCTGAAACAACTTGAGTTCTCATGGACATTATATCGCTTTGAATCTCGCATATGTCTGACGTCATTTGTGTTTATCTCTCTAGGCAAATGGGCACGCGGGTCGCATTGAAAACATGAAACCAATGTTTGTTGAACCTAAGGGGAAGAGCAATTTCAGTGAAGTTGGTGAAGTTTTATTTACTATTATTGATTGCTGACATGTTGCCCTTGCTGTAAATGTGTATTGTGTTTGCACTGTTGATATTATGACGCATCATTTTGGGATCGAACTAATGAATACCATGCCCTCTTTTTTTAGGTTATCGAGGGTTATTACAACCAAGTTAACGATGCAACATCCAAGGGAGGAAGCTTTTTTGCCGTGTGTCGTGGAAAGGTGATTTCATGATCCAACTAGAACTCTGTTACAGGTTAACATTTAAACTCCAATTGCACACAAATTTGTTCAGTAGCTAATTTTTCTACCGTTTTTCTACATCACAATGAATACCAAAATTGTACTGTCCCATTTTTTCCTAATAATGAATACACATATGGCCATAATGACGAATGACGATGAATGTACATTTCTTCCATTATTCCATGCTTTAAAACGGGGCCCTGGAAATGTCCATTTATTACACCATTAGTTGGTATCCTGCTAAAAAAAAATAACGAAAGCTCTGTTATTTTGTTCCATCCAGGCCAGCGAAGGGCTGGACTTTTCTGACAACTATGGCCGAGCGGTCATCATCACTGGCCTCCCGTTCCCGCCAAAGATGGACCCACGGGTCATGCTCAAGATGCAGTTCCTGGATGAGATCAGCAGGAAGAAGACTCCTGGAGTCAAGGTACGACGACGGCATTAATCATCCTAATATTGGAATTATTAGAGTGATTTTCACAAACTGAAAGCGATCAACGACCATCACAATCAGCATAAAGCAACGAAGAACGAAGGTCAAAGAGGCTCAGTCCATGCTCTGGGGGGTTTTAGAGTCTTGGGATGGTTGGTCAGTGCTCTGGGTGTGTTCTGTGCTGTCCTCCTCAGTGCCTGTCCGGCTCCGACTGGTACAGGCAGCAGGCGTCTCGGGCCGTCAACCAGGCCATCGGACGGGTCATCAGACACAAGGAGGATTACGGCGCCATATTCCTTTGTGACCGAAGGTTAGCTGCTTGGAGGAGATCATTGGGATTAATTGGTTGTGTCAGGAGTTTGAAATAAGTGATGTTTAATTTTGGTGGGGTCACTTGGATCATCCATCTGAAGCCATGTTTTAATTGGGGTTCATTCGTGATCTGTTTCCTGCAGATGCCTTAAGCAACATGAAATTCAATTTTTGTATTTATTTACTCTTTGGATTTTGGCGGGATATATGCATATGATGTTGATGTTTGCTCTCATCCACATAACTTTTCATGATTTAAAACCAACCAAAAGATTAATATTGACTGGATTTCCACTGAAAATCCATAGATTCCCCCTACTTTTACTTTTGCTTTGATATATGGCCATGACATCTGGCAAGGTGTACCACAATTTTTATTATTTTTAATGGGATCCAAACCGCATAGTATTTTAGGATAAATAAGTAAATAATGAATCATTTGAGTGAATTAAAAGAAGAATAGATCACTTTTATTTTTTTAATTGTTTTGAATTTATTCTAGTCTATTTAAAAATGTAATTATTTCTTAAGAAAAATACCGTTCCCCACTTTTTTTCTGTGCCTCCAGGTTTAAAAACGCAGACGTCCAAGCCCAGCTGCCCAAATGGTTGAGGCCTTACATACGCAGATATGACAACTTCGGCCATATGGTCCGTGATGTCGCTCAGTTCTTCAGAGTGGCCCAAAAAATGGTATGTTCAGAGATGCAACGCAAACCAAACCTCTATTTGAATACTTCTGTGATAAATGAATCCTACACACCGCATATTTTGTTATTTCGGGTTCCAGAGGCCTCTGGTTCCTAAGGCAGTCGGCGGCAGGGATTCCTCAAGCGGCTCGGGCACTCCGGGTTCCAGCTCCACCGGCTGCTCAGGAGGTCAAAGCAGTGGTGTTCAGGCTCCACCCGCGGCCCAGAAGGCCAAACTACTGGATTCCCACGTTCCTAGTCTCAAAAGGAGGAAATTGAGTGAGTATCACGGCTAATTCATGATGGTTAAAATGCGTCAAAGTATTTTGACCCAAAATGACAGTACGTCTCACCCCTCTGTTATGAATTCACATAAATGAAGGGTAGGAAAAGTGAGTTTTCAATGTGTCTTTGGCCTTCTTGTCCGTCAGATGAGCACCCGGGAGGCGATGGGATGGCCCGGCTGTCTATTCAGTACAGCACCGAGATGCCAAGCAGCCAGAGACCTGGGACCCTGATGGACGCCCTGGCTCACAGTGACCGGCAGCATGGGGAAGAGGGAGAGGGACACTCGGGGGTAGAGATGGTAGGATTCCATATGAAATGAATATTTAGTAAAAATGTGTAAGAATAAACAAAGAATCTGTTATAGTATTTGATCCAATGTTTTTTGTTGTGGCTTTTATTTCTCTGTTGTAATTAATCTTAAAAATGTACGTCCTTATTTTATAATTATTACTGAACAATGAAGACATTGCATTGAGTTGTTTATTGATTGTAGTTTTTGTTGATGTCCTCTTCTACTGTGTGCCTGCTGTAGGCCAGCGGTTTGTCCACACGGTCTCTTCAACATGACAAAAACATGGATGATAAATCTCGGGGAGGGAAACGGAAAATCAAACTGGTCCAGGAACAGGTAGGAAATACATGCCAAAATAACCAATAATCGCAAAAACGTATTACCATTACTTAGAATAGTTAGAATAGTTAAATCACTTTATTTTTTTATGATTTAATAATTTGCTTTATAGCTCAAAGAAGGTCAGGTATATAGCCGATTCAATGAATTACCCTTTGCATCCAACCCTCCATAACGTTGCGATCTACACAGACTGACACCAAAACACCAAATCGCTCTTTCCAGAAAAAGAGCGTTCCGCCGGGCGCGTCGGAGGCGAACACTCACAGTAAGGCCCGGCGCTTCCTGACGGAGATGAGGAAGTCTCTGAGCCAGATGAACTACCAGAAGGTCATGGAGGGCGCTGCAGGCCTACAAGAGGCTGGACGACCTCGGCGTACTGCAGGCAGAGATCGCCGTCCTCCTGGTCGACGCCAACACCCACGTCCTCTACCGTGGCAAGTTCACGTGTGTGTGTGTGTGTGTGTGTGTGTGTGTGTGTGTGTGTGTGTGTGTGTGTGTGTGTGTGTGTGTGTGTGTGTGTGTGTGTGTGTGTGTGTGTGTGTGTGTGTGTGTGTGTGTGTGTGTGTGTGTGTGTGTGTGTGTGTGTGTGTGAGTCATGTAGAAGATGTAGACATGCAAGTACTTCTTTGATGGTGTTTAACCAGGTCATCTCGTATTGTCCCTGTTCAGACTCAAATGTTTGTGTTAATATCTTCAGCTAACGTGTGGTTCCCCATGGACTTTTCTTATGAAAACACCACAAACAATAATCCTAGTCCAAGTAACTTCATAATCTTTAGTCCTGTATATTTATAAATGGCTAACAACCAGCTGTCAAATGTTGCAGGACTTTACAAATTCCTTCGACCGCACCATAAGAAGTTATTTAATGAGAAATGCCAGGAGCTGACGGGTCAAGGCTGTGGATACAAAGAAGAGGACTCACTCTCCAAGGAGGAAAAGGAGGCTCTCGTTCTGCAACAGACCGGTAAAGTCCTCAAACATGTATCACTTAGCACTTCCTCTATAGGTTGAGAATTAACAAAATATTAAAAACACGATCTTGTGGAAGAGCAGTATGGCTTGTCCGTTTTTAATTTGGTGGAAATGCCCATGTCGCATTTCCAATGTGTTAGCCTTGTACTTTCTGATACACGGACCAGATTTCATGAGGCGTGAATACATTGCACCGCCATTGATTGCACTCAGCCCATCCACCAGTCTAACTAATGACGCATCGACCACGTTGTCCATTTCCAGCCCCTCAGGGCTGACGAGCGCTGGGGGGGACAATGGGTTGGAATTAAATGACATTGTAAATTGGAAAGGTCTTTCATCAGTATAATGTGCCAATAACCATCATTATGTGGTTTTTTTCAAAGCGAACAAGGGGCAACCCGGTGTGAGCTCCCACTCTGGCCCCCCTGGCAATCAGCTGAACACCAGCCTGCAGCTCAACAAGGGAGGCCAGCATCTCGGCGTCCACATCTCAAGTGGACATTTGCATAGACCAGGCCAGACGGGTAGATTACAATTAGTGCACACTTTCCTCCTCAAGGTTCACAGCATGCCGGCCACAGACTGGGATGAGCACACTGCAACCAATTACAGCAAATTAATCATCAGGTTTTCCTGTAGCCATTTTCCGTTCTGAATTATTGATTGCGTCGGCTGTAAACGCGCATTCTGTGACGTCTTTCACAAGGTGACGGAAAAGGTCCAAGGGAGAGCTTTCTGGCAGACGTGAAGAGAAAGCTTCGGAGCGGAGATGTCCAACCAGCTTCTTCTGGCCATGCAGGCGTTACGAGAAAGACGACAACTATGAGAGCCTGATCGCCATCGCGGTGGGCCTCCTGACGCAGAAGGATGACAACCTGGTTCTTCTAGAGGGTAAGACTGTGTGATGAACGTATCGCTTTGAGCTGAGATTCACCATGTCAGTCGCTCAAGAAAAGAAATAAAATAGTTTGTCTTGTCTCCTCATACACTTTGGGTTAAAAAAAGGGAACATGAAAGTGAACGTGTGTGTTACCATGTCAAATGTGTATTTTGTGTATTAGTCATTGGGTGGTTAGGGTTAGTGGTTTTGTTTTGATTTCTTATTTTTTCTGCTTTCAGGTTTTGAAAAGTTTGTTCATCCCCACCATAAGAAGCAGTTTAAAGAGATGCTGGGGGATTTGAAAGGATAACCCGGCCCAAACAGCCAGCTGAGAGGCCATGAACTATGCTGATGTTGGAATAGGTGAACTATGTTACTGTTTTTTTAAATCAAAATGATGCCAAGGTAAAAAATGAGAAAGTACATGTGTATTGAAATCCAGACTGCCGATTCCTCCATTCACTATTACTGTAATGTATGTCCTATTTGTATATGTACTGTAAAACATGCATTCCATCATAATATTGCTTTGCTCACAAAATACTACAAAAGAGGGTTTTTGGACAATTATAAAGTGAAATATATTGTGTATAGAAATGTTATTGACTAATCGTTGAAAATAAATATTTTTACACCCATGTTTCAATTAATCATTTGCATATGAAATTTGGTCTGACAAGCAATTATATTTATCATTTTATTTGACAGAATTGATCTCTTAAGCCCTGAGACACATAAAATGTGTCTGTGTAAATAAAGACGTCATATTTGAAATAAAAATAAAATCTTCAGTTTACTGTTGTCTTAATTAGTGGAGATGCAAGGCAGAAACATTATTGGTCAACCTCTGTTATTTATATCATGCATCTCTAAACAAGTACGCTTTGGTTCATCTGTGTGTCATTCAAGCAGAAGATCCACTTAAGACCACTTGGCATTCTGTATGAGAGGGAGAGAGTGCACTGGTGACAGGGCTTGTAATTGCACCAGACTATCTGAAAAGGTTTTTTTGAAATGTTCAATGAAAATCTAACATGAATAAATATATTTAACAAAATAAATTAAACGATTGTGAAATTTGCAAACCTAAGGGACAGCCACAAAACATGGCTATGAAGTCGGAAGGTTCTGATTTGATAACGTCATCAACAGTCGACGTCTCAATTTATGACGTGTCTCAGACGTTCCAATTTCACGCCGGCTCCTTTGCTCGGGCTCGACCACTAGCTGCTAGTGCTCGTTTGCTTGAAGCTTCAATATGGTCTGGATGAACGAGCGGCCACTGCTCCTTTCGTCGTGCTCAACTCCTTACAGCTAGCGCTCGTCTACTTGAATCTTAGTGAAGATTAGCTAAAGATAATTGGAACGGAGCCGGCACAGCGCAAAGAGCAGCTAAATCCCGTCTACGTAACATATCGCGACAGTGTATCCGCGATCTTACGGTCTCCATCATGGCAGGGAGGAAGTTGGTTCTGGAGGGGGAAATAAGTATAAAAAGCTTTATTTTAGGTCTAAGTGTGTTAATAATTCCTTTGATAAGGACATCATTTGGACATATCGACTGGGTGTTTGATTATCTGCACGGGAACACCTGGAAAAATTGTAATTGCAATCTACATTGCAGTTATCAATGGCCTTTTGCTAGTTGTTTACAAGGGACCGCTGTACAAGGTAAGGATTATCTTCATTATCCATACGCCTCCTTGCATTGTTCTGCACAGAATATGCAATTCCTATAGCATGTGTGTCTCCTATTTTTGTTTTGTGCATATGCAGATGCATGCATCGACTAATGCACAAGCCAGAACACTAACTTAAACGTAGTTAATGTGACATAGCTAACGATGTAGGCGACATAGCTGCAGAGCTGTTAGCTAGCTGTCTAACGTTAGTTAATCTTATTACTAAATGTGGATTAGGATTACTGTTGTTTGGTGTGTGTGATAAATATAGACAACTGAGCCGGTGGAAGTGGTTTAACTTCAGACAGCCATGTTTGGTCTTATCTAGCAGCCTTTTACCTACTTATTTTTATTTTATTATTGTCATTAAATGGTCATCCCTTGTAAAGTCTCACCCCCTGTCACTTGTTTTTACCTCCAAGTTATTCGTGTACTGTAACTATATGTATCTCTTTATGTCAAATGAGACTAATACACTAACAGTTTGATTTGTAGCAAAGTTTGGCATTTCAACTGTGTATTTGTTGTGTATTTTTATTGTCTACATAACTGTCCTGTTCAAACTCTCCATCTGAAGTTTGAGAGCAATAGACAATGTATTATCCTTACGATGTGAGATAATGCATTAAATGGCAGAGCATGTGTCCTTTTTAAATATGAATGAAAAGTTCTGCATTTCATTATAAATTGATCAGAACTGATTTTACTCCCTAATATTGGGATTGAAAACAAAAGGAACAGATGTGATTTTGATTATTTATACATATTTGTTATACTACTGGGCAGGGCACTGCTTACCATTTACAATTAATAGAGGAACTGTTCCAGTAAGCGGTTAAGAAATCCTAAATTCAAACTGTCAGTCTATTTTGGGGTAGAGGAATATGACACAGTCCGGATTTTTGGATTATGTGGAGCTCTAAATTCACTCAAATGTTCTACAGTCAGGCAATAGGTTGTCAAGATGACAATCATTCACATGATTTATACTCAAACATTAACCGCTCTTTATCAGGTTAGCTACAGAGCATAAATTGTCATGATATTTTCGGGTTCAGGTTAACCCAAACCCTTGAAATCCACACAGTGAATGGATGGGTTAGGTTCATTTCACTTTTAAAGAAGGTAACTGCGATTTACTGTGAAGATGAGCCCATTTTTTTAATGGGAGGGGAAATATATTTATATAGTGAGATTATTGATGAGTTTGTATGCATCAATTCCTGCTTTGAGTCAAACATAAATAAAAGTTTGCACTCAATGTAATGTTGCGTGTTTGTTCCGTGATCTGTGTGTTTGCTGATCTATCTTGGCTCGTTTACTTTAGACTGCTTCATCTCCCTTTGTTCTAGGTTGCTGTAAGAGCCTGCTTCCTGGGGGTTACTTTCGGATGTGGCTTACTGATAAGCCTTTCGCCATCCACTTGGACGCATTTTGGCTGGTATGATACCCCATGTTAGGGTTTCTACTAGAATCCTGCTGGCGCATTAATCACATAAGTGTGGCACTGTTTACTTTATAGAGTCCATGTAGAGACAAGGGTGGTTCCGCTAGGCTACACTAACACCTCAACCAATCCATTGCCTAGAGCTTTAAGACATCATCGATGCATTGACACAAACGCTTAAGTGTGCGCGTGAGCTTCTTCACAGTTGTGTGTTGATCACTTGACCAAGAACCCAAGTGCCAGCCAGAAGCGCAAGAATACAGACATTATTATCACTAATCTAATCATAAGCGGTCGACTGTCCTGAAGCGCTTACTGTCACATGGTGGATAACGAGGCACAAACGTGGTGTGCTTTTTTATTATTTTACATGCCAGGATAATGTTACGTCTTTGTTTTGCTTGGAGCTGACTATGAGTCTCCTGTTGACAGGTACATGTGCTCCCTGTCGTTCTTCCACTATTCGGAGTACCTGGTAACGGCCTTCATCAACCCGCGCAGCCTCTCCCTCGACTCGTTCCTGCTCAACCACAGCATTGAGTACACCTTGGCGGCAGTGTCCTCATGGGTGGAGTTCACCGTAGAGAAGATGCTGGTTCCAGGTGGGCCTCGTCTGATTTTTGTCATGGTTTCCTTTGATTTATAAACCTGATGACGATGTATGGTACAGCTACCTGGGCATTTGAGTTGTTAGTTAGGTTGCAAGAGGGACACATCATTCTTCTATCTCGATTCTCGTACCTGATTTGGAAACCTTGAGATATCGACACTGAAGTAATGCCGAGCTATCCGTTTTGATTTTTGGACATTCAAAACTGTTTCAAACAATCAACAAATATAAGCATTTCGGCAATCGAGCAAAATACCCCGATAGGAAAACATTGAAGGCAGTGCAGCCTTTAAGGAAAAAAAAGAGCCTTCTCCTTTTTAGGTTTGGAAAGGTTTTCCTCAGGTTAAAGCTACAGTTTAACATAAAAACATATTTGAGTGAGCAAAGCCATGCTAGCGTAATGGCATTTTACCAACTGTCTTTGGAAGTATGAACGGTAGTATTACATTATAGCATTTAGCACTAATGAGTCAATTGTTCCATCAAACAAGCAAAACAAGAAAAAAGTGTGCGTACTCGCTACACATATGGTTTGTCACTGTGTCGCCATGTCAATGCAGTTTCCAATTACTACTCACGCTAAGTGCTGAAAGCCCTGACTGTGCGTTGGTTTCTATGGCTTGAACGGCGTTGTGACCATGGTTTTGTCTACTCACGGTTCCAGAGCTGAAGCAGCTCAGCTACTTCAGCCTCCTGGGCCTGCTGATGGTGATGTGCGGGGAGTGCCTGCGCAAGGCGGCCATGCTGACGGCCGGCTCCAACTTCAACCACATTGTGCAGAACGAGAAGGCCCAAAGCCACGTGCTGGTCACCGGCGGGGTCTACTCCATGTTCAGACACCCCTCGTACGTAGGATGGTTCTACTGGAGCATAGGAACCCAGGTGAGTCCACACGGCCCTGAGGCGCACCATGCAAGGAGTACCTTCTTTTGAATTGGGTTGAGAGTACCAACGCAGGGTGGCAGGTTGTTCAAGTGGTTAAGAAGAAAAGAAAATGAGTTATTTGGATAGGTTATTTAATTGCAAATTAACTCAAACGTCAGCTAATGCATGACCGTATTTCTTGGCATATTAAAGCAGCCGTGCGTGTATCTAAATAGACAAACGTCACCGTACCAACGTTGTCCTTTTCTGTGCTGTGAATTAAAGCCGATGTGTGCTACTTTGCAGGTGATGCTGTTCAACCCGGTGTGTATACTGGGTTACTCGCTAGCCAGCTGGCGCTTCTTCCGTGAGCGTATTGAGGAGGAGGAGCTCTCCCTCATCCACTTCTTCGGCGAGGACTACGTGGAATACAAGAAGAAGGTCTCCACCGGACTACCTTTCATCTCAGGGATCCGCGTCAATTAGGTTAGGGACTCAAACTTGGGACATGATGAAACTTTGCAGAATGCAACATGGAGAGGCTAGTGCGTCTTCACAGCTTGCAAGCAGGTGACCCCCCCCATCCACCCACTCACCCCTATTCCCTACCCAGTTCCTTGGGCTTGCAAAGCACCCAAATGGCTCAACGGTAGTGACCCTGATGGCTGCAATGGCTTCCACTGTGGACTCTTGTCACACTCTCATGCCAAAACAAACAGAACTAAACATCGACAGAAAAGAAGATCTGCTACATGACTTGTGTTATACTCACTCAGTTGTTTCACCATCATTGCTTTAATATTTGTAAGCAAAACATTGTTTTTCTTTCACTTGGACCCTTTGTGTGTGTGGGGGGCGTTTGATTCCACCTGTCCAGAGTGAGTTCTGTGCACAAATATTTAACAGCTAGTACTTGCATCTATAGATGTTACAGGGATTGTTGTTTATCACACCTGGGTATAGATCAGATTCCGATTTGAAATGTGATGTTTAAGGGTCAATATTCTATCGCAGTCAGAAACAACTTACAGGGCTAGACGCTGGACCAATTTATTTCTTAGTTGACAGTTCTAAGCATGTCTGAATGTGTTGCACTTTGACAGTAAACATTTCGATATATTGCAAAACATTTGCATCAAGATTTGAGGTGATAACTTGCTTCAACTGCAATTGAGTTTTCTAATTTGAACACTTTTTAAATTTTATCTTAAGTTAATGTTTTTTACAAATAAAAGCTACTCGTTACAATGACGGTTTTTAGTTTGAACTTCTATAGAGCATTGTGGTTCCGGAAGTAACCACCTTACCATGTCGATGACAATGCTATAGAATGACAACTTGTGTTAACATTGACAGGTTATAAGATGCAAGAAATGTGCTAAACTATTGCAAAAAAGTTTGTCATGGTTTATGGTATGAGTAGTTCCTTCGTTGTTCAAAATTTCTTGTACCTTTCTAGCTTTTTACTTCAGCTTTCCAAGAAAAATGTCCCACCCCCGAATCAAATATCACGACTATCTTGACGAACCATTGGCTTGATACCACGCTTAAAACCAACGGTTTTAAAGTGAATGGGAAATTGACTTCCAGAACCAGGTCTGCTAAAGGGGGCGGTCACAGTTGTGCTCTATTGTATTATCATTGATGAGATGCATTGAAGAGGACGGAGTAATGTGCGTTAACGTCAGCGACGGCCTTCTGGATCGTCTGGCCCATTGGTTAGGCCACGGGTGTTACTGCTGGGGCTTCTCGTCCAAAGGACTCTTTCAGGTGTCATGTCATTCAGGAAGCGTTTTCCCCCATTTTGTTTTCTGTGGTCCTGTTTCACTTTTATCTATTCTATCGTTTGTCTCACGACATGTCAAGAGAATAAAACGCAAGTAAGCCGATCATGAATTGACAAATTTATTATCATTACAACAACCAAAAATACACGGCTAAAATAGACGTATAAAAAAAGAAACCCCGAAAAGACAACTTTGACGACATCGCTCGGAACACGGCGAATAAAACGTGAGGACAAAGATGCGTTATGATGCACACATCTTTAAAAAGGGGTAGGGGGGGGGGAATGTAACAGTTCAGCACCAACCCAAAGCACCCATGACTCGTACGTGTTTTGGATCATTCCCTGGCAGCTTCACACTTCAACCTGGCGATACCACTGAAAACAAAACGTCTTTGGGACAACAAAAACAATTGGTCACTCCTGGAAAACATCTTTCTAAAATGAATCACAAAAGGCACAGGAATGGAGTCATGTAGCACCGACGGAGAAAGAACGAGATCAAATGATTTTTTCCAAAAATAAAATTGGGGGAAATGGTTCTGTTGGATGGATATAACCTGTCGGCCAAGGAAGCACAACTCATTAGCATTAGGTGCCGAGTGGTGAGATAAAGACATGTCTGGGTAACCTTGACCGTCGCCCGAGTGGTCTTGCCGTATCTACGCTGTTCCCACGGGAACGATTGTGTGCGTAACCCGACACAAGACCCCCCTCCCACCCCCCCACCCTCCACCCTCCAGCCTGATCGGGACCCCGGTAGTACACTAATGACATGACAGGGACGTGAGGCCAGATGTCTCCTGCTGTGCAACAGATGGCCTATTTTTCGCGCGCGAGTGAGAGGATCGTGGTGGGAGCCGTTTTTAAAGTGTCCGCGGGTTGTACTCGGGTAACTTTGCGAGTTTCTCCTTGTCCTGCGTGCTTTCAGCTCTTGCGATGATCAAGGAGTGAGCGTAGCCCATCATAACCTGCGCGGACAAAAACGGTAATCGGTCAACGTTGTTGCTTTGAATGTGGAATATCTTGAGTAAATCAAGTCATGGACGCTCCAACAAAGCAATCTAAAGGTTTATTTGTCCAAGATGAACAAATACATTTAGGGACGGATGTAGTGTTGATTGTTCACCTGCTCTGGATAGATTCCATCCAAGGTCTTGACCTCCTGGGCTGTTGTAGAAGACTTTGGTTTGTTGTCTCCATATCCCTGTTTGTTTAAAGTAAAACAAATAAGTAATGCATTTTTTAAACCAGTGTACAATCATATCATCTTACGAGCCGCCACGCCTGAATGCACAGAGAGGGCAGTGAATAAACAATTACAATTTGGGCATTTAGCAGACGCCTTTATCCAAAGCGACTTACATCGGTTAATACACACATTGACACGCCGACGGCAGAGTCAACCATGCAAGGCGACAGCCAGCTTATCAGGCGCAGTTAGGGTTAAGCGTCTTGCTCAGGGACACATCAACACTCAGCTAGGAGGAGCTGGGGATCGAACTAGCAACCTTTCGGTTACAAGACAACTGCTCCACCTCCTGAGCTAAGCCGACCACAATTCAGATAAACCCCCCCCGTAGGGGGACAGAACCTGCGCTAAGATGCCATCAGGTTGACACCGTGAACATACACATGTGTAACCAAGGTGAACGGTGCGAGGCTGATACATCGGTGCGTCCCATCAATAGGAGAACTCACCAGTTCACCAAAGGTGGGTGAGGGACCCCAGCTGATGGTGCTGTCGTCTGCCGCAACAAGGATGCTGCTCTTACTACAAGGATCAAAACATAGGTTCACACAGTGAGGGAGGGACTCCATGATGCTTCAGGGTATCTGCAGGTTTCAGCAAGTCAAATTTAAGATTTTTTAATACCACCTTGAATGAAATTTAAGACCTAAAACACGTGATGGTGGGGGGGGGGGGGATCCCGCTGTATTATAACCCAAGCATAGCATGTGTGTCACTCAATGAGACTCATTCACCTACCCGTTGTCGCAGACTAGCTAGCAAGCACACAGATAATCGTTTATGCAGCTAGCAAGAAAGAAGCCTCTCTACATGTCCTTGCTGAAAAGTACCACGAGAAAAAAAAAACTAGTCCTGCCTGACAAATTTAAGACCCTGAGTTACAGCATTTAAGACCAGCATATGACATTTGTAACGAATTTAGAAACATGAATTCAAGACTTTTTAAGACTTTTTAAGGATGCGCCCCTGTGCTTCACATCCTGCCAACAGCAGGGCACACAAGATGTATATGCGTGGGAGCATATGTGGTTTATACATTTACGTCTGTCCACTCCTAGGTTTTAATGTTTTCAAGTCGAGTATCGTAGAAAGCGTTGCACGGATGAGCTACGCATTGCAATGGCTCTCTTGTAAAAGAGTTGCCTCGATGAAACTTCCTGAATCCATCAAGGTTGATTAAGAACCGAGTTTAAGATCATAGAAGACCACACATTAGGAGTTCAGGTTCAGGGGTCACTTCAACACTCACCCGCATGCCAGGCCTCGGACCTTCCACCCACACAAATCCTGAACAGATTTGGGGTACATGGTAGACTCTCTGGAAGTATTGGTTACCCCCCAGAAAAACAGACCACCTATAAAAGGAAGAAAAGGACATGAAATTAATGAAAAACTGCTTGATCTGATCGATTTAAAAAAGGACCCCACTTCATATACGACTGGGGTAGAAAGACCAAAAGGAAAAGCCCTGCCCAGCTTTTTAATCAACCCCTATTTATAATAAAGTGTACAGTATGATAACATTACTAAACTCGATTTATTTCCCAGTGAACCAAATAGGCCAACATTAGATGGCGCAGACTGGGACGCGATCTCACTCGATATCAGGTCCGTGGATCCATGAAGAAACACTTCTTTGACTCACCCATCTCACTCAGTGCAAAGGAACACTGGTAGCCGGTGAAGATCTGGGCGGCGCCGCGCCCGGGGAAGTCAAAGAGCTTCACCAGTCGCGGGACCATCTCGTCCTTCTGCTCCGTGTGGCCCAGGCGGCCATAGCCCCCCCATCCCCAGCTGAACACGCGCTTCTGGGAGTCTAGAATCAACTGGAACCAACAACGAAACAAACGTTGAGCCTTAGAGCCGAGTGGTATAAAAGAAGAATCCCAGGCTGAACACGCAAAACAACAAAAGGACAAAAACAAACATGCGCCTGGGAGCCGGCAGAGTATCAGGAGACGGGGTGCTCGTGAGGGGGCTCACCGTGTGGTTCCCCCCACAGGCCACGTCCCGCACCACCACGTTCGGCACCGGCACCACCTGGCCGTCCTTGGACTTCTCGATGAAGATGGCCACGCGGCGGGCAATGAGCTCACAGTCAAACTCGATGCGCTGGGCGCGGGCAATGAACTTTCCGTCAGAGTTGTGTCCTACGAGGAGATGCAAGAGGCTGCGTTAATGATGGCTCGAGGGAGAGGTAGTTGGCACTGTTAAAATGATTATTTAAATCAATTTCAGATGAAATTCTCACACCCTCACACAGTCTTACCTAGCTGTCCATATTCGGGGCAGCCGAATGAGTAGAGGTTGCCTTTGCAGTCCACCACCATACTGAACTCTGCCCCACAGGCCACCTTGACCAGCGGCTGGCCGTTGTAGGATATCTAATGGAAACCATAGAATTAATTAAAAGCTGATAGCCAAACGCAAAGCACAGGGGCATCACGCCCTCTGGTAACCGTCCCAGGCAGGTTGCACTGTGCAATCAAGCATTTACTTAAGCATTTCTAACTGGAGATGGGAGACTTACCGCAACTGGGCTGAGGACGGCGTCTGTCTGGTTGCCCTGGCCAAGCTGGCCCAACTTGTTCTCTCCAAATGAGTATGCAGTTCCTTCCTCTGTGAGGCGGAAATACAAAAACCCATCAACTTGACCGACCAAGTCCAATTCACAAAAACGCATGCATTGTTTCCGTTTTGCTTTTGAAGCAATTCAGATTTTAAAATACACGTAGCAATTTAGAGGCGGGTGGCATCTGGCATGTCCAAATAATTAATGTATAGAAAATAACAACTAGTAAACATTAAATGTACACACAATCAAACCTACTAGTAAACCTTAAGTATACACAGGGGTGCACATAACTGGTACGCAAGTACGCATGCGCGGCCATAACCGGGGATAGGTAACGTCACTTGTGTCACTACAGCTGCTTTTGCGTAACTTACAGGAGATCGGAAAAAAAATGAAACAACAAATACATTGAGCAGCTACTTGTGCTCACCACCTGCAAAAGGAGAGGCAAATGGAGCCGGAGCAGAAGAAAATGTTTGGTGTTTTTTTTTAAAAAAAAAGTGGCACCAAGCTCGTCAGGATTAAGTCTCAGGGACACATCAACACTCAGCTAGGAGGAGCTGGGGATCGAACTAGCAACCTTTCGGTTACAACTGCTCCACCTCCTGAGCTAAGCCGACCCTGAGCTAAGCCGACGCGATTGTGAAATAGACAATCAAACCAGCTAGTAAACATTAAAACAGACCAACTCAGACCTAATAGTAAACATTAAATACACACAATCAAACATTAACTAGACCCAATCCAACCTACGAGTAAACATCAAGTACACACAGACGTGCTCTGACCTGTGAGTGCCAGGGTGTGGTTGCGTCCACAGGCTGCAGACACGATGGTTTTGTCGGCCAGTGTTTCGATGAGCTTGGGGGCCTCCAGACGCTTGTTGTCCCCGTGGCCCAGCTGGCCCTTCTCATTCCGACCTGCAGGGGGCACCAGAAGGAGAGACATGAGTACACCAAAACTAACACCTTATTTCCTGTATTCACACATAGGAGACATGAATACCAGAACTCACCCCATATTTACTGTATTCACACATAGAGGTGCGACATGTATATCAGAACTAGCACCGAATTTACTGTATTCACATATAGAGGAGCGACATGTACTATACCAGAACAAGCACCATATTTACTGTATTCACATATAGAGGAGAGACATGTATAGCAGAACTAGCACCATGTCTAATGTATTCACACAAAGAGGAGAAACATGAATACCAGAACTAACATATTAGCTCCATTTAAAAATGGGCGTTTACTACATTTCCTTAACCTTTGAAGGAGCGTGTATGCTAAAAATAACATCAGAAGTCAAAGAAACAACTGTGCATCGATGTCATGACTCATAACTGAAGTCTGTTGCCCTTACATAATACTCAGTGATGCTCTGCACATCTATGATCCCCTGTTCGGGGCCTGGGCTGTAGCAGTCATGTGTAATATTTAAAATAGCTTGTAGCTTAAAATGATCTTGATGCATCTGCAGTTAAAACGCTGATCGATGAATCATCTCAATAAGGTTAATCAATAAAACTCATCCAGTAAGGGATATATATTTCTAATAGAAAATGCTGGCCAAGCGTTAACTATGCTAGTTTATTCTTGCAAATGTCAGCACATGTGAAGCGTTTTACTCGAGGCGTTCCTTCCCCGAGACGAGAACGCCTGGAATCTAGACTAATTAGACCTAAAAACAAAAGCCTAAACTACCACAGGGGCTGCATCTGCCTCCTACTTCTGCTTGGCTGAGGAATGGGACTCGCCATAAACCACCATTATAGCTGTATGCATCAGTTGGCCGTCTGACTAAAACGTCTACAGATACATTATATTATAATACTTTTACATTCTGTGGAAACAACAATCCAGATGGATTCCCCTAGGATATACCGCAATTGTCTCTACACCAATCTCACGGATGACTCAGATCATAATAAAATATAAAATCAGGCCTCAAAATTGCAACAGATATGCAAAAAATATAGATCTTATGGTGATGAAACCATCAAAAATTGACTTCTTCACACTTAACTGAAAATAAATAAAAACCCTTTGCTCCTAGTCGGGTCTTCAGTGGAATATAATGAATATCAGACTCACCCCAACTCCATAGCTTTCCCTCTGTGGTGATGAGGAGACTGTGCGCGGCACAGGGGCCAGAGATCACAGAGCTGACCTGGACGTCGTTCAGGCAGCCGTAGCGGTGCGGACCCCACAGGTTCTGACCCAAGTTGCGGAACGCCGCTGCAAATGTAAGGAACGCCGTGAGCACGGAGCAAGCCCCCAGTCCACGTGAACGCACTGGGAAATATGGACTCCTTACAGGTGTAAATAAAACTGATGACCAAAGCCTGAAAGCCCACCAGTAGCCTTTTAGTCCTTATTTCAAGCACATGTTGTCATGATCTTTTTCAAAGTATTTCTCTCGTTAGAAATGTATTAATGTCAGCCAATAGAAACAGCTGAATATATCCAATAGCTAAAAATGCAGAAAAAAACAAACAAAGCTATGTTTTATTATACCTGATTGCTTGGGCACCTCCTTTCTACCAATTAAATCCCAGTTAGTGGCTCCAAAGATAACCAGTTGACCTTTAATCTTGGGGTACTCCAGTTTCTGTAAAAATAACAGAAAAGTAGTGACCGGTGGTCATTATTCTGAATTTAGAGTGATTCCCAACAATCCAGATAACAAAAAAAAAAGAAGAAAAAGGAAAAATTAAAGACAGACATTAGTGTGATGACAATAAAGAATATATACAAAGGCATTCCATTTCTGTTGCAGATTCAATTAATAAACAAAAAGAATAGGACTAAACAAAATGAAAGAATGTTGCAGAAAAAGCATTTGTGCTTCCAATTTAAAAACTCGGGAGCACTAACTAGAGGAGTTCTGGTGAGAAATGATGGCGTCCAACATACCCATTAGGTTGGCAAAGAATTGCTAAAAGAATAAACATACTATTGCATTACATATGGCTCAGTCGGTGAGCAACATAATTGTTTTATTACATAAAAAAATAAAATAAAAAGATTCAATACTGGCAGAATAATAATTGCCTCTTTGTTACCATGGCCCATAATTAGAATCACATCCATAGCCTGAAGACAAGGGCTGAGGACCCTATAGACAGAATTATGACCGCTTCTTTGTTACCCTGGCCAATACTATGGACACTATGAATTTAATTTAGAACACACTGCAGAAAACTAACTAAAACCAGTGGTTACACAAACTGGTGCATAGGCCAGTATGTGGGGACTGCGTGACATTGTAAATGATAACGGAGAAGGAGATACTGTTCCCAAACACTAACTTTATTTTAAGGGATTTCATGAGAAATTAATTTTGTTCCACATATATCATTACGGAACACCGGTACGATGTGTAGATGACGACACCGGTGGGGGCTTCTGCCGCACACCATACTGGTGAGAACTGATTCCACGACATGCCTGGTTGAGATTACGCCACCTTTTGGAGTCGAGTCATTGGTCTGACGCCAAGAGCCCTTTAAAAACAGATTGTAATGCCATGTTGGCTGGCGCTGACTGAGGAGGGAGAGCTAGTGCTGGGCTACAGGCATGGGTTATCCCTCAAATTATAATCAGTCCAATTGCTGAATTAGGTAGACCCTGGGCGTATACACTGGTTTTTGCCTTTATGGTTCTGGTGAATGTGCCTTTAGACAATGGACGAAGTATTGTGTCCATTTGTTTGGTCTTCATATTATAAAGATAGAAGATGTGTAATACAAATTAACATTTTTGTGACCTCCTTTGATCTGCAGATGGAAAGGTGAAGCCAGCCAATAACAGTTCTTGAACTGCCCTCAAATGTCCTTACATTTCTGGTTGTGCAAGTTAACCAGTCGCTGCATAAAAGATCCACCTTGTATCTTCATCTGCTATTCACCGCTGTAGTATTCATTCATCCAATGCAAACCACTCGTAACTACAATCACTTAGGCTGCCAATAACATGCGTTATCTCATTAGTATACACTTCACTAAGAAATGTTACAACCCATGTTAGAATCTTCCGTCACTCAATAGTACTACGCATAGCTTAAGACTCATGAGTGGAAGAACCACAATCTAGTCTGATGATGCAAGATATTTTTTCACAAATGCCCTGTAGCAGATACACTTGAGTTCTCAAGAAGACTCCTTAGCCGCCCAAAACTGAGACAAAAAAGCAGAACCAAAGTACTGAAAAGAGCAACAGCACGACTGACTTACCATCATAGAGCTCTGCTCAGTCCTGGGACAAAAACAGTATCATTAGCAATGTCCCCAAAGACTACTTCAAAGTGCAATGTTATGGCTAAAAAAGAGTTGCCATGTATTCAACCTTGAGTTAGCGTTATTACAATAACAGATGTGCAAGATGCCTTTGCGAGTTTACTCACAATCTTTTCCTTGACGTCATCTGCTACAGTAACAGGCTGAAGGCCAGACTTGGTTGTTTGTCTTCCGGGTTTCTTGTTGTTCTCCTGCTCATAGTCAAATTCGTCATCACTGCTGAAGTCCCTCTCTTTTCTTTTGGCTCCTGCTCGCTTCTTCTTAGTGGCACCATTCCCGGAGACATCGGTCGTCTTCTTGCGAGGCATCTTTTACTTCCTGACTGTCAAGGAGAGGGATAGCGCATATGTTGATGGAGGTGGACACTATCGCAATTAGTTGACTTGATTACCCAATAGGACACCCAAGGCCATTTCAAACTGCACATTTTCACTTTTTTCAACCCCACAATTGACAAATGCAGTGTGCAATGAACATACATGTAAATCAATGAAGACGACTAACATATTAGCATATTGATACACAGCAAGCTAGTCCTCCTCTCATTTACATGTGCAGCAATTTACTCGATCAGTATCAACGTCTGTTTCAATTTCATAGAACAGGACTCGGAAATACACGACTGACTAAATGCAACATTAGTCGGCAGGTTGAGTCTCCTCAAGTTTCCTTAAGTGGCTTAAGGCTAAACGGACAAATGAGCGTCCAAGTCTTTGTTCACTGTGTACACACTGACTAGCCGGTTAGCTTACTGCAAAACTAACGCCAATAACCCCCTAACCCCCACCAAACACCGTTTGACTAGTCCCTAAATAATCCGCGCTGAACAAAAACAGCCATCTGATGTTTAAAATGAATAAAGATCCATAACTGCTAGCATGGTTGATCGGCTATGACGCCAGGGTAAGCTAACTGCCGACCCAAACAAAGAAGCGAGCGATACATTCTGTACGCTACATGATAACAAACTTTCTACGTATTTTCACGACGATACAAACGCATTACGAGTCAAAGTCGAGTTAAGTCTACCTATGCGATGCTACTTTTTGAATCAATGAAACATGCGAATAAGTAATATACCAATAGTTCCTGATGTGGCTGCTCACGCGCTTGTCCGTCTTCCTCGTTTTTGATTGATTTGGAACAAAAGAATCTGCAGTCCCCCTCCAACACACACACACACACACACACACATACATACACACACCGCACCACGTGGTACTGCGCTCATTTATTATTCATAGAGGAAGCCGACACGTTGAGGCTGTAAAGTCCATGGTATACTGAAACATACACTTTATGATATAGTGGCTTCTCTGTCGTGGGTTTGAAGTTGATGGTCTGCACTCAAGACTTCATTCGGGCAGCGTGTGGGAACTTTTAAGTGTGTGTTTAGTGTCTTTCTAAAACTCTGGGAATAAGGAAGTACATAGGCCAATATGTGAAGTTATACCAGACACGTTAAATGCAAATACACGGACAAACGTGCCCGCGCACACACACGCATACATAAACCAACACAGACACACATATATGTATACACACACACATAAACATTATATATATATATATCTATGAATTAATTCATTGGTGAAAAGTTTTCTCATGTGAGTTAGCCAAGACCAGTGGCCAAATAAAGGGTCTTATGGGGCAATC
Source organism: Melanogrammus aeglefinus (assembly GCA_900291075.1). Classification (NCBI taxonomy): domain Eukaryota; kingdom Metazoa; phylum Chordata; class Actinopteri; order Gadiformes; family Gadidae; genus Melanogrammus; species Melanogrammus aeglefinus. The sequence goes on from OLKM01000013.1 coordinate 336,235, forward strand.
AATATTCTGTCTATTTCATATAAAACAGTTTTGATTCTACAAACTCCTTCATCCTTCATCTAGCTTATTTATTTTATAGTTATTTCAATGCTGACTGCGCTAGGGCAGTTTGGCCACACTCATATCTGTTAGATGGCCTTCTCCCCTAAGGGGCTGAATCTTCTGTTCGGGAAAAGTCGTTTTAGCTCCCTGTCTGTCTAGCAACAAATGTGTTTGCTCAAAACTTACTGTGTTCAAAAGATTAATCTTAGGCTCGTTTGAATCAACTTCCCTTCTCCTAACGCAGCCCACCACAACAAAGGCTAAGGTCACCCTGATCAACGCAGGTTGGCTCTTGGTGTGGGCAGTATGTGTATCTTACGATAAAACCATTATAGCCAATGTAATATTACAATGTAATGTAACCATGACATTAAATACCTAATACTGTGTGCCACAGCAGGAACAGTCTGTGAGAACACACAGCGAAGCAGGAGAGATGTCAGAACATGATGATGTAGAAGGGAATGCTGTGAAACTGTTACAGGACCAAAGTTGGACCAAAGGCTAAAGCTGCCCCATAAGAAAGGAGGGGAGAGAGTTGGGATAAAAGTGTCCCTTCATATTGGGCTTCAGTCACTTCATGGACAGTTTGGTTTGTTGTCATTTTGTTGAACACAACTTCATTGTATTCTCTTCTTGGTTGTGATTAATGAGTTAAGAGTTTATTCCTTAGAGTAAAACAAGTCATCTTTTATTACAAGAAGAGTTGTAGATATACAGACATCTGGCCTATCTGGTAGCTTTCTCCAACAGTGGCAATACCCATTATGATGGTAAAAGAGGAGGAATGTATTGAATATTTCCAACAGCTGCAGGACTAGAATGATGATGTATAATGATCAGGGCAGATGATATAACAGAGTATATGGTTTCAACTGAGAAGGTAAACAAATAAACCTTAAATATTAAAAGTGGTCTAAAACTAATCTAAATAGGGGCACATCTCTATAACTAGGCAAGTGTAATCAAACGTCAACTCGTCAAGTTGTTTTTCATTACATTTTATCTTTAAATACTGAGACATGGTCTGGCTGGGTTAACTGATCCTGGATCACTCAATGTCGGCTTACCTCCTGACCAGCACACAGGCGAAATAAGATACCTCCAGCTGTTTTCACCTACAGCTTTTTATGTTCTAGATGTAGAAAAGGAATTTCAAGAGACTTAAAGGGCTCCATTCACTTCTGCAATTTCTGGTCCAAACACCTACCAGATGTGGTGGGTGGGAAATAGTTCCTTTAGAAAGCGGTGCCTCTTGTATAGCCATTCCATCCATCTCCCTCCTGGCACAACCCCTACAATTAAAAGGAATCGAAGGATCTCCACTGGGTTTTACTAGGTTTGTGGTCACAGCAACTTGGAGCCACCAGGTCTGGTCCATCTGTACAGTCAGGCTGGGTCCCATCTCAGCAACCATCCACATGATACCTTCATTCTGCTGCATCGGCTTCAGTATCAGAAGCCTTGTGTGGTGTCTGGGTCTTTCTTAAGTTCTGACGAACTCTGATGAACTCAAACAGCTCGGCTCCCTCCCATAACTGCTGTTCGTGCTTTTTTTCCCTCTGCCAAAAAAAAGCGAAGAACAACATAATTAAAATAATGTTTGATCAAGGGCCACTTCATACTTTAAGGCTGGGTAAACATTGTAATGATTGAACTGAACCATCCAGAAAGCATGCACATGTCTCCGTTTTTGTTCGGTAGTGTAGCTGTGATTACTTCCTGTAGCATCAGGGGCTCAGTGATGAGCTGACCCCCCTGGAGAAGCCACATTTGCCTTTGGATCATACAACGTACATAATATTAAAAAATAAATATTAAATGAAAAATCATCAGGCAGTCAGACCTGTGCAGTCGGCTGACAAGAACACAGACGGCGTGAAAAGACCACCGGCGGCTTTGACCACGGCCGATCGCACGGCACACACCAAACAGACTCAGGTCAATGATCTCCCCAGACTGTCCGACGACCAATAATCTGGTTGGTGTGTAAGTGCTCCCGAAGAACCTTGCATGTATGGCACGACTGTCTGTGTGTGTATGAATTGGGGAATATTAGGCAATGATTGTAAATTGCTTTTTAGTGGCCACTGATTAGAAAAATGCTATTTAAATGCAGTTCATCTACCATTTATATATTTATTTTCTTACTGCACATAAAACCTTGAATAAAACTGACTCATTGAAATGGGTTGAACAATGTTAATGGAATGTGAATGCAATGTCAATGAGATTGTGGCCAGCAGCATCATTTCCATGACGTTTACATTTCTCCTCCGACCGCAACCGACCAGTGGAAGTGCCATTATGGAAAACAAATGATCTAGGGTTACACCTGGCTTCCCAGTGAAGCCAGGAGGAGAGACGATAGTAGCTGCCCCAGATCATTAAATACTTAAAAACAGTTTATGTGGCGAAAGTGGAAGAAGGGTTGTAGCTTCGATCCTAGTGTCTCCTCCTCTGAAATAAAGTTACCAAACCGACGACTAAGCCGTTGTGATCCTTTAAATGTATAAGTGCGTGGGTAGAGCCAGTTCTTTGTGCATATGAACAAAGAAGATCTGGCAGCCTTACCTCAAGATGTGTCTGTTGACGTTTTAACAACACCTTATCCAGTGGAGTCTCTCTATCCTGTCCCTCTGTTCTCTCCGACTGCTGCTTCTTTCTTCTCTCAAGGGCCTTCTGCAGCTCAGACTTGCTGCTCAGCACCAGGCCTCTGTGCAAAATGTACAATTAAAGCCAAACTACTAAACGTAACCAACACCCTACTTCTCCTACTGAAAGGATGAGGTGCGACTGCAGATCAGTTCATTTTGGACCCGAGGCCATATGAAAACCAGATGATTACAATACACAACAATCAAAATCTTGAGTTAAAGTTGCATCGTGGAAGGTTGAGAAAGATTGTGATTGTCATGCCTTATTAGGCTTGGACTTCAGAATAAATATAATGTAATAATACCCCCTTCCCACCAAAATAACAGTTTGTTTCAACCACGCGTAAAACCCGCAAAAATAAAAGACAATAGACTCCTTTTCCAAAGCAAGAAGATGATTAAGCCTTATAGAGTTTCAAGCTCGACGTCACGCACAAACCGGAAGAACAGTTAGTAAACAGTAACAAGCAGTAGAGCAGCATGGAGCCCAGCGGTTGAACCATGTTATGCATTGTAGATTCTTTGAGGGTTTGATATTTGGACATAAATGTGCCCCACGACTGAGAAAGGTCCTCCAGGAACATGATTTTCCTGCATTTACACGAAAGACGGTGAAGAGTCAAATGTAATGCGCATTTTTCTTAAGGATCATTTTAGTGTATCTTTGCAGTTACCGACCAACTCCTATAACCCCATTAATGAATTTGGGATAACTCGGAGCCAGTACTCATGCATGTCCATGGTCAAATGGAAAGTGGGCACCTGGAAGTTAGGGGAAATGTTCCGACTCATATTTAGAGGGATTGTGTCATCGTGTCCTACTCTTCAAGATTCAATAGGAAATTAAGTGGACTTTATACTGACGGATTCAATCATTTTAACAGTGTTGTCTCTCCAGTGGACCCTACGCCCATCCTGGTTTTCATCTGCGTGTCTAATAGTGGATGAGAGGTTGTGGCTTGAAGGGTGGAGTGAGAATGAGTCATCACTCCTCCGGCACTCAGCTGCGGTCAGCCGGTCTTAAAACGCATCCATTGGCTTGTGAAAATCCAAAAATATGGTGGATCTAAATATGTTACAATATAAAGACTAGAAAAAAGGTAGCTTGTGGAAGTCAGATTTGATCAAGAGACTAAATAAAAGGAGTTAAATTAAATTTAATACAAAGAAAATGTAATATTTTTTATCAGATTGTTCAGCTGTCTGGTTCATCTTGCACATTCAAAAGAGTCAAATCAAAAAGAACGAGGGGTCCGTGAATTACGCTAGCCTCTATTGGCAGGATCTGGGCCACGTGAGCGAGAGAAGGTGTATGATTGCGGTCCGAGAACCCACATGCTGGAGAGCGACTGAGAAAGCCTAATGCATACTTAATGAGGCCAGCATTACATAAACCATGAGAGCACGCCACTGTGTCCTCTTACAATAGTAACAAAACAAAGGGACCGTTGGATGAGATTTTGGCTCTGATCAAATAAAGAAGGATATTGTTACATATACACGTCGTTTGTGACATAGGCCTACTTTTTGTGGGCCAGTAGCAGTTCTTTGTGGAGCTCTTGATGGGTCCTTCCAGCTTTGGTTGGAGTGGCCGGACCTGGGGACACGTCAGCCGAGCTGTTATAACCGTCATCCCTCTCCCCGTTATCTATCGGAAGAAAAACCATAAAATCAACCCTGAATCAAATCCATCGCAAACAATGAGTAGAAAAATCCTCGTCTAAAAGGGTCAAGCCATTACGTCCCAACTGACCTCTCGCTTTAGGGTGTCTCTGACAATGAGTGCGCGCGTAGTTTGAAGAAGAGCCGCTGAAAGACATGGTGATGGAAGGATAGGCTCAGCCACTCCGGAGTGGACGTGCAGAGGGGTGAGAGTGAGACAAAGCGGGACACGGTGGATAGCCCCGGACACTAAACCTGGAGGTACAGCGCTTTCTGCATACTGGCTCCCTGCCAGGAGTTGTGGGGGGCAGAGGGGAAGGAAATAATGCCTGGAAGGGGGAGAGGTTGAAATAAAATAAACATTTAAAAAATGGCAGCCTGCTTATCCATTTAGGCCTGCTTACAAAAAATAAGCTGTAACTTGGTTAAATTAGTCAAATATTCATGAATTTAGAGATAGAGGGAGAGAGTGAGAGTGAAAACTACGTAGGCCTATGCAAACATTACTTTTTTTTATATACAACCATTAGAAGATTTTTATATTCTAAGACTATGGTGAGCACGCTTAAACCTGTGCTGATATGCATTACAAAAATAGTATGTGATTAGTCATACCTGTGAAATGAGTCCTGAAGTGCTTCGTAGTGTATCGTCTGACAACATCCACAATCCACTCAAACGGACACGCAACAATACCTATCGGTGTTGTGTCACCTGAGAGCCTCCACTCTTCTCTGAATCCACTGGGGGGCAGTGGGCACCATTACAAAAGCCAATGAGGAAGAGAAGTGTAACAATCGAATAAAGACCAATTCAGTGGTGTCATCATGTTATGAATTACGACTACTTTAATTGGGTGGCTTTTTTGTGTAATTTTAGTTTTTGTATTTTAACATTTAATCATACATTTACTGAAAGTGACAGGCAATACAAGTCCTCATTTTTTTTATTAAAGGTTGAGGGTTGTAAAGGAATACTATGTCATTTCTACCACTAGGAGTCTCTCAATCAAAACACTAAGAAGACAGTCTGATGACGTTTCAACTGCTGCTGAAGTTGAAGTACTCCAGGAAATGAGAAAGGCCAGAAAATGGCCGGTGTGGGTGTCGCAGATTGTCTGATTTCAGCAACTGTGATCCTACTTAAAGCAGAGGAGCCAGCGTCTGGTGGGCTGGTGTTGAAATAGGTTGCTTATTCTTTACGATTTAAGACACACATTCAGTCGTTCGGGGACAAAACCAAGGCCAAGTTGAAATGCTTGCCACCAACACAAGAAATGTGTGGGTGGTTATGGTTTATTATTACCCGCATACAGACAGTGGTTTGAAGCCCAACAGATAACCATATATAAAATCAGTAGAAAAACCCTTTATCACAATTAGATAAACCTTTATAAAAAACAAAAAAAGGTCCAGTTAAAGATTATAATCCACAACGGGAAACTAATATATTTGATGCATTAAAATATACACCCCACCTATTATTCTGAAAGATTACTGTAATGTTTAATTGAAGAATGTAGGAATGCAAAACCAACTACAACATTAAAACTAGATTAATCAGTGAACAAACAAACATCATATAACAGCTATGGACCACTAAGCTTGAAAACATGTTAGATATTCTCAAATCGGCGATACTCCAGATCTGTTTATTGCCCCATGACTAGATTACAACTGTCAAAGATCAGGGTGTTTCTCCTTCCGATAACATCTGTTAATGCTGCACTATGTTAGTTTTCCAATAAGCAGCCACTACTGGCTTGGGTTGTCGCTATAACTTGTCTGAAAATGCGGTGGTTTCCCTGGTTGGATTGACCCATGGATGGGCTGGGCATGTTTTATTCTTGAGAAACTCTGCAGTTCAGATATCTCAATGGAGCATATTATGCAGGACTACATTAAAATGTAACCCATGATTACAAAACAATACATTCTGATTGAATCTAATGAAAACCCTTTTACTTTCTTAGTTGAATGCGGTTAGGAAATATATTTTGAATAAACATTGAAATGAATAATACATCGGTCAAACTGCGACAAATCACTGCCATGATATGGCTTCAAGTGGCAATGTCAAAGATCTCCGTTTTGTTCTTTTGGGGCCGCTACGTCTAAATACAATAGCTGTACGCAGCTATGCACATCCTGATGCGTCGCCACACTCTCTGAGGGAACTGCTGCTAGATGATGGAAACAGGGTCACTAACTGCACTGTTTGTGATTTGAATACAACGGCGAAAGTCGCCTGCAACACCCGGTTTGTAACATTCATAATACTGCAAATACAAGGGCTTTCATCAGCGATAGTGACTCAACTGACATTCCTTTTAACCAAGTTCTTTGGAGGTCTTCGAGATTGACACTTAAAGTCAAAAAAGTGTTGCAAAGAAACGGACAACATTTAGTAAGCTATTTTTTGCATGTGCTAGGGTGAAAATACATGTTAAATTAAGTGCAGTGCGTTTCGTGTTATTTGCAGCTCTATGGCAGATAGAGCAGAAAACACACGATAAATCATTAGCATGAAATGTCCAATACCAAACAAATAAAATCGATTATAAACCTGCATTAAATAGTGCAGCAAATTGCACTACACACAACAAATACCTTTCAGACCTTTGTGATGTACCCATTAATCCTGTTTTTTGTTCACCCAGAAAAATACACATTGAATCCATAGATTCAACTATGGCACAATTGAAAGGGAAAAAAAAATAAACTGGTCGGATTAAATCAGGGTTCAAACACCAGAGCTATCTGGTATCACCAACGATGTGATAAAGAAACAAGAAAAAAATATTTACTTCTTAATAGGGAAAGAGATCTGTAGGAGAAGATTGGTGTGGCATCTATCTTAGGCCATTCAAGTGTCTCAGACTCCAAGTACCTGGTTTATGCAGACGGAATGGTGGGTCAAGTCATATTTTGTGATCGGTCAGCCTTGAGGTAAAAGCCACAAGATCGTTTTGACTTGAGATTGACTAGTAACCTAGTCAGAAGCAAATCATGGACTACAGTGACTGGTACTTTGTGCTGAAATGAACGTTCTCGCCCGTCACCTACAAACAAATACAATACGTGTACCTGGGTTAAACCTAACACCAATCAGAGTAAAAATAAATGGATTGGACATAACCCCCAATTCAGTTTACATGTAAATATAAAAATAATTAAGTTAATTACATGAAGAGGAAGCTTAAAGGAATATGAAAACCACTCAACATTTCAGTCAAGAGGGACAATCCAATATGTCAATGAAAGGGCGAAGGAGGAAATGAATCAGTAGCAACAAAGGGTTTGGGTAAGGGGCACAGGAGGTCACAGCAACCGTACAGTGATTTAACTTTACTTGAAGGCCGACTGGAGCTCCCTGAACGCAGCCTGTTTGGTCTTCTTCTCCTCCAGCTCCTTCTTCTTGGACTCCTGCTCTTCGCGGATCTCGGCCTCAAAGCGATTGGATTGATTGATGGCTTGTACCTGTTGGTAGTAGAGTATAAAAACATGTTTAGCCTGTGTTTTTTGCTTTAGTTTAGCATCACAACTCCTAAGGCTCTGACCGGATGTCCCACGAAGGCTTTTGAAATAACGCTGAAAAAAAGAAAGAAATGGCTATCTTTTCATTTTGTTCACACTAGAGAGAGCACCAACTGAGTGTTAGGTACAAATCAGATGCACTTCATTTATCCCAGACAGAAAGAAGCTATTTTTGTGTGTGTCTAAGTGTGACTAAAATTCCCCACAACCAAGGTTGTTGGCAATGTTTTGCAGTTGGGTTCTGCTCATGTTTGTTTTGTAAAGAAACTTCTGGGACTCATTTAGCCTTTGTTTGCAACTCAGCAATCAGTTCTTCTACCACGGCGGCTAAAAGTGGGGCTGCAAGCGCGCTTACTTTTGCTTCAAAGAAGGTCTTCGCCCCCTTCACCCCCTCGGTGGAGACGTCGATCTCCGAGAGACGAGCCAGGACACAGAGGCCGCTGTCCTCTGCTAGTTCCCCAGCTGCTGCTTTCCTGAAGATGAGTAAGAACTGGAGAACGACAGGAGGTCAGTATGAAGCTGTAAAAACGCCACGCGAGTTTAAACAAGTTGTGAGGAAGACTGCTCTCCCTCTTTACAACGCCCAAATCATATCAATTAGCTTTAACAAAAAAACAACTTCAGTGGAAGTTTGGGGTTGTTATGGGTCAGAGGTCGCAAGTGTTTGTGCATCAGTGAAGAGCTGGGTCGTACCCCCCTCTTATCTCCCTCTCTGAAGCTGAGCTTGTTGTCCAGGTCTTCATCCACCTCCTTGATCATGTTCTTCAGGCCCAGATGGGTCTGCGGTGCCTCCAGCTTCTCCATCATCAGTTTAAGCTCCATAAGATCAATAAAGTTGTCTTTTCCTGCGTCAAACCTAGCCACAAGGAGGACAGAAACAATAACCTTGAAACATAACCCTATTGTATCCTAGATTAATGTAGTTTGTAAGAAATGGCTTCCATGAGCTTTTAGTGAGTGAATGATCTCTGAGAATATCTGTTTCGAGTTTACAGGGCTGCGTCTGTATGAGCCAATTGAGAATTTGTACCGCTACCGGCTAGGTAAGATTGAACCCGTCCCAGTAAGTAGGCTGGAGGATCAATTAATTGGTTGGCCAATAAGAGTACAGATACATATAAAATGTTGAACCCCTCTAACTTTGGGTGGCCATGTCTGACTGAACACCTTGTTATGCTTGACACCCGTCTACCCCTGACAGCTACCAGCTTGCTCACAACCCTAACAACCAATCATCATGGACAATACTCAGTCTTGTTTAATACTACAATGTTTGCTTGTAAAACTACTTTGTATTTCAATCATGGCATGGCCAACATTGCCCTCTTAACCATCCCTGGAGGGATCTGTGTTCCTTCAAGATTTTTCTTCCGTGTTAAATAAGGATGTTTTTTTCTTGCCCTTCGGGGCATTAGGATTAGGGGGTGTCATAAATATATGGCCTGTAAATCACCTGCAATTTCCGCCCTTGGTGACGGTACCTGGTGATTAAGAGCTATACAAATAAAATGACATGACAAACATAGTAGTAACACGCGAAGCACCTTCCATCTGTAGTAGAATAGATAAGTAGTAAAAGTAAAAATCCTGTCTTTTTCTACCATGTTAACTTTCGAGGGAAATTCATGTAAGGTTATGGTTTTCTTTTCACAGAAAACGAAAATATAAACTAATTGTGCGCAAGTTCTTTTTTAAGCGGAGCGCTTTAGAGGAAATGCAACATTACCCAGCTTCCTCAATCACAGCGTCGTAAAGGACGCGTGGATATCCATATTTGGGCAGATAGAACACTTCCTCTCTTGCAAGAGCAATGGCCTCTTCAATTAATATCCCACACGTTAAAATACCAGTAACACCCATATCGACCATTCTAATCAAGAAATGCATATCGATAGAAATGTCACACCCTTAAAAGTGCTGTGTTTGATATGTCGCGTCATTATCACACCACAAGTTGTGATTGGTTTATTAGCCAGGTAAATAAGAACTGTGAGCTTTACTATGGCTGAGAGCCACAATGTTCAGTCTGATCCGTTGATACGCCCATTGCTGGGTAGGCTACTTAGTTGTTTCAAGATTGAATTGAAAAACCATTAACACCACAGTAAACAAGGGTCAATCGAAGCTCCTTCAGAAAGGCATGTTGTCATGTTGGACTCACTGTTTAAACATCTTCTCCATGTCTTTGATTTGCTTCCTCGAGAACTCCTTGAACTCCGTGTAGGGATTTAAGACCTTCATGCTGGGCTGGAGGTGCTCACCCACTCCCTCGTTCAGTTCCCCGCGCCAGCAGTTTAGCGCCCAGTTCCGAGTCGGCGCTCCCCGTGGAGGACTTCTCTTGCGGCTCTTCGTTCTGCTGGATCATCCCGTCCACAGCCACGGCTTCTTCAACTCCCTCCTCGATTTGGAGTCTACGGTTCAACTTTGACGACAACTCGTCTGTGGCCATTTTCAAATAGTGTAACGTAAACGCTTACTTCCAGTAAACGCAAGAGAAAAAAACAGGTCTTGGGCCGACTTATACAGTCTGTGAAGCACTTAGCAACCTGCTGCTGGGTGTGACTCCTCCCGAAACGATGGGAGTATGGGGGTTGATAGTGATAAGAGACACACAGCCAGTTGCCAGCGTGGAGGAACTACATTCAGGCGGCTGGGTGCGTTTCCTCTTGGTTCAGCTACGTACCAGAAGCATCACCACGCCTTTTAAAGGCACACGTGTTCTGAGCTAAAGGCGACGCGCGTTGAACGGAACAGGACCGGAGGCTGCAGTTTCAGGACCACAGTCACAAGACCGCAGTAAAAGAACCTGAGACGCTGCCTGCTTCGGGACGCGAGGTTATTTGGACTAGGATGGCGAAGGAATGTTTAGTAACCTCAAGAATAATTCATGAAAACGGGATGAAACACAACACGTGGCTCACCTAATGTCTAAACTTAACCGTTCCTAAAAAATGAACATTTCCCTGTTTGAATCGTATATATATCTGTAGTAGATGCTGATATCAAAACATTGCAAAAATCTCATGAATTCTACGTCACCTGGTAACTGATATATTTTGATAATATAGTTCGGTGCGGAGCAAAATCTTGTGTTAGCGTTACTTGTACTGCAGGGGGCGTGCTTGCCCTGTGCAAAAGACGTGTGTGAATTAATAGACGCTCACGCTCCCTGCCCCACGGCACGAGAAGCGCTCCGCTGTGGCTGAAGACATGCCCAGCGCCTTCAGCTGCAAAGAAGACTATATTTTTGGAAGAATTATCACCACTCGTCAAGGCACTGCAAGTATTCAACATTAACTTGCAACCCGAAACATATCCCTCAGCAGTGGCATATGGCATGCACAACGACAGACGCAGACAATGCCGTTGCATTGGGGCGGGGGAGCAGTTACCCCACCAGCCCAAAAGAACGGCCGGGCTCTATCGCAGCAATAATTAAGTCCTCTGCGTGTTATTTCACTGATTCTTGAGAATTTGGATAAAACAGGTTTTAATTTTGAAAATAAAAAAGATCTAACATTAAGAAATCTAAGTTTATATGTTTATAGAACAAATTCTCAGCATTATTATATTCAGTGAACTCATTTAATTTCTGACTATATATTTTTATGGCAAAATAAATATGTGTTTAGTCAACATATACATTCAATAGTTTTATGTAAACACGTTATGTACAAGAAGGCAAATTATTGAATTTATTTGGTCTGATGATATGATTTAGATACAGTTCATAGATGTGCCTTCATTTGTAAAGTGGCTCGGAGGGATGAGCCAAGATTTCTGGTTATTTTCTAGAGCTTTTCATAGACTTCTTTCTGTCTTTGTAAAATGAAACAATATACTATAATAATGCTAATTCATATTTGAAGGCGCTGTAGGTAATATTTAAGAGTTATAAAGAGAGAATGCAGAAAGTGGAAGTGAGAAATATTTTGTAAAACAAAACAACACAAAGAAAACTCCCTCTCGGCTTCTTCCATGATCCATTAATGTAACCTCAATTCAAGTGTTAAATCTTTGATGGAAAGGCAGGTAAATTCTTTCAACCAATCGAGAAAGCGATGCCCTGATATGTCGCAAATGACGTGGCAGCGAGCTCTTGACATGTGTGACAGAGCTTAGCAAGTGGTGAACTGTGGCTATAATTATGAAATGCATAAATCAACTAGATGTGAGTGAAAACATAAAATTCTCCTCGTCTCTCCTTCAAAATGAATACAGAACATTATGAAAATCCTGATTTCATCTTGCCATGGCCAAGAAATAAAAAATGCTGGTTTTATGGCTTTTTTTCCCCCAAAATTGCATATTTTCAAACAGGGCATAAGGGTTAAATCCATCCCTGCTTACTAACTATTTTGTGCAACAACAATTACGACATTAACAATAACTACCAAAGCTATAGCAAAGTTTATGTAACAACAATGAAGTTACAAATATAAACTATTAGGCTTTTGTAACAGTATGCTTCTGCTTAAACATGAACATTACAAAATAGCACACCAAATGTCGCAAATTTTGAAAAAGATAACGTAAGAAAAACAAACATTTTTTTACTGAAACTTCAATAGGAACAGTTACTGCATTGATGCAAAGTAAAACTACTTAATATTTCATAACTTATTTTTTAGTAGAACCGTGTTGAAAATGTGTGTATCAAATTAGATACAGTCGGTATGTAAGGTAATTTTCTATGCAAATCTCCTATAAAAAAAAAATAATAATTTGACTCAAATATTTCTTTTACATTTTTTGTCTGAAGGTCCAATTTCAAAATTGACAAATCTGACAATTATTTCATGGTTTAGACTTAACAGGGTTAAGTCAGCTCTATTGTAAATTGGATTTAATTACAGCTTATCAGGTAGGAGACGATTAATATGCGCCTCCTCTATAAAGTCCATGACTTCATCAGACAGCTGATAGATGTCTCTTGTCCTGCTTGCACGGCCTGGGGTTGATGGCCCCAACAGTTTGACCAGTATATTGTCCAGTGGAATGAAACATTGATCCTTTTTTGATTTTGGATGGAAGCGTGTGCTTGGCCCATGAGGGTGGAAAAACTCCACTTGAACATCTTGATGATGACCATCGACAGCGATAGCTTTTGCCAACCACCAATTTTGGTCATAGATGACTGCAAGCCAATCGCCACTATTAATGGCACTAGCAGATACATCTGTTACAGTCCCATCAGGACCATGGCAGGGCTCCTCTTCCATTTCCTCCATCAGCATGGCCAAAGGCCCTCTGTTCTTCTGTGTCACAGTGAAGCCACCATTTTCCTGAGCCGGTTCCCTGGCAGGAGTGTCTTCAGTGACCTGAAATGTTGTCACATTGAAACACTTGCACATCTCACAGCAGAAACAAGACATTGGTCTGCATTGGATGCTGTTTCTGTGTGGTATGACTTGGTGGATTTTTCTTGTTGCTGGTATAGGTTTTAGTGGTTGAGAAAGGAGTGCATCATTTATGCATGTCACCCTCAGAAATCTGATAGACCTGAGTTGTGCTCAGGCTTCTCCCAACCATGTCATGAAACATCTTGCCATCCTCAATACTATTGCCTTGTAGCACAAGTCTGTCTGCAGTTCTTTTCACAGTTCCCCCAACGCCATCTGGAGCTCCCTTCCCATGTGAAGTGGCAAAGAAGTTCCAGGTTGTTCTCTGGAAACCCAGTGTATGAGGAACACTGCAGATGAGAGCAAAGTTCTTCTTGTTTTTATATTGTTTGCTAGGGCCATCAGACCAAAAGTGAATAGTGGTAGCATTTGGAAATTTGGAACGGATATCTCTGAGGACTGGTTCCATATAAGTCCAAATGGCAGCTGCATCCTGTCGCTTGGATTCTGACACTGTGCAAAATCCTGATTTTTGTTCTTTTGTGTAATAGATGCCAGTGTGCAGATTTAGCTGTGGAAGGTTCTGACCGAAATGGCATGACTGTACCTCAGAACTATATTTGCATTTCCATGCCTCAGAAAAGTCTACATGCACAATCACAGTGCTTTCATTACAGTTTTTTATCATGTTTCTGTATTCCCTGGACTGATTCTGAACCACACAAACATGTGTTGTCGTTTCACTCTTGAGTTTGTCTTGATACAGTTTAATGAGCTCTGCCAGTGTGCCAGTGTGTTTCACAAGTCTTGTATTGTAATGAAGTTTGTCTGTTGTTTGGTCCTGAACTCGTTCCCATTGTTGCCACTCGACTTTGGTCTGTTCTTGCTCTGGGGTGGGAACTGTCTGCTTCTGGAGACACCGGGTGCAGGAGCGCAAAAGACATGCCTCACTCATCTGAGAACAACTACAAGTTCAAAACTATCCTCTAATTTGCTTGACTTGATGATACTGTGTGTTCTTAGCACCTCAAGCATCAGCTTTGCATTTTCATGGTACTGGCATTGGCATGTCTTTCGATCTGATGGTTTTGGTGCAGTCATATAGAATGGACGTAAAGCACAGAAGGATGAATAACTGATTTTCACAGTTGGTTCCTTTCTGATGAACTCCCTGTGGAGGTTGAATATCGTGTCAGTCAAAATCATTCTCTGATGTTTCACTTTCTTTCTTGTTATTGTGTCCTGTTTGTCTGTCGTCATTCTCGAAGCATTGTGGTAGAAATCCTGAACCACCTGGGTTATTTTGTGAATATACGTTGGTTTCTTGTCTGCAGTTCTTCTTTTTCGTAGTGTGTTGTATGTCAGCCCAAATTGCTTTGTCTGGTGCATTAAGCGGTATTTCTTAAGAACCCTTCCTGACAGAGTCAAGTTGTTTGATTTTTGAGCAGACTTGTGGGGGAACTGTAAGTTGTTTTTATTTTTATTGAATTCTTCAATGAGACAGTTGTGGAAGAGCAGGGTTTTCTTGATAGAGCTGTTCTTGAGTTTGCTGCCTCGTAGCATCTGCTCAGTTTTTTTTCTTGGTGATTCTTTTCTTTTCTTATGTCTCGTTTTCTCTCGTTGCCAACGCTTTTTCAGTTTGTCTCTCTCTTTAGTTATCTTTTTCAGTTTATTTTTCAAAGTTTTCATCTCTCTTGAGTATCTTGCTCTTGTTTTCTTTCTTTGTCTTTCCCCTGCTATAGACTGCCGACTGCGAACTGGCTCTTGCATATTCACTGAATCCACTGGACTATCTGGTGGAGTTTCAGGGTGTTCTGCTTTTCTTTTACGCTGTCTCGACACCTGCTGTCTTCTTTTCCAAGCTTTTCTCTTACTCCTCTTTTCTCTTTCACTTAAATTGGCAATGGTCTTTATTTTCCCTTCCTCTACTCTCATCTTCCAACTTTGCCTCTCTTTTCTCAAATATTCCTCCTTTAACTCTGGATCACTGTATACTTTCTCCCTCCGCTTTCTTTGGTACTCCCTATTTCTTCTCCTCCGCTCATCCACTGAAAGATCCTGCCTCACCATAATGCCCTAAAATGCATGCAACATTTTCATTAGTAAATCATCAAGGGCTTGGTTTGGATAGCAGGACGCTTAGCGTCGTGCTGCTATCTTGGTTTGTATCTAATTTTGCATCAACCACGGTAAGCATGGATTCCGGCTGTTCTTGTTCTTGCTCTGCGTCTCTCATGGACAAGATAGCTCTGTTAGAGAAACGTATATGTCAATTGGAGGATGAAAGGGTAACGAGCATAAAGAAAACGGTTATTCCAGAAAGTATCGAGAAGAGACCCGCCAGGCGGACTCGGAGAGCTAATGCTATTATTAGCAGTGACTCCGTCAAGGCAATCCTGTCGGCAGCACCCGCTTGCGGGGGCAGTTCCTGTCAGTACCCCTGCCTCGCAAGTCTTTCTCGGGGATAAAAAACGTTAGTCATAGGCGACTCTGTCACACGGTAGAGTTAGACTACATTCGCCTGGCGAAATTTATTTGCTTACCCGGGGCCAGGGCTCCCGACATTGAAGCTAAAACTCAGGGTGGCTGACTTGCGGTCAGACCACTTGTGTGTAAAACCGATGGTGGTCAGATCCGATGCACCCAAACACCGACACTAGTTTAGACAACATTATAGTTCATGTCGGTACCAAACGATGTTAGGTCGAGACAATCCGAGGTCATCACAAAAAGCAACCATAGCTAGGCTTTGTGACTTTCGCCAGAAAAGATGTGTCGGCATCGATTAATTCTTTCTGGCGCCTCTACCCGATAAAGGGTTAATGTACGAGCGGTCATAATAGTAGACTATTGTCTCTAAATCGCTGGCTGGCACGATATAGGTCCTGAGCAGGGCTTAGGTTTTGTTGATAACTGGCCCTCCCTGTGGGTCGCCCTTGCGTGCTCATGAGAGACGGCCTACACCCTACTGGTTAGCGGCGCCTCCAATTATGGTCGAAACAAACATAGATAGAGGTCTTAGCCAGCGTGACTCATCCGCCCAACAGTACGTGGTTTGCAGGAGCTTAGTAAACCTGCTAGCAACATGATAGTTTATGTTGCCGAGGTCTTAGAACAGCTGATGTGTTAGCTTGAACCACTAATCTATCGCACCAATCTTTTCAGATCTGAGTGTTAATCGGACTCCCCCTGAAAACCAGGCTTTACCGATATGTACGGTGGTGCGGCCTCGCGCTGTCTCGAGGTGTATAACCCTATATGAATATGTGAAACATGGCCCATGTGAAGAAGAAAAAAATATGCATTGTTAATTAAGAAGATAAAGAAATAATATTACACACCAAATTACTATTAATGCTGTTTATTGTAATTATTGAATTATTACATTATTATATTTTAGCCTCCACTGTGGATGATTTGGATATCTTTGTCAACACTGTCATATGTGTGTCACCACAGTCAGACAGAGAATCTGACAGTGTTGACGTCTGCAGTGTTGACAAAAACACAGTTTTTTAGATAACATGCATGAGTTCTATACAGGAGCCATTTAGTTTTCCCTCTGTTGCTAGCTAGCTCTGATTCACTCTTAGAATGCTTAAATTTATGTCATAATTTAGAAGAATTTTCCATATACAAAAGAGACAGTGTTGACACGTCATGTTTGTGACACGAGCAATATCAATAAATATGTGAAAATTATTGGAAAAATAGCAAACTTACAGGAGCCTGTGTAATGCTGAGTCATTTAGTGGATGTAGCAGAGTGGAAAGGGGTCCTCAGGAATACAGCTGACCATGTAGTTGCCTGATTTAAATGCATATTTATAAATATCTGACTGTGTTGACAAAAACCTGGGACACATTTTTGGCAGCTACAAATCTTATTTAAATATTTTTGAAAAACAATTGATTTTAGTTTTAAATGCTTTTTACAATGTACTTGTTCATGCCACATATATATTATGCACTTTAAATAACCTTTTCACAGTTTAATATTAAATTGAAATAATATGATCTTGTCAGAGGACATGTGCTTTTGTCGGTACTGGCCTTGTATATAATCAAATAATTAATACAAATATCAACAAAAATATGAAAAATGTGTTATATTTGTGCAAAACATCATCAGATGATCAACCTTAAGTATTCTAAATCTGAAAATGTGATTCATTTTCATAGATATTGTCACTAGTCTTAGTAGGACATGTTTTTGCCGAAGTCTCAAGAATCAGTGATTTATTAATCATTCCCTAAAATTGCATGAATTTGAATTCTCATTGAAATATAAAGTAACCTACACGTGCACCCATCTGCGCCATGGTTCTTTCGTGAACTCATTTAATATCAGATACATATTTTAGGCAAAAATAAAATATTTAGCAAACATATACATTCGAATAGTTTAGTAAAAACGTTTGTACAAAAGGCGATTTGATTTTCAAAAGTGTGCTGCTTGTTAGATAAATGCATAGGTGAACGTTTGTACTTCTCTCAATGATCAATCCTGAAAAACTGGAAAAATTATTTGAAAAAAAAAAAGAAGAGCTAACTGGAGTGTTAGCAGTGATAAGCATTAGCAGCCCATTGACCAGACCAGACCAGAGGTTAGCTGAGCAATGGTGGGGGAGATTTAAAGTAACACTACAAATAAGAACTGCTGGGCAGCTTGTACCTCTCCCTTTGCTTAAAATAGTCTCACTTATACACTCCCAAAAAAGCCTCCACTTACGCCACCCAGCCAGCCGAGCTGGTCACATCACACAGATGCAGACTTAGAGTGGACAGAACTCTGTTATTGAAGAACTGAGACACGATGAATGCTGGACTGAAGTGACTTTAACAGTCAACCGTTTCCGATTTAATCTGTTCCAACGCCTGCCTTGACGTAATCTCTCAGCTGACCTATTCTAGGGTTTAGTGATCTACAGTTGTGACTTCCAAAGTATTTCAGCATACACATTTTCTACTCTTACCAGTACAATATTATGCATACTTTTAATATTACTAAGCAAATTATTATAATGCAACTCACCAGAGGTGGGGGGGAGGGGTGGGGCTGTGGGGGTGTGGGGGTGTGGGGGTGGCCAGCAATTGTGTATGGCCCTTGCACCCCCCCCCCCCCCCCCCCCCCCCCCCTGGCCCCTTGGGGAAGCTACTGAGCCCCCGCATACAGGTCAACCGACCCATTGGGGATACTTAGTGAACATTTCTCAGTTACTTAAATGATAGCGTTATTCAAAAAGGCGGTGTAAAACCCTATGTATATGTCCACATCACAACAAGCCAGCCAAGAGGTTATTCTTAACACCACATATCGTTGTGGATCACCACCTGGGGAGCGTTTAATGTCGTTGTCTGCTTCCAAAGGTTGCGCTTCTCAGACACTCTAACGTTAACGTGTGTGTGGCATGTGGTGCATTTCAACATCCCTCATTATCAACGATGCATACCAGCTAAAATAACTTCACAGATCACATGGCCGTGAGCCATAACCATGCATACACAACCACCCTCCTGTCAATAACTCTCAGCCAAATGCATTTTCTTTTTTAATCAGATATTGTTCGATTCGAGCTGTAACAGGGGATTCACTTAAACCTCAATGTATTGTAATCGGCTTCGGAGGGATGAGCCCAAGATTTGGGTTATTTTCTTGAAGCTTTTCATGACGTCTCTGTCTGTAAAATGAAACCATAAAATACTAAAAAAATAATAATGACTAATATAACATATTTTGGAAAGGCGCTGTAAGTAATTTAAAGTTATTTAAGGAGAAAGAATGCAGAAAGTGGAAGTGAGAAATATTTAGTAAACAAACAACACAAAGAAAAAACTCCCTTCGGCGAGATTTCTTCATGATCCTTAATTGGTAAACCTCAATTTCAATGTTAAATCTTTACTGGAAAAGGCAGGAAATTCATTCTCAACCCAATCAGAAAGCGAATGCCTGATTATTCGGCAAATGACCCGGGAGCCGTCTGTTTGATATATGTTATGAACATATGATGGCGTGTAGCCTTAATTATTATGCTTACCAGCCCATGTTCAAACCAAAAGGAGAGCGCTTTTGCCGCCATGTCTGTGACCTACAGGGAAATGTCAAAGACATATTCCCTCTCTCTGCACTTGGCTCTAGGAGAGGAGAGCATGCAGGTCTTTGCGTTCACAAATTAAAAAAGAGAAAAATGTATAGAAGACTCTATGATTTCGCCGTGAGAGTGTGACTCTGCTAACACGGTCTAAAATCTTATCACTTTTTAAATTGCTTTATATTGATTGAAAATAACATATCCTAATCGGACGATTTTTGCCAATTAGGCCTAACTGTAGCGACTATATAATTAGCATTACTTCATAAGCTACATGACCCAACTTTTGATGGAAAGAAGAAGGCGGAGACTCGCTGGTGTACATTTCCAGGGCAGCTGTGAACGTTAACGCACAGCGCTTCTGTCATCAGTACATCATCAGCATCTTCTGCGGTCGCGCTGTCTACACGAGGGATCCGCGGGGCGAAGCGGGGGAGGACAAAGAGAGAGAGCGAGGAGAAGAGAAGACGAGAGAGAGAGCAGAGAGAAGAGAGAGAGAAGAGAGAAGAGAGAGAAGAAGAGAGAGAGAGAGGAAGAGAGAGAGAGAGAGCGGAGAGAGAGAGAGAGACCAGAGAGAGAGAAGAGAGAGAGAGAGAAGAGAAGAGAAGAGAGAAGGAGAGAGAGAGAGAGAGAGAGAGACACGGAGAGACACGGAGAGAGAGACGGAGAGAGAGACGGAGAGACGGAGAGGGACTGCTACGACAAAAACAGGATGATAATGGAGTCGGGACGGCGGAGGATATCGGATTTACAGCAAAGGACTGTTGGAAATTGACAGAGGCTTGCTGTTGATTTGGCGTGTTGTATTTTTGTAATTGATTTGATTGAAATCTGCCTTGACCTTCCAATTTGCCGAAGCGGTGGAGGCGAGCACCCCGCGAATGCCTCGGATGGAAAATCGGGGTCCACCGCTGGCGCTAGGCAACAAGGCGCATCTCTCCTTCGGAACGGTGATAACGGGCATGATGAGGAACGCGCTGGGACTGATTGGATGAAGTTTTGCACGCCGGCTTTTAACACCCCATCCCCTCCCCGTCGACTGTGAAACATAGAATATCCTCTTCAATGGATTTATTGCTTCATTTCTGGTGTAGCCTCGAGGAAAGGAAACATTAAGACAGCAATATTAATCCCTGGTCTTTGTAAATTATTCATCGTTGATACTGTATGGTGTTTTTATTGACGTGCGGTAGCATTTCACTTGATTGATGTATTGCCCCTCAGTGTTGTAAAAAAATAATGATCCCCATATGGTTTAGTTAGTGTATGTGGACCCTATGAAAGACAGCAAGGCCCGCTTCATGACAATAACGCTGGAAAGAACAGGGGATTCTCAATTGGTAATTAACAAATGTTGGATACAAGGGCTCATTAAGCCACAGCAGGGCCACCAGACATCTCCAAACCACAGCACAGCATTCAGCCATTGAGAGCGCGGTCCTTTCAGTGGGAAGAGAGGAAGAAAAAAAAAAAGAAAAAACATGTTGCCTTCGCAAGAAGCCTCCAAGATTTACCATGACAACTACAATGCGCAACTCCCGCGCCATCGGGGTGCTGTGGGCGATCTTCACCATATGCTTCGCCATCGTCAACGTGGTGGT
Source organism: Melanogrammus aeglefinus (assembly GCA_900291075.1). Classification (NCBI taxonomy): domain Eukaryota; kingdom Metazoa; phylum Chordata; class Actinopteri; order Gadiformes; family Gadidae; genus Melanogrammus; species Melanogrammus aeglefinus. Next base: position 357,166 of record OLKM01000013.1, read on the forward strand.
GTTCATCCAGCCCTACTGGATCGGGGACAGCGTCAACACGCCACAGGCTGGCTACTTCGGCCTCTTCCACCACTGTGTCGGCACCGGCTCGCCCAACCGGGAGCTCACGTGCGTGGGGAGCTTCTCCGACTTCAGCTCGATCCCGTCCGGGGCGTTCAAGGCAGCGTCGGTGTTCGTCCTGATGTCCATGGTGCTGACCCTCAGCTGCATCGCCTGCATGATGCTCTTCTTCTTCTGCAACACCTCCACGGTGTACAAGACCTGCGCCTGGATGCAGCTCCTATGTGGTGGGTGATGGACAGCCGCACACGGGCTTTTGCACACAGGCCTGCATTGTACACTTCCGTAGCCAATTCTACCAAAGCGTTGTCACCCTCACCTCTATTGGCCCATAGGTGTCTATTTGAAATGGGATATTGGTTCTATTTATATCGGTTGCATTCTGTAACATTGGGCCCACAGTATAGGTATCCGTTCACATATCCAAGTTTCATGGTCTTCTATAAATCAAGACAAACAATGCAGCAGTCATTTCAGCATGCAGGTTGATGGTAGCCATCAGCAACGACCGACCCACTGCACCTTACAATGGATTTTGTTGTGTGGACAACGTTTGGTTGTCATTTATCCAAATGGTAGTCCTCTATTGGTTAACTTTCAACCCAATAATACACACACTGAGTCAGAGATGTGTTCCAGAAGGCCTAAACCACCAGCTTTTATTATTTGGAGAGATGATCTCATTCAGATTGGATTACTGTTCGAACATGGGATGTTTCTTCATGTGTAGGGATTGTCCTGATGAGATGAGGATTAGTATAGCTGGTGCCTGTACGATACATGATGAGACATGCCAAACGTCAGAATTTATGCATGTTTCAGTGTGTGTGTGTTGTGTGTGTGTGTGTGTGTGTGTGTGTGTGTGTGCCTGTGTGTGTGTGTGTCTATGTCTGTGTGTGTGTGTGGTGTGGTATAATGTGTGTGATTATGTGTTGTGTGTGTGTGTATAATGTGTGTGTGTGTGTGTGTGGTGTGTGGTGTGTGTGTGTGTGTGTGTGTGTGTGTGTGTGTTGTGTGGTGTTTGCATGTGCGTGTGTGTATGTATTTGTCTGTGGTAGAAGTGAGTGGTTGATGGTTGTCTTAATCCTGTGTGCCTAATGAACCCCACCAACACCGTTCTTGCTCTGCTCCACTGCGATTATCAGCATAGCCCTGACAGACCAGGCCCTGAAACAACATGGAGCCCCCAGCGTGGACGAACTTGGGCCAACATTCGAAAGTTGGCTGCTGGTGTTTGTCGAGGCATTCAAGCAAGCACCTTTGAGGAATAGAACACAATTCACAAGCAGTACCTGTAGCTGAAGCTATAGCAGTAGCATCTTCTAGACTACAGCATAGTTGTAAGCAGGCTGTCTATGCAAAGGCCATAAGGACAGAGCTCCATGGAAAAGTGAATACTCTGCACTTGGTGGATGGCATAGAGACAGATACAACACAAAAACACATCAAGTGGTCCAACCTGAGAATCCGCTTGCATTGGATATTATTGGAGTGTCCAGATATGAATTGAATGAATGATTCGGCGTCATCTTCATCTTTTTTAAGCACGAGTTCAGAGGATGATTATTTTTAAAGACGGCAAGCATTTATTTTTAAGGCTGGGATGAAAGGGTTGCTTTGTTTGTTGTTCTGCCAACAGGCAGCATTGAAAACCTTTACCCCGTTCCTGAGAAAAACAATTAGCATCAATATGTAGGCAATACCTCCTGCTCTCCCCCTTCCATCCCGACCCCGTTCCTCCCTAGCTTCCCTTTCCCTCTGTTCCTCTTTTAATCTCCCTTCCGCTTCTCCTCCCCTCCCTCCTTATTCTCAGTCTTTTATCCGACACTGTTATCCAAACTGACTTATGGTGAAGCGGATTAAAAATCCTTTTCAAAATCAGAGTAGCTACAAAAAAACCTCCTCGTGCCTGACAGTTTAAAGCCATTAGAGTGCAGCGGCCCCCCCAGGAATCAGAAATACAAGGCTAGTATTTTTGGTGCCTCACATCTGACCTGTCGTCTGCAATATTTAACAGAACTAAGTGTGACACAGGCCATCACACAGGAGGGAACCTGTCCTGGGAGGAACACAACACACATACACGCACGCACGCACGCACACCACGGCCCGCGCGCACACACACACCACACGCACGCACACTCTAAATCCTTGTCTATATGCCCCCGCTCCGACTCTGTAGTGCCTTCCGCTTCTACTCTGCCATAGCACGTGGGAGAGACTACTCCCCCCCCCCACTGTATCCAACCCTTCCCCCATGTAGTCCCACTCTCAGCATCTCTCCCACTCTCCTCTTTCCCTCCTTTTCTTCCTCTACCCTCTTTCCCCCCAGCCCCCCCCGCACACGGGTAGAAAGAAAGACATAATAGTATGTGAACAAGGAGGTCATGAGATGGTTGAAAGAGGTTTAAGAATGCGTGTGCCTGGATGTACTTGCATAATGTAGGTCTACATGCATGTGAATGAATGGCTTCAGCCCGCGTTTGAATACGCTGAAAAGAGGCTGGTTCCCGTGCAGCCTTCCATTCATTCACTCACGCACTCCGCCAACGATAGAGCCGTTAGCCGCGCATGCTAACAATCCGGTTCTAAGGAGCAGCAAAGCTTCATTAATGGTCTTATCGCGCGCGCACACACACACACACACACACACACACCACACAGCACCACACACCACAACACACACCACCCACACACACACACACACACACCACACACATATACATACACATACACATACACATACACACACACACACACCGCGTGCAAGGCCAAGGCCTTTATAGTCGGGATGCATGCATGGAAAGCCACCAGGGGAATAATTAATCTCACTTTCCTCACCATCTGGCATTTAAACATTGAGCTTTGAAAGCAACCTGGTGTATATAAGCAGCAGTGTGAACGCCTGCCGGGCATTTATGAACACCACCCGGCACTTAAAGGGACAGAAATACAGTCATTTATTTCAGATTATGTTATTAAGGGTTATCAAGGTGTGCTTTAGGAGAATCAGTAAATCTTGTTCCATGAAATCCATTGTGTTGTCACATCATTGCAGTCTGTTGGTTTCCCCGTATTCCTTCAAGGCAACTCACTGGGTGGAGCCAGCGCTCCCCTCCCGGCGGTGTAGCCATGCGGCTCACCACTTACGCTACAACCACATAACGGACGGCGGTGCAGCTCTGAGGAAGTGAGAAAACCCACCAAACAGCGAGCGAGCCATTTGTGTGTTGTGTGTGTGTGTGTGTGTGTGTGTGTGTGTGTGTGTGTGTGTGTGTGTGTGTGTGTGTGTGTGTGTGTGTGTGTGTGTGTGTGTGTGTGTCTGTTGTTTGTGTGAATTCAATTCAATTCAATTTCATTTTTACAGCCCTTAATCACAGGTACAGATCTCAAAACGTCGTAACATGGCGAGATGTGAACCTATTGATACCCTCCCGCTCCCCCCCCTGACTGTGATAAATGCCCACCCTCAGAAGAGTGCAAAGTAGAATAAGCCAAACAACACTCCTCTAGTAATTAGAGAGGCGAGGCAAAACGCAGAGTGAGCCGATCCTCTCCTTCAGGGCATGACCAGGAGTGCAGCGGGTGCCATAATGACAAACATACATACACAATTACATACATACATATATAATATCATATATATATATATATAATATATATATATATATATTATATATATATATATATATATATATTATATACAGGCAAATGGGTTGCTGATCCTGAGTCTAGTGAGTTTATTAGCTGGTTCTGGGATGTTGCGTAGGGGTGTAATGGATAAATCCCTCAGGTGATATTTCAGGTTTTATTATAAAAAGGAGCTGGCAAGCTTCTCCCCTAAAAGCTATGGTTTGGTGTTTGGAGGGTAAACGTCTGCATCAGTATGCACACATATCATATAACAGTCAGCGTGTTGAGCCTCATGGAGTCCATGGTGGATGTCAAATGTACTGTTATAGTGGAGTGTAAGCAATGAAACAAAACAGTTTCATTTGAACTTAATAGGTGCCCAGACATTGAAATATACACAAAATGAACTAAAGACTTTATTTTTTAATGTCTCTAGTGTTGGCATTGCTGTTAGCGTTAGAATACATTCAAATCCAGGGTTTAGGTTAGATAGATAAATAGTGCGATGGCATTTGCTGTTTACTATATTAGTATAATATAATATGCAACAAACAAGATGAGTTAAATATCAGAGAAAATGTTGATATTATTCAATCTAGAGGGTTTAAATCATTTACTGATAATTGTGGAGATGCCTTGAATACTATCTTATTGAATAAAGCATGAAATATAACAATTGTAAGGCCCTTTCAGAAGCTAGGGATATCTCTCCACACCTCGGGATTGTATAGCCAGGAGGGCTGGTTTCCTGCGTTCACACCAAAAGATGCAAAAAGTTGACGCGCGTCACGATCCCATTCAAAGTGAATGTAGAAACGCGTTGCTGCTTTGCTCCGCAGCATTTGCTGACGAAGAAAAACGGCAGCAAAATTTGATTTTGCGGCCGCCGTCAAAATCTGATTTGCAGCGCGGCAATGCCCGTTGCCCGGCAGCGGCACGGGCGGCGGGCGCGTTCACGTATTTGCGGCGCGTCAAAATCAGTACGTCTCCGCTGCGGCCGCGGAAAGGCGCTGACATTCACGCCCCGCCCACATCACGGTGTTATCATCATATATAAACAAGTACGTCTCGCTGCGGCCGCAGGAAGGCGGGCGTGACTTCACGCCCCGCCCACATCACGGGCGAGTGCATTCTGGGACACATCACCGGTGCAGTGCATTTCTGGGATTGTTGTGCGCCCCGATTTTAATAATATATTTTAATAATAATATATATATATAGATCGTTAAATCGACTTGACGGTAAATTACGTAAATATATTTATTTATATATATTGATATATTATATATATATATATAATATATATATATATTTATATATAATATATATGTATTATATATATAATAAAATATTATAAAACGTCCCTGTGAATAAATTAATGTATAGACTGTGTGCTAGACCGATCTACGGGTTCCATCCCTATGTTCCCCGGCTTTGTATGTGACCGGTGTTTTTTCGTAGGTAAAAAAAAATTCCGGAAGAATGACATAATTAGGATAATACGATTATGGTTAGCGGTAAATGGCATGAGGGTTATCGGTTAGCGGGTAGGGTTAGACGGTTATGGTTAGGATGGGTTAGGTGAGGAGTCAGCGTGGTCAGCGAGTGAGTTTGCTGACAGGCTGTCTGTCCAATCTAGCGCTTGAGGCGGACTTTTCTGGTTCCACCTACGAAAACGCGACCGGGAACATAGTTTACGTTCCCGATCTAACTCTAACTAACTACACAGTAACTCTCTCGCTTACTGTGGTTGAAATGTGGGGAACAATCTCGCTATGAGAGTCGGCTGAAGTCTCGCCTATTAATTCTAGCCAGCCATAAATCTCTCCTTCGCTGGCTCAAATCCTCAGTTTGTCACGTAGAGCCTATGTTAGGAATGTCAACTATGTCAACAATATGGCCAACAATAATTTTCGAGAAGCATCTCTCGTCAACAAGAAAAACCGGGTGTTCTTGTTCTGACGCAATCCAGAATGCACTCGCCCGTGTATTGGCGGGGCGTGATGTCACCCCGCCTTCCACTACAGGCCGCAGCGAATGCTTCTCCGTCAATGCTGCTCGAGTTGAAATACTTCAACTTTTCGGCAGCAAAACGCGTGTGATGACAGCCAATCAGCGTTCAACAGCGTTGCCACTAGTCGTTGCCACCTGAGTGACATGCCGTAACAGTCAATCCAGTATTGTCGTGACTGAGTGGAATGAATAGTGATAGTATTAAAATGAATGATTAGTAGGTAGTAGTAGACTACTGTACTATTAGTAGATACTCAGTACTATTACTAGTAGTCGTAGTATCACTAGATCTACTAGTACTGCCATTACTACTACGTATAGTAGTATATATATAGTAGGGCGGCGTCAGTAATAATCTCTGTAGCGGCTGCCGCATGCGTCTCATGAACCCATAAACGACGCGAGCCATGTCCGTCGACGTTCTCTCCTCTCTTCTACCAAGCATGTAAGCAGATATGATGCTCGTTACATGTCGGCCATCGGTCTGTGAAATGAATTTCTAGAGCACCCGCGGGAAAACTGCCGTGCGCGCGAATCCTTCACGCGCTGCAAAACTGCGGCCAAAAACCTTTTGCCGCGCCGCAAAACTTTTGCCCGCGCCGAACTTTGATTTGGCGGCTCGCCGCCACAAACTTCGCGGCCAACGCCTTCTGGGGTCAGCCCATAATCCGCATCTTTTGGTGTGAACGCAGGGTTATTCATTGTTCAAATGACAAGCTAGAAGTTAAAGGAAGCAAAGAGCTGTTTGTTGACACACAACCATACAAATTGCTATGCTTGAATGTGGGTCCAATTACTACATTTTTCACATTGTCTTTTCAGTCAATTTCCTTTTCAATTGAACAGTGAGTGGACAGTGTGTGTGTGGACAATGGCTGGTTTGAGCCGAGTCAGGCTGATTGGGATCTGGGACCAGTTGAGACTACCTAAAGCAGCAGCCATCGTCCACACACACTCCAAACACACACTCCAAACACACACTCCAAACAGCATGACCATATAGTGAGCCCCTTTTGGACTTGGCTGTGGGTTGTGATCAGCAGAGTACCCTGTCCGGGAGAGTAATGATCAAGAGAATGCATCCCAGCAGTCAGCAGTATATTCGGTAGCACATATTGCTGATCAGCTCGAATGGAGCGACTATGACTGAAATAGTGTAAAAGCTCAGCGTATCAAAACCTGATCATCCAGATACAATAGAAACTAGCCA